>OY856186.1:420227516-420620016 GCA_963693315.1 Diogma glabrata
GTTATTCATAACCCTAATACTATTTGCAACTTTATCAACAATAAAACGCGTTTCAATTTTATTCACAATTAAAAGTAGCACCTACGCGATTCATTAATAAACTTATTAAATGTACCGAGTTATATAATTTTTGTGGCATTGAAAAAGATTTTACTACATTAAAAAACCTAAAAATAGAAAAGAATTTTACAATTTTCGAACAAAAAATTTTCATTTATTCATGAAACATTTTAAGAACAATAAGATTTATAATAAAAGTTTCTTAAAAAATCAAGTTACCCTCACCCTTATTATGTAACCAAAATGTTTTACCACACAGTACAATAAATATGACAATTAGAGCAAACTTCTTTTTGAATTGTAAAGTCAACTTCAAAAATGTTAAATAAGAATGAGAAATTGAAATAAAACGGCGCAGCTAGGATTCGATCCATTAAGATGTCCAAAATTAAACAACGTTAGTCAAAAAAATGCAGCTCTAAAGCCCTTATCTACTTCAATGTAATTTAATATATAAATAGCACACACACACACATAAAATAGCTAACTAATTACTTGTTTTTTTGTAAAATGTAAGTTTTATTTATTGATTAGATATAGAGCAATTCCACGTCACCGCAACATCGATGTTCCCGACCCCCTCTGATTTCGATAAAATTTCATACACAGATAGCTAATGACAAAATAAAAATACCATTTCTTTCAAAAAATTAAATTTCGCTCTATGGATGACACAGGGTAGGGGCCAAGTTTTAGGGGTTTGCGAAACATAAGTATATTTGAATATCGATTGCTAACGATTGACTAAACCGATTTAAGTCATTTATAGCTCATTGGAAAGGTAATTAATAGGACTTATAAAAAAAATATTTGAAATTTTTTAATAATTTTTTAAAATGTATATTAAACTTTTAAAAAAAATTCGAAGATGGCGCTGTTAAGGGTACCCTCACTTTTACCACTTTTTTCTTCCAGATAAAAAATGTTTAATTGGTTCGTAATCTAAAACGAAAGTTTCCCAGGTACATAATTTCTCGTTTTAAAAATAAAATTTTTACAAAATTTTCATTTCCGTTTTTTTTTTCAATTTTTTTTTTTAACCAATGCAGTGAATCATCTATTTATCTCAACCCACCGGAATTCTTGTTTTATAATAATTTAATGACCATTTAACTATTTTAAGAATACAAATGAAGTATTTGAGGGTGTGAATGCTTTTTACATAATTTATCTTTTCATCCATTTATACCTGTCCGAAATTAATTTTAAAGGCATGGACAAATCAAGTACCGTACTTTGTTACCTGTTAATGATAATACCTCTCATAAAATGAGAGCGCAGTAATGAAAATAATAGTCTATAGAGATATTTTGAGTGTATAGCATCATTACTAAATTCATTTGTCAATCTTGTTAAAAAAATATTTGTGTTGTGTTAGCAAAGAAGCTTCAAAGTGTTTTAATCATTAAAATAAATTTTTTTAAAACATGAGTAAATATCATTGTTTAAAACTATATGCCGAAAACTATATCAAAATCCTTAACCAAAAACGAATTCTTGATATGTCAGAGCTTGAGATCTCAGCCAATCCATATTTTATATATATATTTGAGTAAGTGATTCAAAGAAAGTGGGTAAAATGACAGGCGGTTCTGGCTAGCATAAGTCCTTGACAGGCGAGGGGAAAGATGCTATGGGAGTGCGAGTAAGAGTCGTAATTTCAGGTCATACAAATAATTTATTTTATTTTTTTCCAAAAAATTGAGTAAAAAATAAATAAAACCTTTCTTTTGACACACTTGACAACCTTTTTTTTGACAAACTTATAATGCCATAATTCTCAATAATAATAATAAAATTTCAGGTCATACAAATAATTTATTTTATTTTTTTCCGAAAAATTGGGTAAAAAAATAAAAATCTTTCTTTTGACACACTTGACAACATTTTTTTGACAAACTTATAATGCAACAATCTAGTTTTTGGTATCACATACATTTCCCGACCATCAAAATTTCTTCAAATTCAATGTTTATATTCGGAATCACTTAAGATTAACGTTTTTTAAGCCAAAAATATGCAAATTTCCTTGTTTTGACACACTTGACGATTTTTTTGACACACTTCCGGTACAGTTATCGAACACATCGTCCTTTCAGCTCTTCCCATTGAGTAAGCTTATTTTTAAAAGCAAAAATTTTGGAAATCCGTTCAACGGTTTTCTAGATTTCGTCGCTTGTGACGGCCGGCCGCAAGTTGTAACACCTTTCGATTCGCCTGGCAGATATTTGTGCACCTCCAAATCGCCTGTCAATTTGTTTTTGTACTCTACAATAAGTGAGCTAAATCATATAAAAATTTCAAGCTTACAGGACCAAGTTTTTTTTTTTCATTTTTTTTACACTTTTAAACATATAGGGGATGATGACGTGCACGGCTAATGCCTGCCAGGTTGTGGTTTCCGTACTTCACATTTCATGAACTATCACTAAAAAAAATTCTAGCCTTACAGGATGACCGTTACTCAAAAGGTTCACTAGCTCTTGGACTATAATCAACTCGTTTAAAATAATTATATTTTCATTTTTCTTAAATGTTAAAGAAAAATAATAGAAAAACGGGGAAAACAATAAAACTTTATTTTAGAACTGTCACAATAATTTTTGGACTAGAGTGGTTTGCATTATGTATCGCATATTGTCTCGCAATGTTAGCTGAGCCGTAGGCATCAACAAGTGTCCCAAACCTAAGTTAATTTTACAATTCAATTATTTCTAACCGAATTTAACTTCAAAACTCTTTCAGTCGATTATTTTTATAAAAGTATCACTTTAAGCTTGAGACCCGCTTTATGGGTCGTACAAGTCAACACATTTTTTTATTATTACCACTTTTTAATGTTTCAAGTTCAAATACATTTCGACAACTGTTTTAAATTTCTGGATTATTTTGATATTAATAAAAGCATTTTTTGTCAAAAGTTTCCTTCTTTTGTTTTCCACTACGCAAAGAGATTCTATTTCTGTTTTTAAAACAAAAACCATATAAAAACTTTACAATAAAAAAAAAACTAAGTAAATTTTACAAATTTTTTATAAATACAACTCACAAAATTTTTTGTAAGTTTATCAAAAATATTATTGTTGATTACAAAAAAAAATTGTTTGAAAAAACCAAAAATTTATTTGCAGGATGTCCGCTAGAAATAGGTAGATTTCAAGATCAGACAGTTTTGAGTACAAGTAGAATCTGATGTATCAGATTAGTTTAAACAAAACAAACTACATAATTAATTTTTTCTATTCAAATCTTTTTATTTTTTTTTCATTGTTTGTTATAAGGTTTTTGCAAATTGTTGTTGGAGATTGTTGCAAACCTTTTTTTTTTGAAGCCGACAAGTCAAAAACCTCTAACTGCAGAGGTTTATATTTAAAAGAAACGGATAAAAATGTTTCCACAGATTCTAAATTTATGACGTTTTTAAAAATATTAGTATTCAAACGGCCGTTATAAAGGTTTAAAAAACCAACCATTTTTTTTAGTAGAAAGCCTCTAGTTACTTAACTATGTATCGGATTTTGTTGATTTACGAATTTGTTCAAGATATTAACAAAACGCACATTTTTAGAAACAAACCTTTTTTTGATAAAATGCCTTACAAATACGACCATGAGAGTGCCGGTTGTTTCAGAAACATTTTGTGTTTTACAAGTTTTTTTGTTGGAGCCGCTCACTCAGGCATCTCTACTTACTAGAGGTCTACTTTTAAAATAAATTGATAAAAAGGGTTCCAAAGATTTTAAATTTATGAAGTTTTTAAAAATATTAGTATCCAAACGACCGTTATAACGGATTTGAAAAACAGACTTTTTTTCTAGTATTAAGCCTCTTGTTTCTTAAACAAGAGTCGGTTTTTGCTGATTTACAAACTTGTCCAAGAACGCACATTTTTAGAAAAAGTTTTTTGACCTGGCTCCACAAATGCGACCGTGAGAGTGCCGGTTGTTTCAAAAAACCAACTTTTTCTCTAGTATGAAACCTCTAATTTCTTAACCATCTGTCGGATGTAGTTCATTTACGAATTTGTTCAAGATATTAATAAAACACATATTTTTGAAAAAAGTTTTTGATCTGGCTTCACAAATCCGACCGTGAGAGTGCCGGTTGATTCAAACGCATTTTGTGTTTTACAAGTTTTTTGTTGGAGCCGCTCACTCAGGAACCTCTAACTGCAGAGCTCTATTTTTGAAAGAAATTGATAAAAAAAAGCTAAAGATTCTAAATTTATGAAGTTTTTAAGAAGATTAGTAACCAAACGACCGTTATAAAGAATTTAAAAAACAAACTTTTTCTAGTATTAAGCCTCTAGTTTCTTAACCATGATTAGGATTTTGCTGATTTACAAACTTGTCCTATATATTAATAAAACACACATTTTTAGATAAAGTTTTTTGACGTGGCTCCACAAATGCGACCGTGAGAGTGAAGAATATTTCAAAAAAAATTTTGTGTTTCTATTTTTAAAAGAAATTAATAAAAAAGGTTCCAAAGATTTTAAATTTATGAAGTTTTTAAAAATATAAGTATCCAAACGGCCGTTATAACGGATTAAAAACCAACTTTTTTTCTAGTATAAAGCCTTTAGTTTCTTAACCATCTGTCGACTTTAGCTGATTTACGAACTTGTCCAAGATATTAATAAAACACACATTTTTGAAAAAAGTTTTTTGATTTGGCTTCACAAATGCGACCGTGAGAGTGCCGGTTGTTTCAAAAAAAATTTTGTGTTTGCAAGCTTTTTTTGTACCCACCTGTAGAGGTCTGTTTTTAGAAGAAATTGATAAAAAAGGTTCCAAAAATTCTAAATTTTTTAATTTTTTTAAAATTTTAGTATCAAAACGGCCGTTATAACGATTTTAAAAATTAAATTTTTTTAGTAAAAAACCTCTAGTTTCTTAACCACGTGTCGGATTTTTCTGATTCACGAACTTGTGCAAAATATAATATAGAACACACATGTACAGAAAATTTTTTTGAACTTGCTCAACAAATGCGACCGTGAGAGTGCCGGTCGTTTTTGTTATATCTCATATCGTTTATACTTTATATATATAATATATATATATACATATAAATTTTTTTTTTCGATTTTCGGTCTCCGCTTATCATATAATAGTTGTTTGGCACCAAAATTTTCCCGAAATGCCGAGATGAGGCACATTGCAATAGGTAGATTGTTATATGAAATCTACCTAAAATTATAGTTTTATCAAAAATTTTATGTGTTGTATATTTATAAAAATTTTGTAAAAGTTTCCTTTATTTTTTTAAGTGTATACTACATATTTTAAATAATTACTTCAAAGTAATTGAAAAATTAGTGAACCAATGCTATCGGTTCGAAAATTTACAGATCTCAAATTTTATTTTAATTTACGATTTGGTCGTCTTTGAATCAACATTTGCAACAAAAATGCATGTTTGTTTGTGGGTGGGTGAATTAGTTTACTTTACAGCCTAGAAATATTGAGCGATTTTGATAAAACTTTGGTTCAATTGGTTCAAGTGGAATTTTGGACGATATTCACGACCTGTTTTTTATAAAACTTAACGACTACAAGTTTTGATATCTGATTTTGATAAAAATTGATAACATATGATTTATGTGAAGCATCTAATAATTTTACGTTCCAGTTATGTAGCTTTGCAAAAAAGTTCCTCCAGGTGTAATTTATTTGTTTTTGCATTATTCATGTTTGCTCTAAAAATGATAACAATAAATGAATAAAAGAACAAACAAAACATGAAAAATAACAACAACCACAAAAATAGAATGTTAGTTGTGACAAACAAATGTATCAGTTGAATATATCAATATTAAAGAAATAAAACTGATGAAAGTCTATAAGTTTAACCAAACTATGAATGTAACAACTAGGTCGCAACCTGTTAAAAGAACCTCGCATTGATCATGACAACCGTATTTGAAATACATCTTATTTTTAGCGCAGGAATTTGCCACACATTTTTCATATTCATATAATTTATTTAGTCATAGTTGACGAGCTTCATTTTCACTGTCGCGATTTTTAACATGACAAAGGAAATCATTCTTATAAATATATTTTGATAAAACTTTTGATTATTGTGTTAAATATTTTATCACAGAATTTTTGATTGTTATTTAATGCGAGAGTTTAATGTACATATATCGTAAGAAAATAAAAAACATCATTAGACAAAATTTGAGAAAAGTTGTAAAAGATGTAATGGATTTTTTATAATTGTTACCATGGCAATATTAGATTGCTTATTATTTCATTACGCACTAGAGTGTAATAAATTAATTACATTGCCAGGTTGATTTAAGTCAAATAAAGTAACAGTAATGAAAATTTCAACGTCGTGTTGAAAATGCTCGATTTTTTTGAAAAGTTGGAAAGGGTAACTGAAAAATTGAAGTGATGTACAACGGATTTTAGCTTTGAACTAAAATTAAGTTTCTCCTTTCTTTTTTCAACAGCAAAAAAGAAAAGTTTAACTAAATTGTTATCACCAAATTTCGTTATTACCAATAAGAACAAATTTGGAAAACCAATTCAATTTTTGTTCTACATGTAAGACCCATCGTCTTTGAAACGCTTTCCGGATTGTGCTGCAATATGCTGTTTCAATATATAAAATTGATGGAAATATTTGTGAAATTGCATTTCTCTCACATAAAAAATGTAAGACATTATAAGAATGTTGCGATTCTGATACGATCGTTATGTTTTACGTTATATAACATTAAAATTATGATACTAAAGCAATTTTTTTTATTTCATTATAATAACTTTTTAACTTGAATCTGACAATCCAAAAACTTTACTTTAGGATTTAAGTATTGGATAAAATGTCACATTGATAAAAAATGCCCGAACTCCACAAAAATTATATTATTCTAACAATTTGAGAAAACGAAACTGACGATGTAGTAAATAAGAGCACAAGAAAAGTACAATTAGTTAATTCACTTATTGTCTTTCATTATTTTGATCTAGCTCATATTCGAATCTCATCTCACACAAGTTATAAGAACTGAAAAGTTATAACATTAACTTAGTGCTAACAAAATACATATATTGAAAACATTTTTAAACAAAAGAACGTTTTCTATTTCCTTACAATATAAAAATGATAAATAGATTTTCTTACAATAACAAAACTATCCCCATCAAATAATATTAATCACAAATAATCGAAACATTTTTTATCACAAAACTATTATCCCTAATTACACAATTTCGCATTTAGTAACACAGAAAAACAAAAGTTTGAATGTGTGTGTGATAAATTGTAGCACAGAATTACGAATACAAATCATAAGAAAGAGAAAATTTCATACTCCTACTAATTCCTGTTTTTAGAGGCATATATTCTTAGAAAAATTAACAACCAAAAATTCATATCCATACTACTAATAACGATAATATTCTTCCAATTTTTGTATGATACAAATATATTTACAAGAAAGTAAAAACTTTCCAAAACAGTTTTCCAAATTCAGAAAAAAAAATCAGCCTACGCATTTTCATTTCCCTGTCGTTTTCATTACCATAATTTTTCTTACTTTTCAAAGTTTATGTTATTATTTTTTTCTTCTGTTTTTCACATTTTCTTTTATTTTTATGTTATTCAAGAGTTCAAGTTCAGCGTACGTCCTATTTTTCCTGCTTCTATTTTCGTATACAAAAATTGTATTTCTCGTTATTTTTCTTTTCGCATTTTCTTTTCTGTTTTTTTTTTCGTTCGTTTTTTTTCTTCTCTTTCTCTTTAAAAAAAAAGAAAAACTCAAACTACGCTTTTCTACAAATTCTCAATTTTTCGATTTCTAACACTCGTCGTTTGTAAAGCATAAAAAAATTATTTATGTGTTGGTTAGTTTACCTAGAGATTTTTTTTCTTTCAAATTTACAGCAACAAAAATAGCTAAAAAGCTCTTATATTTATTTAGTTAGTTCATTTTTGGCTATATCAACATTTTTTTTTCAAAAAGAAAAGTTTGAGAAATCAATCAATAGAATATTTGATTGAAATATTTCCTTATTTTTTTATGAAAATTGTGTAATCATAATAAAACAAAAACTAAAAGAATATACAGAGAGTATAAAAATTAGCCGCCCAAATTTGGAAATGCCCAAGCAAAGTCTGCAATCAAACTCAAAGCAATCTGTGCAGTCAAAGTAATCTGTGTGAATTGATAACATGAACTATCTTTGTCAGTGGATAGCTTGGACTAGTTTTTGTGATGCATTTGATGCTCTGATGCTGATAGTCTTAGCTAGTAGTTAGCATTTGCTGATAAATATAAGCCGAACCAGCTGTTACTGGATAGTCTCAGCCAGTTTCGAGGTAGATGGCCTAAACTAACTTTTCTGCTTATAGATAGTCTAACTAAACCAGTTTTGCTTATGAAAAGCTTGATTAGAATTGGTGGTAGAAAACTTAGGCCAATTTTTCTTGAGGACTATAGCTACCTGAGCCAACATTGTTAGTGAATAGCCTGAACTAGCTTTGCTGTACATGGAAGCTATAAAAATGGAGTGGAGCCACCAAAGCAGCGTAATAGCGCTCCGTAATGGCAATATGGATTGGAATGTTAATACTGTTCATAACAATGACATTTTAACTTTAATCAGTTGCCGTACAAGGTGTCAAACATAAAACTTGTCCATAAAAAATATTTATTAATATTATACAAAGTTAGGCTGGGTCTGACATTCCTTAATATTTTTCTCGTTCGTTTTTCACAATACGAAAATAAATCACACCTGTATCCTAAATATATAATCACAGTAATGCAAATCTGCGCGGTTTTCCAGCGTTTGTTTCTGATTTTAAATTTGACCCATTAATTCGGTACTTTGATATTCAGAAAAAAGTTTTAAGCAATCTAAAAGTTTATCATAAAAGCGTTGCTCGTTATACTTTGCTCTTTCACCCCCCAAAAAAACCAAAGGTTTTGGTACCAAATAAGGTTGTCAATCAAGTTGTACGATAAATTCATCAAAGGTAATATTCATTAGTGTATCGGTAACGTACCGTACGACGTGACTGATGTAGCTGGGAGTAATTGAGAGTTTGGCTGGAAGACTGATTTTTATAGTGATTTTTATAGTATGTAGTTTGGTGTAGTGATTTGGGAAGATGTTCTAGATTACGAGTTGTGTTGTGTTACGAGTGGTTAAAAACTCAAATAAACTACTAAGCTGAAGAAAAATTAATCAACAATTAGCCAGCTTCCTGGTCCGAGCAATTCCAATAGTCCGAGCCGGCGTTGCTGGTGAAAAGAAGATCAAGCTAAGGTGAATGGTGAGCCACCTTGACTGATGAATAGCCTAAATCGTTTATGCTGGTGAATAGAATGAGTAAGTTTTGTTCGTGAATAACCTAGGTCAGCTGCATGTGAATAGCATGACTCAGCTTAGCTCTTAAATAGCATGAATCATGCTGGTGAATAACCTGCGCAATCTAAGTCAATAAAAATTGAATTCACATAGAATCACACTTTGGTAGAAAGAACACCATTTTATGTTGTACATGTTAAATAATCGGAAGATGCTCCAAATGATGTCTTCAAAGTCAAATTAAAATTATGACCATTGCACAACCCGGTTTAGATTGTGTGAAATTCCAGAATAGGGTCTAGT
This sequence comes from Diogma glabrata, assembly GCA_963693315.1. Lineage (NCBI taxonomy): Eukaryota > Metazoa > Arthropoda > Insecta > Diptera > Cylindrotomidae > Diogma > Diogma glabrata. The sequence continues at coordinate 420,237,209 of OY856186.1, forward strand.
TTCTTCATCATTCTTTCTAGAGTCCATTGTTTGAATATAATTTTTGTCATTGGACATTTTCGTGCACTATTTGGTTCGTACGCATTGTTCACATCAACAACGCTTAAATGCAAGCAAATAAATAAATACAAGCAATATAAATACATTAGTGAATTAAATCACGCGTGTAAAGCAATATTACATATCCATGATGTCCACTATTTTTTCCAAACAAATTCCCTTACTTTCCAGAGCAAAAATATGGAAATTCCATGAATTTTTAATAATAAAACTAATAATGTTGTAACAAAAACACAACCTAAAATAACTACTTTCCGAGACATGTTTCAACTCCTACAAAGGCACACACAGGTATACAAAGTATTGTAAATCTAAACCAACAATTAATTACATCAGCCGAGTTCCTTCGTTGAACAAGAAATTCAGAGCTATCCCACCCGTTGCTGTCCAAATACCTCGTTGTAGAATTGTCTTTCCAGGGCGATTATTTTAATGGAGTGTCCAAATTTGCGCGATAAGAAAAAGCCGAATTGAGACACAAAACTGCATATTTCACAAATCTAGTCCAATTCCTGGATATGTAGATGATATTGCGCTTCTTGGACGTAGACCAAGCGATATTAAGGATATTCTCTCTCAGCTTGAAAGAAATGCTAAACGACTTGGATTATGCATCTACACCGGCAAGACTAAACTTTTAACGACATCCAGGAACATACTTCCCGGCAATCTGCATACTGGCGGCTATAAAGTAGAACGCGTGGAAAACTTCAAATACCTCGGATCTGTAATAACATCGTCAAATGATATGCAGGCAGATATCAAAGCCCGTGTCTCTGCCGCATACAGAGTTTTCTACGCATACTCTAAACTTTTGATCAAAACATCTTTCGCAGTCGTGCAAGGATAGGATAGGATAGGATAGGATAGGATAGGATGTCGAATCTGGGGTCAACTGGTCATGGAACGAGATGATTGGAAGCTGATTGCACAGACGGCAAAATCCCTCCATGGGATGTAAACGGCAGAGAGAGAGAGAGAGGGAGAGGGAGAGAGAGAGGGAGGGAGAGAGAGAGAGAGAGAGAGAGAGAGAGAGAGAGAGAGAGAGAGAGAGAGAGAGAGAGAGAGAGAGAGAGAGAGAGAGAGAGAGAGAGAGAGAGAGAGAGAGGAGAGAGAGAGAGAGAGAGAGAGAGAGAGAGAGAGAGAGAGAGAGAGAGAGAGAGAGAGAGAGAGACAGTTTTAGATTGTGTGGAATTCTAGAATCGAGTTTCTTCATCATTTTTTCTAGACCACACTGGTTTAAAATAATTTTTGTCGCCAGACATTTACGAACCACATTATGGTTCGTACTCATTATGCACATTATGGTTCGTACACATTGTTCACATCAAACAGTTTAAATTTTTGGTTATCGCATTGAAATTATTGAAAAATATGTATAACTGTACAAGCAGTATAAATACATTAATGAAATTAATTCCGCCGTAAAGCATTATTGCATATCTGTGTTAAATATTTAATCGAATACTTTAAATTGTAAGTCCAAATGAACTTATAACGTTGTAACATAAAAATTAAGCGAATTAAGCGAGTTGTAAATGGTGCTAAATCCCGTCTTCCCCTACAAAGCACTCAAAAACACAGTTTTAAATATTTGAGATATGCCTATAATTTTCATTTAAAATTTAAAAAAAAAAACAAACATTTAAATCCATAACGGTTCGGAACTAAGCGGAATAATATATAAAAAATACACATGTATTCAAAATTATAGGAAAAATTGTGCAGTGTAATACTAAAATAATTTTTTAAGGAATTCGTTATACATCTTAGGTACCCTAGAATCTAGATTTTTCATCTAGAGTTTGGTTCTCGTCATAAATTTCAGGTTCATACGAACAAAGAAATATCACACTTTCTCAAATTGGTTTCATTTAGTTTAAAAGAACAACGCCATAAAAGCATTAAAGCGGGTTTCATTCTACATCAAATATTATTTAAAGTGAATTTTATCACGGTCTACAAATAATTTCAATGACCGTTTCTAGATAGGACACGGGCAAAGTCATAGTTTTTCGTGATATGGGCCTAACCGTACAATATCAGACACATGGCGATTTGTTAATGTTAGTTAATCGCCTTTCTTTATACAATCGCTATAACTTACCATTAATAAGACTACTATAGAAATCAATTTTGCGATGCTTTGATCTTGCATTGCAAATAAAGGGCTAAAACAATTTTACTGGGAAAGTATTTCATCAACTCTGCTAATAAATTCGCAGTAGGCCTAGACCAGTTTTGCAGGTGAATAACGTAGACGTTTGCTTGTGAATAGTATGGAAAACCTCATACGACACCATGAGACCCAGACATTTTTACTATGTCGGCTTTTCTACGCGACAATTTATAGTATCATCATTGTTTTATATCTTGATGACGTATCCAAGACGTGAGAAAGTCAAAAAATAGTTTCATCCATATTGGTATTAATGTTTTGAGTATCCTAATGGTAAACCAGCTGGACTTGAATGTCCTAATGGTAAACCAGTTGGCTGCACGAAATTCAGAGATTCGACATCCATCTAGGTCAAAGTGTTTTAAGCAAAACATTAACAACCATCAACACATTTTAGTTTTACAATTAACCAAACGTCAGGCGCCAACTTATACGATTGATAATTTTTTTTTTAATAAAATGTGTTTGTGTAGTAGGAATTACAATAAACAATAATAACAAAAGGTAAAAAGGCAAACTTGGAAAAAGGCGAAATTGGGTTGTTAATAATCATCCAGTCAGTGGCGGATTATTGGCTGATTGAGAAGAATTGTTTCCTCGATCATAAGACGCTCGTTCTGTCTTCCTCAATGATTGAAGCCCAAATATTGTTATATTAAAATTCGCTTAACAGTACGGTGCCATCATCATCAATCAATATTCCATTAAATTGAATATGATACCGTTGGGCGTTGCATGAAAAGTTCGTCTGGCATGATGTTTCACTGCTCCTGCCAATGGTATGTGTGTGATATCAAAGTCTAACTCATATGTCAATAGCCGGGACTAGAGTACGTAGGTTGTCTCACCCGGAGGTCAAAAATTAAAAAAAATCACAAATCAACAAAACAATGATCTTTTTATGCGTCCAGAAAAAATATTCAAGGGGGTGATACCCCATATAAAATTAATCGATTAAATTAAATCAAGTGAAATTCGACCATAAATTGGGTGAATTAAAACCTAAAACAGGTGAGGGACACTTGTCAACAACTTACGTTCCTCTATGGAACATGAACAACACAAAAAAATTTCTTGTTCGATACAAAAAAAACATGTTTAATTTTGTAATAAAACAAAAAAGCATTCAAATAATATTACGCATGCTAAACACTGCCATATGTAGCTGTTTACCCTTTTTCTGTATAACTAATGAATCTGCTTAGCAATGAGGTAACTACCAACTAAGAACCCATGTTGATTTTGTCTTACTTCACAATTTTTATTTAGAATATGGTTTTTTTGTGACACATGAACATAACAAATTAAAACCCATAAAACTTTAAAACTAAAATATGTATACAAGTTAAAATGAGCTTAAAATCGATTAAGAAAAAGTTAAATATTTGAACATTGGTCATTAGATATTTACATCGAGTGAGTCTATCTATGCTATTACATCGGAAGGAGCTAAATGGATCTCTGAGATGTGTCCATTGTATCATTTAATGGGATACACAGTTTCAACGTGTTTTATGGTTTGTTGTAAAGCTCCGCAGTCCAATTGAGGAGACCCAAAAAGACCTACATGTCAGCACAACGTCCATGATTTGTTCTTATTCGGCTTAGTGTAGTCCGTGGTATGACGTAGCAGATCGAAACCGGGTTGAGCAGAAGTCGGCTTATTAAAAGGATTAGATCAGGAGTTGATGTAATGATTCCAGAAGGTATCCCAGGCATCCAAGACATTAAAATTGGACGCCGGCAGTTTTGTGATGAGGCTTAGTTCGACATTCGACAGAGTATTTTCATCGTAATATTCATGCAAGGGTAACGTGATGTTGTTGGTTACCTTTTTCTTTTGACACATGAGCGCATGTTGAGTGCAGGTGGAACGATAATTCTTAACCAAGAGCCAAGGAAAGAGAGTGGATCTGATAGTCGATAGATATTGTCTTGAGATATTTAATGTTTAAGATTTTTAGTCAGACTAAAATTCTAATTTTTCATAATTTTTCGAAATTCAGTGGTTAAAATTTTTTGTTAATAAAGCTTGTTTGTAAAACGTTAAACAAATGGCACAGACCTGCCTGACTTGATAAAGTTTCTAGGCACACACAATCTCATTTGGGTAACTAACTTTACATAGATTTTTCGAGAAACATATGGACATCAATGGTCCACTTCCTACTTCTAATGACAAATGATATTGTGTCACAATTATTGACCGCTATACTCGCTGGCCCGAAGGCTGGATCTCGGCAATCCATGTTGCAACGGTAGATTCAGCACTCTACTCTAAATGGATCGCTCGTTTCGGAGTACAGCCGGATACTTCACATTTAAAATGTTTAACTAACTAGCTAATTAACTAGGCGGTAGAACACACACTGAAAATGTGACCTCTGTCAGGATCGAACCAAACACTCGTGTTATGCAAGCCAAGTGATTGCAAGATAGGCATATTTTGTAGTTTGGTTCATGGTGGTATTACTCTTTGGCCGGTTGGTTTATTATGTGTACACACAACATTCTACCACCTACCTACCTACCAAACATTGGGGCTTATGATTGAAAACGCGTGGAAAACGTAAACGTCAATGAAACGTGAAACGTAGTCTATTGGTATGATTGAAAACACGTGACAAACGTTTTATTTCGAACTTATTTTTTTGTATGATTGAAAACGCGTGATATACGTTTCTTGTACAAAATTGAAACGTAAGATTAGGCTTGCGTTTAGAATAATTTTAAAACTTAAAAATGTAAGTTTATCTTTTTATTTATTAATTGAAAAATGAACAATGTTTTAAATTTTAAGCACATTTATTATTTTCAAATTTAAGGAGAGAGATTATTAGGGGAAAAATAACAAATCAAAAGTAGTATGTATTAGAAATTAGTAAGAAGAATGAAAGAGAGTCCTGATGTAGCTAATTATTATTTTTATTTTATCCAAATATTTAAATTTTTTAAGCTTAGCACTGATCACAATGATGTTTTTTTAACAAACAATTAGATCTGACAATTAACAACAAATTATTTTGACAATCTGACAGTTTCTTAATTTCGAGAAAAAATTCGAACTAACTTTTTATCACGCGTTTTCAATCATACCTACATTAGGTGAAGGTGAATAATCTTAACCGCGTGATGCGTTTTCCGTGCGTTTTCAATCATAAGCCCCATTAAAAAAATACATTGATCTTGACTGATATTCAAACCTAAATCCGCTACATAAATTGTTAATTCATAATTATTAATTAAAATTCAAAAAAAATTCGGAATAAAATTGTCTCAAAACGAAATTAACAAGTAAAAATTATTACTTAATGACTTTCATACAACCGTTGCTTCAATTTTTCGAATATCTGTATACCTTTCAATTCTTTTTTTTGTTTGTCAAATGTAAACAAAAAGCATAATTTTCAATTCGTTGTTTTTTAAGAAGAATAAAATTTAATGCGCGCGCATTTAAAAAAACACATGAGTTGTTATTATATATTTTTTCCATTTTTTTTTGTTTTTCGTTTTTGTATTAAACTTGAATAAATTATGTTTTTACTATGTGTGGCAAATTAGTATTATGACGATAAAAAAACAAAAAAAAAAAAACCAAAAAAGTTGTAAGGAGAAGAAAAGAAAAGCTTATAAATAAAGAAAAAAAAATCTGAAATCAATTTATCAAAACGGCATAAAAAAAGTTTTAAAAAATAATATCAAGAAATTATTGTTTTTTATGGGAGTCATTTCGATTCGTAAGAAAATACAATCAGCTTTTTTTTACTTATTTATGTATGTTTGATAGTATGACCAACAAAAAGCACTATTTTGTTTGGCGCTTTTTCCTTCTTTTACGAATTTTATTTTAGGATTTGTGTGGGTTGACTAGAGTAGGTGGTTGAATTAATTTGGGTTTTCGTATGATTGTTGATGAATTTCTAGATTTGTATTTTTCATTGCGACATCTTATTTCCATTGATTTAATGTTTGATGAATTACAGAGATGGGAATTCAATTCGTTTTTCTTTGACTAATGATTTTTATTTTACTTCCTTTTTATTAGATTTTACATTTTATATAATCCTTATGTTTTATGTTTCATAATTCTTATCTTTTTAATTTATTTATATTTAACATTTTTCTTCCACTCGACTTCTACCATAATCATCATCTGTCACATTTCGTCAATATGCATAATTTTTTCACATTTAAAAATATCAAATTAATATTTCAATATACATATGTACACATAAGTGATTATAAGGGATCAAATAAAAGTAATCCTTATAGCTACAGATACATCATGAATGAGAATTAATAAAAAATTTTAATAATAAAAAAATTGAATTGAAATAAATCAACACAAGGAAAATAAAATGCATGGTTCGATAACGTTTCGAGGAAACCAGGAAAATTATAGATAAAACTAGGTCAAATGCTTGGACAACAATTAATTTTATTTGACAGTTTTTATGTGACGGGTTTTTTGAACAAATTCTATTTATGTTTACCGTATTTCAATTTTGATTATTTTATGTAGAAATTTTTTTTTTGTGTTTTCTATTTACATCATGATCAATAAATCATAATCTATGTATTTCATAACAAATAGATAGTTTATTTTGGTATATTTATTTATTATTTTACTAAAAAACTTAAGTCTTTAAAATCTTTTTCTTATTAGTTCTCGTTTGTTAAGCAAGGATACTCGGACTTGACGTGTTTTCGCGTTTAGTTTTAAATAAAGGCAAGTGTTTTTCTCCAGATGGAATAAAATCGTAACGCGAGGCAAAATAATAAGGCATATGGTAAAATATGGAGGGGCTGAAATCTCAAGCTCTCAGATATCAAAACTTCGGTTTTAGATAAGGATTTTGATATAGTTTTCGGCATAAAACTTTTATGAAAACATTGTTTTTAGTTTTGGGCAGCGATGTATCAAACCTAAAACTCTTTGTTAAAGTACATGTATTTTTTATCTCTGTTTAGAAATTTATTACAAAACTAACACATCAACACGTTGTCGCAAAATTATAACAGATCATAAATTAGCATAATTTAATGAAAAGATGATACAATCAGCAAACTACTCAAAAACCTCTCCATTTAGCGTTTCGAGAAAATATCACAAAATCAAAAATTCATATTTCTTTCAAAATCCCAAAAATATTGTAAAAATTATATAAAATCAAAAATTCAAACTTTTTCCAAAATTCCAAAAATATTGCAAAAATTATAACAATATTAAAATTGAAACTTTTTTCAAAATTCTAAATAACTATATAAAATTCAAATTTCACAAATTCAAAAATTCTACTTTTTTTTCCAAAATTCTAAAAATATTGCAAAAATTACTACAAAATCAAAAATGCAAACATTTTTCAAGATTCCAAAAATATTCCAAAAACTATAACAAATTCAAAAATTATCATGTCCAATTTCATGCTCATTAGTCATTACATTTCATGTCATACAAATAATTAAATTTTTTTTCCAAAAAATTGGCTTAAAAAATAAATGAAATGCATTTTTTTGACACACTTGACAATATTTTTTGACAAACTTATAATGCAATAAAATTCTCAATAATAATAATTTCATGTTCAATTACATTTAACATTTCATACAAATAATTAATTTTATTTTTTTCCAAAAAAAATAAATGAAAATCTTTCTTTTGACACACTTGACAACATTTTTTTGACAAACTGATAATGCAATAATCTAGATTTTGGTCTCACATAACAATCCCGTCATGTTCAATTACATTTAACATTTCATACAAATAATTAATTTTATTTTTTCCCCAAAAAAATAAATGAAAATCATCAATCAAAAGCACTTGACAACATTTTTTTGACAAACTTATGATGCCATAATTCTAAATAATAATAATAAAATTTCATGTCATACAAATAATTAATTTCATTTTTTCCCAAAAAATTGTGTCAAAAAAAATGAAAATCATTCTTTTGACCCACTTGAGAACATTTTTTTGACAAACTTATAATGCAATAATCTAGATTTGGATCTCACATACCAATCGCGACCATCAAGATTTCTTCAAATTCAATGTTCCTTCTCGTAATCACTTAAAATGAAAGTTTTCTAAGCAAAAGATATGCAAATTTCCTTGTTTTAACACATTTGACGAGTTTTTTGACACACTTTCCGGACAGCTATCGAACACATCGTCCTTTCGGCTCTTACCATTGAGGATACCTATTTTTAGAAACAAAAACTTTTAAATCCCTCCAGCCGTTTTCTAGATTTCGTCGGTTGTGACGGCCGGCCGGCAGACAGACGAACATTTTTTTTTGCTTTTTTAGAATTAGTAGGTCCTAAAACGTCGAGAAATGCCAAAAAACGTAAGGGCAAGAATATACATCAAAATCAAATACTAATTTGTTACGTCATCAAAAAATTTGTAGCCCCCTACAGTTTTGAAAAATTCAAAAAACCGTTATCTTATATCTAAGCTAGCGGTTTTCAAAATATCTCACGTTCTATTTATCTAACTTCTGAATATATCAAAATTTGTAGCCAATTTGGAATCAATTTGTTACGTCATCAAAAAATTTGTAGCCGCCTCCAATTTGGAATCATCTATCTATCAATGCTAATAATCCTCCTAATTTTTTATTTATTTTTCTACTTCGTCTATTGAGCGCGAAAGATATATTTTTTTCAACAGTTTATAAGCCGAAAACACCTCGGCTCGGCGTTTGGTTTATTTTGATTCCTCATATTAGTTTTCTTTTTCTACTTTTCTATGTTCGTAAATATTTTGGAACAGCGGTGACTAACCTTCGATCCTCGGAATTTATTTAGCGTATGGTTTTTATGACACATTAAAAAATAAAAATAAAACTTAAAATAGGTAGATTTTTCTATGAAATCTACCTAAAACAAAACATTAATACACATTAAATTTGCGTACAATCAATTTGATTGCGCGTCTATTAGTTAAAAAGTAAAGAGTAAAATATTTGAACATTGGGCAGTACATTTGAACATTAGATGTTTACATCGAGCGAGTCTATCCATGCTACTACATCGGGAGTTGCCAAATGAATGTCTGAGATGTTGCCATTGTACCGTCGAATTGGACACACAGTTGCAATGTGTTTTATGGTTTGTTGTGGAGCGCCGCAGTCACATTGAGGGGACCCAGAAATTCCGCACTTTTTTGATGAATTAACAAATTGATTTCTAATCGGCTACAAATTTTGATGTATTCAGAATTAAAATTGGATGAATAGATCGTGAGATATTTTGAAAACCGCTTGCTTTAATTTAAGATAACGGTTTTTTGAATTTTTCAAAACCGTAGGGGACTACAAATTTTTTTGACGTATTATTGACGTATTGACGTATTAAATTGGTTCCACATCGGCTACAAATTTTGATGTATTCAGAAATAAAGTTAGATAAATAGAACGTGAGATATTTTGAAAACCACTAGCTTAAATTTAAGATAACGGTTTTTTGAATTTTTCAAAATTGGAGGCAGCTACAAATTTTTTGATGACGCATCAAATTAGTTCCGAATTGGCTACAAATTTTAATGTATTAAGAATTAAAGTTGGATGAATAGAACGTGAGATGTTGTGAAAACCACTAGCTTAAATTTAAGATAACGGTTTCTTGGATTTCTCAAAATTGGCAGGGGCTACAAATTTTTGAACGGCGTAACAAATTGGCTACAAATGCCTGACTAGGTCCTGGTTGTTGCCTATAATTTTAGTCTGTTATCATAATAGAGCTCTCGGCAACAAGCGAATTGAGTAAAATTGCCTTAGTAATTTCGTTTCAATTTAAAAGCATTGATTGACAAAATATCGGGTCGGGTCTGGAAATATTAATACAAGCATAAAAGTTTATATTAAGAGTGATCCATACCAGTGGATATTAGTATTCTGTTCGAGTTTTACGCTATTTTCACAACCATGGTTCATGTACTATGTTGAAATCACCGGTCAAAAGGTATGTGTCTGTATAATGTATGAAGACACGGTATGTCAGAAAAAACTTAACCTATTGACCCCAAATTTGGTACACAGATATCTTAGAACAATGGTATTTTCTAAATTTTTTTTGTGATATTTTGTTATATTCAGCAATGTTATCAAAAGCTATAGATAGTTAATGCGATGGCAATCCTGTCCGCGTATGTATGTGTCTGCAGTCTGCCTGTGGATAAAATATTTCAGAAGCATGCTATGGCATTGTCAGACTCCCAGATTAACAGTGACGTGAGATACAGGGATCAAAAGTGTGTGTTTGTCCGTCTTCATGTGGACACGATATGTCAAAAACTAATGGACATATTGATCCCAAATTTGGTACACAGGTTTCTTTTTTGTGATATTTTGTTATATTCATTGATAACTAAGCGTAACTTAGAGCCCAGTTCTTTTCTAGCGAAATTAAATCATTTGTTTTTTAGTGGTTTCCAAAAAACTGAAAATCATCTCTTGCAAATAACATGAGATTAAATAATGCTATCAAGGTCATATTGTTTGTCATCATGTCAGATATTTATAATGAGAAATTTGTATAAACAATTGCTATCTTAGTTTTTGAGATTTTTAACAAAATGTGAAAAAACCACGTGTTATTTTCTTTATGTAAACGTATGATATCTGGATGAAACTTTGGTATGTAAATGAGTTGCAAACGCATCCGGGTTTACTTGAATATCAAAAACCTGAGTTATTTTCTAAATTTGACAAAAAGGTCAGGGGTTCGAGAGTAGATTACTTGATCAACTGTTTATTAACTTCCCGATATGAGAAGTTTTTGTTTTTGGGTCGATTTTCGAAATCGAAATTTTTATAATATCTTTACGTTTCAAGACCTCCTGAAGCTGTTTAGGTTATTTTTAGCTGGCAGTATGTATGTGTGGGTGGGTATTTGTTTAAAATTTGTCCAACGCTTTCTCAACAACGGATTATTCGATTTCAACTTTAATGGTCACAATCGATATATCTTGGTGCAACTTACTTATCTTGGCCCAGTCCTTTTCTAATGGAATCAGTTCATTTATTTCTTAGTGGTTTCCAAAAAACTGAAAATCATCTCTTGCAAATATTACGAGAATAATGCTATCAAGACCATTTGCCTCCAATTTTGTTTGTCATCATGTCAGCCATTTATAATGACATTTGTATAAACAATTGCTATCTTACTTTTTGAGTTTTTTTTAAGAAAATTCATTACGCAAACGCGTGAGATCTTGATGAAACTTTTGAATTAAAATGAGCTGCAAATGCATCTGGGTTTATTTGAATATGGAAAATATGCTATTTTATTTATTTATTTATTTATTTATTTATTTATTTCAATTTAAGTACTAGCAAACGGAAATATTTCCAATAACATGCTAGTTATAAAAGTAATACAAATTAAAGACAATATTTAAAAAATAGTATAAAAAATTACAATAAAAAGTTTAAATTTAAAAGTAATACAAATTAAAGACAATATTTAAAAATAATATAAAAAATTACAATAAAAAGTTTAAATTTAGTTTATAAAAAGATAATTTTAATGTAATAAACCAAGAATGTTTAACACAAGATAAAATAAATAATATTAGAATTTAAAATATATAAGAAAATAATATTAATTTAATTTAATTTAACAATTTGTAAAAGGCTTCTTTTAAACTGGACTAAGTTGGAGCAAAACAAATTGATTTGATTGAATTTAACGTTGTGGCTGTACTGTAATCTAATCAACGGTGAATGAACTCTTAGATTAGTTAGAAAAGTATTATAATACAGAGTGTACGAATGCCTAGTATTATAACAAGGTGTGGTATTCAAACGAATTAGACTAGCCAAATCTGATTCAATACTATGGTTAAGAATTTTATAAAGGGTTGTTTGATCAGCAATAGTACGTCTTTGTTCCAATGATAATATATTATATCGTTTTAATCTATCTTTGTATGGTTGATATGGGAAGCTTAATTTAAAGTTCAGAAATCTAGTAAACTTCCTTTGAACCCTCTCAATATGATCAATATGAGTTTGATATTTTGGATTCCAGACCGGCGAGATATATTCTAATGAAGAACGAACTATTGAATTAAAAATTGTAATAAGTGTTTTAGACGAACGAAAATTTGAACACACTCGCATAACAAAACCAAGCATTTTGAAAGCTTTGTTAACAATGTCTTGAATATGTATATTAAATTTTAATTTGTTATCCATAATAATGCCTAAATCACGAATACTATCTTTTTCGCATAGAGTTAAATTGTTAATATTATAAATAAATTGTAATTGAAAAGATCTAGGCTTAAGCTTAAAGGTAAAACATTTATTAATGTTGAGATATAGATCGTTACTTTTGCACCACTCATATATTTTATTAAGATTATTTTGAAGCGCTATACAGTCAGCTATGGATTTGATTGATTTAAATATTTTCAAATCATCAGCAAAAAGGAGTGCTTTGCAATCCAAGCGTAAGCAAATATCATTAATAAACAAAATAAACAATAAAGGCCCCAAGATTGAACCTTGTGGTACACCCGAATGAGGACAGAAAGAAAATGATTCATAGTCATTAATGCATACAAATTGAGATCTTTGTTTTAGATAAGATTCAACCCACCTGATAAATTTTAGATTCAGACCGAAATTACGTAATTTTTGAAGGAGAATATTATGGTTAACTTTATCAAAGGCCTTTGAAAAATCCATATATATGACATCAACACCAGCGCCAGAGTCAAGCGATTCATAAATATATTCCGTATAGTTAAGCATATTAGTAAGAGTTGACCTACTCTTAAAAAACCCGTGTTGGTTTTTAATAATATTAATATTAGTAAAGTCAAACAGTTTGTTGTGAACAATTCTTTCGAAAATTTTGCTGAAACAATTCAATGTTGCAATTGGTCTATAATTTTCTACATCAGTACTGTCACCAGTTTTCAAAATTGGAATGATTTTAGCTATTTTCCATCTAATAGGAAAAACATTATTTTCAAAAGACTTATTAAATAGAATGGTTAATGGCTGACAGATCAATGCAGAAGTGTTTTTTAAGAAAATAGGAGGAATTAGATCAGCTCCAAAACCTTTATTTAGATCAAGTTTATTTAATACCGCTAGTACTTCTTCTTCCGTTACAGAAAATAAAGAATCTTCCAAAGAGATATCAGTTATTGCAAATGTTGGTGTGGAATTAAGATGGGTACTGGTGTACACAGATTGAAAATAAGTCGCAAAAAGATCACAAATTCCTTTGGTTGAACTTTCTATATTGTTTTTAAAACGCATTGATGCTGGGATAGCATTAGTTTTTTTTAATTTTTTTGTAAAAGACCAAAACTTTTTAGGATCTGACGAAATGGAGCTTTCAATATCACTTAAATAATTTGTATAACATACATTAATTTCCCTTTTAACAGAGCTCCGCAAAGAAGAAAACATATTGTAATAATCAAGATCACCAGTTTTTTTAAACTTTCTATGAATTAGATTTTTAAATTCAATCATTTTTAACAAACTTTTTGAATACCAGATGGGATATTTACTAGATTTAATTTTGAATTTAGGGACAAATTGATTGATTAACTGATAAAGAACATCATAAAAAGCATCAACTGACTGATCAACATCTTTATTTCCAAACATATGACACCAATTAATTTCAGATAGAGCTACGTTAATTTCATCATAATTTCCTTTGTAAAAATTAAAGCGTACAGATTCATCGGCTTTTAGGAGATCAAATTTTTTAAGATTTATTGAAATTTCAATCGGTGGATGATGTTGATCAATTTTTGATAACACATCCGTAGGATTGCTTACCGTAACATTGCTTACATGCAAATTGGATAAAACCAGGTCTAAAATCCGATTAGATTTGTTAGTTAAATGATTGAATTGGGTAATATCAGTGAAACTCAATGTTTCGATAAGTGCTTGAGCTGGTCTAGTGACACTTAAAAGGCTTGGTTCCAAGATATCAGCAACAAATGACCACTTAATATTAGGTATATTGAAGTCACCAACAATAAGAAAGTTAGAATCAATTTTGTGTGTATTTATAATATTGTTGATATTTTCAAAATAACCATCATAATCCAAGATAAGTTGCATTAGGATAAATATAAGGTACGTTCAAATATAATTTTTTGTTTTTAAACTTAAGACAAACCCATATCTCCTCCAAATAAACTTCCCATAATGGTAAACGAAAGCTTTGAAATTTGGAATTAATTGCTATCAAACAACCCCCACCATCTTTTTTATTAGGAAAAAGATTAAGATCTCTATCCCTTCTATAAACAGTGTATTGATTAGAAAATAATTCATTATCAGAAATGTTATCATTTAGGTATGTTTCAGTAAGACATATTATATCATAATTAGACGCAAGTAAGTTTTTAAAAAAATCATTTGTTTTGCTTCTAAGACCATTAACATTTTGGTAGTAAATTGATAATAACATTATAAAAACTATGTATAAAATGAATAAAATGAAATAAAACAACTAAACTAAATAATATTAAAAAAAAGGAAATTAATTAATTATCTCGTAAAATTTGAATTATTTCAGCAGATGTAACTTTAGTGATTTTATCATTATCGAACTTTCTTACCAGGATATCGCCATTTTGAACCCATACATATTTAGCTAGTTTATCAGTTAATAACTCTCTGGCTTTTAAAAGTAGTTGTTGCTTGTAAGGGTTAAGATATTCAGTAATGTAGAAGGTGTTACGACCATTATCAATTGATAAATCATAGCCAATATCACTTATAATACTATTTCTTTTCATTGAAAGTTTTTTAGCTTTGAAGCCATCCAAAATTTTTTGTTTTGTCGAAATATCGTCACATTTCAATATAATTACAGGAATAGTTGTCAAATTCCTTTTAAGAGACCTTGAAATACTTTTAATATTATTAGAAGTTGAAGAAACTTCATAGTAAGCTAGAAGTTTTTGTTTAATATAAGATAAATCTTCATCAGCTTTAAAAGGAATGCCATGAACAACAAGGTCAAAGCTGCGTTCATTATCATCCAGCGATATTACTTTAGTATTAATACTCTTATTAACACTCACAGTATGCTCAAGAATTTTCATTCTCTTCTCCAAATTCTCCAGTTTAATATTGAATGAGCTATTTTTAAAATTTGGCAAAGGAGTCGGGGAGGATGTCTGTGGTTCGTTGAACAACTATTTTTTTTAAACTTCAATAACACCCAGTTCTGACATTTAATTTTGTTGAAGGTTTTTCTAATATTTATAGTAGTTTTGCAACTTGTCACTTTCGGTTAAAGCTTTGTTTTATTCTTTTAAATATATCACAACAACAGCCACAGTTATTAAGGGTTTTTGACGAATGTTTGGTAAAACCTTTTAGTTAACATGAGATGGAACAAATTTGCTTTTGAGGTGTCTTGAATATTGTGGTCGCCTTTTATCTTACCATAAGGTTAGGTTGTTGTGTTGGAGATCATTTTTGATATTGATTATTTTAATGATATCTTCACCTTTCAATACCTTCTGAATCGGTCTAGACAACTTATTTTAGTTTGCAGTTTGAGTGTTAGTATGTTATTAAATTTAAATATGATTGCACACACGTACACATTCAAATTCTATTTAAATTATTACAATTGATGTGTCGTATAATAAATAAATCTTAATTTTGCGTATTTAAGGCTTTAAAAACCCTAATTGAGCTAATATCCACTTTTTGTTGACTTTTTTTTCAAATTTGTTTTGTCATGTTTCGTTTTTATTTGTATTTATGTTCTCTAAAACATATTTTTGGACAATGTTGTTATATTATACTGTATAATTTTTTTATGTCTGGTATTTTAGTATACCTTATCCAGTAACTGGTTAGTTTTTAATCTTACGGGAAGTTGTTGGCGTGGCCCCTATGGTCCCAGTTTTTTTTAATTTTACACTGAATCGTTTTTGATATTGTTACAATTCTACATAATCGTAAAGTAATACAAAACAAAATTGTATTCAACCTCAATTTTCGATATACAATATTTCAAACGTTCAAACAATATTTCAACGTTAATTTGTTTTCCAAGAATTAATTAACATGAAATAAATTTAGCGTGTTTTCTTTGTACTATAGAAATTTTGGATGTATTTAGAATATTTAAGAAATTTAGCAGAATTATATATAAAGAATTCTCTTTTGCAGAAAAGAGTTAAGTTTTTTTTTAGACTGTGATTATGTAAAGTTAAATTTTAAATTAAACCACGATAGTGTTAACAGTTTAAGTGGAATCGGATATTGTTAAGTGAATTAATTGTAAATGAAACGCTGTATCGTCCATATAATACCGTGTAAATTGAAGTAAAATTTACTTTTTGTAAATAAAATTTTGAGCTTTATTTAATAGAAATATTATTAAATAACTTTAATTCAATAAAATAGCTATTTTAAGCAACAGCAGCTATTGATGTACTAATTCACCGATTTCTGTTAATTAATTTAGGACATATTGTTTGTTATGACGATCACATTATTTACGGATTAGAAACGTAATGAATTAGCTACCCACAAGTGCGTAATGAGCAAATAAATACCGAAGGAAACCACATATATTTGAATATTTGTTTTAACAAACAGTCTTTTCGCTTCACATAACATTAATGTTCGTTAATGGGTCCTACTATTTACAGAACAACAACAAACAAACGGTGCGCTGAATTGTACTCCAAAGTGCAAATTTATTGATTTTGTGCTGCTGTGTGAATCCATCTATCTTGAATAAAATCATGTTGGAAAATTCATTCAACTTTCAGGAGAAAACCATTCACATAACAATACAAACAAAAATTTGTACCAAATTGGGTTCATTTGTCAAGCATAATGAAAAACAACATCAGAAAAACTGTGAGCGTTGCGCATTTTATTCCTACGCAAAAATAATGCTATATTTTTGTCCATCTCACACTATACATTGAATCAATATTCTTTATTGTTACATTTAAGGTTCTTCGTTCATTTTTCCTTTTCTTCCGTCTACCTTTTTTAAGAATGTCCTATTTCTTTCTGTCTACTCTTTTTTGGCCAATCATCAATATTTCACAACTAAGATTGAGGGTGCTACCGTTTACTGATTACAGTTCATCCACCAGCATCCCTAAGACATCACCTTTGTTGATAATAGCATGGGACTGGAGTACGCGGGCTTTTTACACAGATAAAATTACAAAAATTACAATTACTCCATGCGAATATACCTTTTTTTACTTTCTTATGTTATGTTATCTTAATTATGTTATGTTTAGTAATTATATCTTTCTTTATCGTTTTTTTATAAGTTTGTTGTAGAAACATAATTAATTTTTTTTCAGTTAAACGAATTTTAGAATAAATTTGTTAAAATACTTATTTTTCGGAAATATTCTACGTTTTTTATGTAGAATATGTAGAAAATTAACAATGAAAAATATGCTACAACGTAGAAAAATTTGTGTTCTAGAAAAAATTTGTTCTATGCGTATAATCGTGTGCAGAAAAACATATTTCTGATAATAATTCGAAATTGAAAGTTTTTGAGAAAATCGATTACACATAATTTTCAACGGACAACGAAGTTTCATCATAAGGGTTTCGTTTTACTTCTTTAATGCAGTATAACCTAAACATAAAAATACGAACATGTAATATGTATCACAGTAACCGAATTGGAAAACCATTTTTAAGTTAAATAAAATAAAATTTTGACATGACCCATATCAGTTATAATTAAAATACAAATTATATATAAAACGAAAAAGAATTAAATGAAAATAAAAATTATAATTTTTTTTCCTACTTTGGTCGTAAAAACATTATCAAGGACAGTCAAAAGCACAAGTAGTATAAATAGCCAAAATTTCAAATAACAAAACTCGATGAAATGAAAAATTTATATGTACATAAGGTGTATTATGCCAAACCAAACCATTAAATGAGTATACGATCAAATTATCTGGTAACAGTAAAGTTTTGAATTGGTAACGCACTAGTGCGTAATGCAGTAATAAACAACTAATAGTAGATTATGTACCAAGGGAGAGAAGTGCATGTTTTTCTCATGAGATGTGTTTGGAGCACGTGGGCAAAACCTGACAGCTGCATATCACTGAGGAAGATTACATGTTCTCTGCGAACCAAATGCTTACAACGAAATGCTTACCAAACAATATCTTTGGTCCTGTCATAGAGAGCAGAATCCTTGCAATGACACCTTATCCATAACAACACCACCTAGAGATATAAGAAGAACTGCGAAATGCTTTCTACAAGATTTTAGAAGCAATAAAGACATAAATAACGACGAGCCTACGTATAAGAGGGTGTTGATAAATCTACATACCAAAACCGTTGAAGACACAATAAAAAACTACGCCCCGAATAGAGTTCTCAATAGCAAACCACCACAAGTTGCTGCTGAAGAGGTAAAACTGCCACGCAGTACCAGAACCATCCTAGCGCAGTTAAGATCCGGTTGGTCACGCATCTTAAATAACTACATGAGTAGAATTGACAATGAAATTGTTGACAAGTGTCCCATATGTGAGGGCACACCACATGATGCTAACCACCTTTTAAATTGTCTAGAGAAACCAACCGACCTGACGAAGGAAGATCTGTGGTGCCGCCCAAGGGCAGTAGCAGAGTTCCTGAATCTGGACTTGGAGCCGGAAGAATATCACCACAGCTCGTCGCTACAACAACAACAACATGTTCAACAACAACAAATATACATTATGGATGAACTAACTTCTGCAGAGATTAAATCAATTTTACCTGAACTAGCAAATCTATCGCGTAACACCAGAGCAAATATTGTAGCCCATCCTGTTACGGTTAATATAAAAAGGTGCAGAACTGTTGCTTTTCAAGGTGATTTTTTCGACAGGGTCTGTCATCTCTGGAAAGCCTTACCTTCATGGCTCTTTTCTGATAGCTTTAATCCTCAAAATTTCAAAGTTAGCGTCCATAAATTTCTTAAAGAAACCTAATTTATTCAAACTTAATCCCAATCCCTAGTTGCCTAACTGGCAACATGGGATGCCTAGCTTAGAATAAAAAAAAATAACGAAAAACTATTGTAAAAATTATATAAAATAAGAATTCCACCGGAAAACCGAAAGGTGTGTTATACTATACTCGAATACGTTTATAAACTCGAATGAATTTTTAATATTCGTTCACAGTCGGGCTTCAAATTATCATTTATCACACTCGACTCGTGTGATTTTAGTATTCATTCTCAGCTCGTTGTACAACATACTATTATTGACCTGAGTATTTATTTCAAAACGCTCGATATTCAAACCCTGATTGTTTTTTAAGCATAGAAAAATCGTGAACCTATAGCGCCATTTTGAAATATAAAAATTTATATAAATTTTTTCCAAAAAAATTTTTACTCGTCTTCAAAGTATAGTGCAATATTTATTTGATTTATGCACTAGTTAGATAAATAAGTCAAAAATAACCTACGGTGCCAAGGATTCTCAACATTACTGCAAATCTTCGGCTAAAAGAATATTAAATTCATCTACATTGGTGACTACAATGTAGATTATTATACCAATATACCAATGCCGAATGCGTAAGTACTAATTCAAACAAAACGAATGAAAGTATAACAAAATCAGTTCCAAAACGTGTCAGGAACCTACATCCTTTGAGATTATGATGGCTTCACAGAAATACAATTTGTTTTTAGAAACCTCAATCAGTACAAGTAATTTAAAATGAAAACAAACAAAATAACGACATTTATGTCAATGAACATTTAAGAACCCAAAATAATTTCGTAATATTTTCTTTTTATAGAAACGTAAAACTGATGTTTTGGAAACCAAAAAAATAATATATTTAAAACAAAAACATGTCCAATGAAAACAAGAACAACAACGACAACAATTATTGCTCTGTTTATTTTAGCTTTATCGTAAATTTTGCGAATGATGAATGAGGAGTTGTCGTTTATATCGTATTTTTGAGTTGTTTTTGTTTATCTTTGTATAAAGTTTAAATTACGATTAGAGTACATATTATTTTTCATGTGGTAAGGTGGCGCGGGTTTACGGAGTTGTTTGTCGTATTGTAATACCCATAAAAAACAACGGTATTCTTTTTTCCACACCATTCCATTTCAATTAGGAGTTTCGCCTTTTAATAAAATTATGAATGAATTGAAGGCAAACGAAACCGAACCATCACAACGAATAGATTTGGAATTTCAACTTATAAGTATGATTTCTTACCATTATTTTGTATCTATTCCAAATATATATATTTTTTAATTCCATTAACCAAAAACATAATACCAATAATCAAAACACAATATTTACAAATTTGTTGTCACTTCATTTTAAAAATAAAATTCACAGCAATCAATTTTTCTTCTTTTTTTTAATAATTTTCACTATTATTAAACTATTACCTCTTCTTTTTTATTTTTTTTTTTAAATATAGTTATTATAATTTAATTTTCGAAAATATACGAAAAATCATAGTTAAATTAATATAAAAAAATTAAATAACTATAAGCTTAAAACTTCATATTTTTCGATCTCATCACTTAACATAACGAACGACACACAACAACTAAACATTAATTTATAAATATAAAAAAAAGAAAAACAACGCCGATCTCGTTACTCTACTATAAAATTTTTTTTTTTAAATTTACCAAAAAAAATTATAATATATTTGCTATCTCTTTTTAATAAAAACAAATAAATAGGACTTCAAAATTTTGTAGCATTTCTTTTTGTAATAGTATTTGTATTTTACATCGTCTCGACGACGCATGTAAACAAAAACATAAAAACGACGCAAAATTTATACACAAACACAACGACAAATTCTCACGCATTTTCTATTTCTTTTTTTCTCTATTCCTTATTTCCTATAAAAAAGATAAAAAATAAACAATTATGTATTAAAAAGAGATAACTCTATAACAACCATAATCACTTTCAGTTTTTGTTAGGCATATTCAATTTTGTTGTTGTTGTTTTTGTCATAATTTATTTTTTAAATGTAAAAAGGAAATAAAATTTATATGTATACG
Source organism: Diogma glabrata (assembly GCA_963693315.1). Lineage (NCBI taxonomy): Eukaryota > Metazoa > Arthropoda > Insecta > Diptera > Cylindrotomidae > Diogma > Diogma glabrata. The sequence goes on from OY856186.1 coordinate 420,258,519, forward strand.
AGAATCCATCTAATAAATCGAAAAACAGCAGCTGGCTGCAATACAATAATATTGTTCGTCATGCTTGTTTTTTGTGTTTTCATCTGTAGTTGTAATAAGTTTTCATTGCTTATTTACAAAACAAAATAAAAACCAAATAATAGTTTTTAAATTTTCCGAAAATATACGAATTAAAATAAAAAACGGCAGAAAAATAACAAAGTACGATAAAAATCCGGCCCGGTGGTATATTTTCGCACGGTGGTTGATTTTGTTGCGTATGTATTTTTAATGTATAAAAATATGTACACATATATATTCATACTTTTATTTTTTTTATTGTAACATGAAACATAAAACGAAAAAAATTTGTCACATTTAAATTAAATTGGATCCTTGTTATGTATATATAAAAAAAATTATTTAATTTAATAAAATAATGTTGTATAAAAAATGTATGTATATCGTTATATATACTTCTCTTCCTGTGTTATAAAATCAGTGATACGACAATAACGCAATTTTATTTTCGTTATTTTTTATTTATTCTCGTACATCGTACAAATTGTAGAAAAAAAACCTGCAAATATCAATTTTAAAGGTTGAACGTGGGTTGCATTTTGTTATAAGTTTTATTAGTGATATTTACCCCATCGTAAGGTTGGTTGAGTGACGGAGAATTTAATTGTAATAAATATAAATTGGAACACCTTGTTATTGTATTGTAATTTATGGAAAAATAGTTTTTGATTGCAATGCTTAGTCGTTGGAGCAAAAGAACCGGGTCAAAAGAAACTGAAAGCTTTTAATTAGACTTTTCTTTTGAATTTTGATGGATTGTAATTTTTTATTTCTCTATGAAACTGTTCGGTGGCGTAGTTTATACATGTTGGGTGGGCGTACAGTGAATGTTTTTGAAAGGGGTTAGAGTCTAAAGATGATTTTCTGCTTTGCGAGTTGCGAAAAATTTAACTTTGTTGAATAGAATTGAACAAAAATGAAAACGCATCTGGATTAGATTTTGTTTTTTATATTTTTCGAACAAACTTTGAGGAGCTTACTTATCGTTCAGTAATGGTTGGTTTCCAGCAATGTTTTTGCTTTGTTACATAAAAAAAGTCAGGCAAGTGCAAGTCGCTGAGGGTTCCGTGTATATAATATTTGAGAAAAAACAGTTTTTGTTAGTATAGTTTTACGTTTATTTGAAATTAAGTAAAAAAAATTTAGTATGTATCGATTTAGCAAAATCCCTACACCCATGAATTTTTTTAAGTTTTTTCTTTTGTAATATTCGTAGATAAGGGGGGGGGGGACAATCATAATTTTTACATTTATGAAAATAAATCGAAAACTGTGCTTTCGAAAATTACAAAAAAAACTCTTTTGCACTACAAAAAAAATCACCTTTCATATGACATCCCACATGCTATGATCAAAAATAATTTTTTTTCAAAATTTCTACTTTAAACCCCCTCTAAGACTAAAGTCTAATGAACATTTGAAATTATAACAACTAAACAAAAGTTTTAGTTTCGATTTAGCAAAATCCCTAAACCCATGATTTTTTTAAATTTTTTCTTTTGTAATGCTCGAAGTTAAGGGGGAGACAAAAAAAATTTTTACATTTTTGAACATAAATCGAAAACTGTGCTTTCGAAAATTACAAAAAAAATCACCTTTCATATGACACTCCACATGCCATGATCAAAAATAATTTTTTTTCAAAATTTCTACTTTAAACCCCCTCTAATGAACATTTGAAATTATAACAGCCAAAAAAAGTTTTAGTTTCGATTTAGCAAAATCCTACACCCATGAATTTTTGAAATGTTTTGTAATGTTCGAAGTTAAGGGGGGGGGGGGGGGGGGGGGGTGGACAAAAAAAACCATTCGTTTTTGGTAATAACCAAAAACTAAGCAGTCGAAAATTCAATGAAATTTTTTTTTGAAATACTTCCATTTTTTCGATTTTTCTAGACCAAACTCGATTCCTTAAAAAAAACTTTTGTTTTACTATCTCCATGGAAATTTAGATAAAAAATCTCCATAAAATTTAGATAAAAACAAATATTTGAAATTTTTTTGTTATCATGGCACAACACATTTAATAACTGTAGAAAATTTCAAGTTGATAACACTTAAAGGTTTTTGAGTAAATTGATTATGTAGAAGTTCGGACGGAGACCGAAGTCTCACCAATAGGTACCGTTTTTACTTTTTCAAAGTACGGAACCCTAAAAAAGAATAATGTACGCCGAAACAAAACAGGCAACTGACTTTTACAATCAAAATTAGAGTTATGAGTTCGTGCGTAAACGAAAAATAAATGAAATTATAAAAATTGAAAAGAAAAATCGGTTTATTTAATGTAAACTAAATCATACACGACGTTTGCGGTTTTACTTTCGGGGTGTTTTCAATAAATGATTCAGGGGACTCACGATTATTTGGAAACATGTATTTCGTATCCATAGTGTGACAGATATGAGATAACAGTTTACAGAAACCATTCGGTAATTTAATTGTTTTCGTATTTTGATCTTTTACAATTGTTTCATATTTCCTATATTGAGTAGTTGTGTGGAAAATTAGTCATCTTAAGGATCATTTTGAAGGATGTTAGTTGATAATTTCAATTAAAGGAGATTTTATCATAAACTTCAATGTAATTTTGTCCACATGTTTTGGCCAAAATCAGAAAGATCATACTAGTTTCTCACGGTGCATTAAGGAAATCTAAGGCTCCTTGAGTCGCAACAACAGCATGCATAAGTGTATCATTTTTTGTTGTATGTGCCAATTTTATAAATAATTAATTTTAACAAATGCAATCCAGTGGTTTTTATTGTTGTTGTTTTTGTTTGAGCGACGGTTTGGTGCTAATCCTCCGGTTCCATGTCCAGGTTCAGGAACTCTGCTACAGCCATTGGGAGGTACCACAAATCTTCCTTCGTCAGGTTGGTTATATTTGTAGGACAATTGAATAGGTGGTCTACATCGTGCGGCGTCCCTCACATGCGGGACACCTGTCAATAATTTCAGCTTCAATTCTGCTCATGTAGTTGTTTAGAATGCGTGACCAACCGGATCTTAGTTGAGCTAGGATGGATCTGGTGCTAGGGGGTAGATGGACCTCTTCGGCAGTGACTTTTGGTGGCTTTCTATTCAGAACACGATTTGGAGTATAGTTATTTATTGCGTTTTCAACCGTTTTGGTGTGGACTACTTTTACGCCAGTTCTATGTGTAGATTCGTTAATGTTACCAGTAACCTGGCCATCTCTGACATCTTGCAGGGATCATCTTGCTGTCCTCCTTATGTCTCTAGGTGGTTCGATTGTAGTTAAGGTGTCATTGCAAGGATGTTGCTCTTTGTGACAGGCCAATAGATATTGTTTGGTCAGCATTTCAATATGCTCACGGACCGGCCATATGTTCCATTCCTCGTGCAAGTGATCTCGGTGGGTCATCAAGTGACATCCGGTTGTGGTTCGCAAGGCTGCATTTTGTGTTGTTTGTAACTTATTCCAGTAAGTGTTGGCAACTTGAGGTGTCCATATGGTTGCGGTTGCATCATAATTTATAATAAGTCTTCCTATTGCATTGTAGGTTGTTATTATGGTATTTTTATCTTTGTTCCATGAGCTACCCGCTAGTGCTTTCAATGCGTCATTCCTGTTTTTCAATTTAGAGTTTATTTGTTGTGCGTGAGCATTGAATCTAAGCAGTGGGTCGAATGTTACACCCAACGTCTTGGATTGTTTACTGTAGGAATAAGTATGTTGTCTATGCTAATGCTTAGTGTTGAATTTACCTTCTTCGTCCATGTGGTGAAAAGTGCAGAAGTGGACTTTTCAGTGGAAAGTTTAAGTTTTCTGCTTTTAAACCAATCATTCAGAATATTAAGGTATTCAGGATATTTGTGAGTTGTTGCAGGTTATTTCCTGTTGCAAGCAGTGTGCAGTCGTCTGCATATGACGTGATGGTTATTCCTTCATTCCTTCTGGTGGGGTAGGCAAACTGCTTATCTTAGCATTCTCATTTTGGACCTGCAGTTACGGAACTCAACGAATCTTTGGCGACCTCTGAGGTAGTTGCACAACCAGCGCTTCATTAAACCTGGCAAATTAGTATTGAAGATATCATCCAATAGCGCAACGTGCGACACTGTGTCGAATGCTTTTGATAGGTCGAGTGCAATTAAAATTGTTCTAGCACGTGGTTGTTTTTGATTCAGACCATCACTAATCTGGTTTTGTATTCTGTGAAGCGCGGTGGTTGTACTGTGTGCTCGATGAAAGCCATGTTGGTGTGGCGCCAAATTGTAGAATCTTGTCAGCTGAGGGAGCAGAAGTGCTTCGATATTGGTTTGTAAGACTCTCGCTTTCTTCGGGTTTTCCTTGTTTTAAAATGGGGCTGATTCTGGCCGTTTTCCAGATATTTGGTATCTGTAGAGTATTTAAAAATGTATTGAGTGTAGTAGTGAGGTAGTTCAATCCTTTGCGTCCAATGTGTTTGAGCATGATGGCTGAGATGCCGTCGGATCCTATAGATTTTGATGGCTTAATTTGCCTTGCCTTGCTCCACCTCTTCTTCGGACAATATGATATCCTCCAAGTTGTCAGTGTTAAGTTTGCGCAGGTGTCTCAATACTGATGTGGTCTCTTTCTCATGTTTACGTTGCTTTTCTGTAAACTGAATGTTAAATTTGTTTGCGCATTTCCTTTGGTTTTCAAATGGAATATCGTCGAAGGAGATCATGCAATTATTTTGTGGTTGTCGCGGATGAGTTAGGCCCTTAAGACCTTCCAAAAACTTTTACTAGTACTCAGGTCTGATTTACTCACTAACTTTCTATTTATTTCTTTTATGGTCCATGACCAACTTGTTAATTCGCATGTTCAGGTCCGGAATTCTGGAGTCGGCTGGATCTACTTTACGGATGTCATCTCTTTGAATAGAAAGCACACACGCGTCACGTGGGAAGTTTGGTTTTAACTTTAGAATTTTGCCAGCTGGAATGTAGCGAGCTCTAGGTAGCCTTATTAAAAATTTCTCTGAATTGTTTTTCCCCAGAGAGGGAATCCAGTATAAAACATTAATTTCATCAAACTGGATTGTGCAATGTAAATATTCTAAATATATAAAATAAAATGTAGATATACTAGGTGAATCAATAAGTGTGGAATATTTCTAAGAGATGGCGTATGCATTAATGTGAACCATTTATATGTAACTTCACCCTTCATTAGACGAATGTCAAAATTTCAGCCATTTAAGTTTACGAACTAACAAGTAACCAGCCATGAGAAGCAAACAACAGGCGCGTTTTTGTTAAATGGAAAAATCTGAGTTTCGCGTTTCGATTAAACACTAATATTTACGCAAGAAATCTACAAAAGAGACCAAAGCCAAGTTAGATAAGTATTATCCGTATTCTGCGACGTCGTTGACGATGATTTGAAAGTGATTTTGTTAGCTTTCGTTGCAACCATACAAGCAAAAGTGATACTGAATGACCTGGACGCTCAAAAGAGATTTGTACAAAAACATACGCCGACAAAAGCCATGATTTTATATTAAACGACCCTAAAGTGAAATTGAGGGAGATGGCTGATACCACAAAGATGTCCAATGGCAGTGTGCTCAATATCATAAATGATGTTTTAAGTATAAAGAAGCTCTGCGCGCGATGGGTGCCGCGTTTGCTCGCAGAAGACCAAAAACGAATTCGTGTTACGACTGCCCAGCAGAATTTGGAATTGTTTACGCGAAATTCAAAAGAGTTTTTATGCCGATTTATAACCATGTACGAAAAATGGATTCATTTTAGACACTGGAGTAAAAATAATGGGTTTCTCCGGGTGAAAGTGCTCCAAAGCGTCCAAAACCCCAGCAATGGACGAAATAGGCAATGGCATCCGTATTTTTGGATGCGCGTGAAATAATATTCATCGACTATATCTTGGAAAAGCCCAACCATAACTGGCGCATAAATTATTCATCATTATTGGATAGTTTGAAAAGTGAAATCGCAGTTAAACAGCAGCCACTATTAAATATGCCTTCAGAGATGCCTTCATAGGTTCGTTCATCTTCAATATTCTTTCTAGTGCATTATTGCGATTAACGTTGATTGGCATTAAATCAGCAGGAGTTCTAATTCCATTATAAAGAATATGAACGACTTATCCAATCCCCAATACATTATGGTTCAAATTCTAATTAAGATTGGTTAGACAATTTTTCACACCGACACACTACGCTGCTGAACTGCTCTTTAGAATCGGCAATATTTTAATTCTATATATTTCGATGCATAAACCATTACAAAGTTTGCGACAAACGATTTTAGTTTGGTTTGGTCCAGGATATGATATATTAAAATATTTTGAATTATGGCTTCCGATTTTTTGGCACATGCAAATTTGTTACCAAATTATGATTTAATTAATTTAGATGCGCAATTCTTCGATCGAAAGCTTTAGTTGTGACTCGTGGTAAACGGTATGGAAGGAGCAAACAGTTTCTGTATTATAAATATTTCTTTCAGTTTTGCCTGTTTCTTTAGGCCTATTTCTATAACCCTATTTGCCTATTTGTAACCATTATAATTGTTTAAAAAACATGGTTAGGTTGCTGGATTCAGCGCTGATTGCAACGCTTTTTTATGTTTGTTTGTATCTGCATATATGTTTTTTTTAAAATAACGATCAAATTGTTGCAAACTTTACTCGGGTGCAATAAAAAATTTGTTTAAATATAAAGTTCTACTGAGAAAAGGAATATACAGACACCGAAAAAATTATGATTAAATTGAAACAATATTTCAGTAAAACTGAACTGGTTTGCACTGGTTTGTTCTCTTCCTCTCTAAATAGTTAAATCAACAAATAAAATTATAAAAACTGTTAAAGCTTTACTCCAAAACCACTGATAATACTATGTAGTAAGATATCTCTAGCCAAGATGATACCTTAGGGATGCTGGCGGATGAGCTGTATTTAGTCCACGGTGGCATCCTAAATTTGTGAAATATTCCTTGATGATGGCACGCTATCGACGCTTGATCGAAGAAACAAGCCTTCATATAGCTCTATATCTAGGCTTTATCATTAAAGAAGACGGTGCGTCACATGATCAAACAATATGTCACTAGCTGGGTTATTGGCAACCTCATTTTAGATTTGGTCCTGCAAAGTTAAAATAAATTTGCTTTTTATTACTTATTTTATTTTAACTTTCTCTATCCTATCCTATCCTATCCGAAAAAAGGAAGAACTGTGAAACAGTGTAAAACAATTTTTAAACCATTGCTTTCAATGAGATGTTGCAGAAACTCTACGTATGTGTAAGGTTTTAATGGTTTCGGAAATTCGGGCAATTGTGATAAAATATTGCTTTCGTGGGACGCTTCGTGGGACAGATTTGCCCGTAGGACAACGCCGTAAAACGAGAGATATTTCCACACAGCGTGGGACGTCTGGCCAGTTTCGACTAGAATATTGTTATTGCACATATAGTTTATTATATCGTCGATCTTATTCGTGAGACCGTTGCAATTTAGTGGTATAATTTTTATATCACTCAGGGTTTCCAGTAGGGATTCTCATTTCCCGTAGAAATTCAAATCCCGGGAAGCCGGGACAAAAAATGTTAAATTCCCGGGATCCCGGGAAATCCCGGGAAACGCTAAAAGCTAGATTTTTCTAACTAGGTGGTAGAAAAATGTGTAAAATTAAAACAGCACAAAAAATGTGCTATTGATTTTTAAATTTCCATTATTTTTAATTAGAAAAACTTCAAAAATTAAATATAAAATAATACATAAAAACAAAACAAAAATAAATTCATAATACCAATTTTTAAATAATTTTTCAAAAAACTAGGTTGTTAATGGCGCCATCACTCAGTTTTGTCCGAATTTTCGTGACGAAACTTCCTGCCGCAGAAAAAACTCTTTCCGATTCAATTGATGTCGGTGTGATAGTCATTAGTGAATTGTATAATCTAAATTTGTGATGTTTTTAACGTCATATGATACATGTTCTGTGATACAACCGAACCAAAATCACAATAACAACGGTACTTCTCAGCACCATAAGACAAAAAATATTGGACCCTCAGTCCGTATTTTGCAATTGAACATTGAAAGCATTAGCAAGTCAAAAACTGAACGTTTAGAAAGAGTATTAAAGTTATTATTTCGATATCAACGTTGTAATTCTGGCAGGAAACGCATGCAACAGATGAAGATCAACTTACCTCTAGAGGAAAAATTGTTGGTTATAAACTAATTAGTGTTATTTATCATCAAACGTATGGATCTGGCACGTATATTAAGTCAGAAATCATGAACTGAACCCATTTACTTACACCAGACGGACAACGATATACATCTTATTGTTGTTGATATACCGATCACGAAAATTGTTAACGTAAACATGCCCCTAAATGCCCAGCGTGGCCAGCTGACACTCTACCATTATTTCACCACCCAGCAATATAGGTTGGTGGCTTTAATATATAATATATTACTTTAATATATTCACTAGATCCAACCCATTCCTAAAAATTACGATAGGTTCGTAGGAACCATCATTTTAACTGCAAAGAAATGCATCCCAAAAGACTTCCGGTGAAGAATACATTCCTGGTTGGAGTAGAGAGCGCGATATATTTATTATTTGAGGAGCACCTTAGTAATGGTGAGGCAGACGTGGTTGATGACTTAATATACTCACTGGACACCGCGAGGAAACAAAAGTGGATTAACGCTGTTGAAAACATTGATTTTTCCCATTCTAGTTGGGCAGCTTTGAATCTTCTTCGGAAGCTGGATGGCTCAAACTCAGTTACTCGTGCTAACAATGAAATAAATCCAGACAACATTGCAAATCACATTGTAAACATGTCTCGTTCCTCTATTAATCGCCTTCATAAGAGAACCATTAAACATAAATTAAGAGAAATGAAGTGGAAGTTTTAGGTAGATTTCTCAGAAAAATCTACCTATTTGAAGTTTTATTGGTTTTAATTTGTTGTGTTCATATGTGTCAAAAAAAACCATGCAAAAAATCATGACACCATATGTGTCAAAAAACATTTTCCTAATTTTGAACGAAATTAATTACTACAGAGGGGAAAAGAATTAAAAACTACTCGATTTTCAAGTGAGAAAATTTTTAATATCTTTGAAAAAAGTAAAAAAATATGTTAATAAAAATTAGCGGGATACCCGGGATCCCGGGAGGAAATCCCGGGAAAACGGGATGAAAATTTACCCCGGAATCCCGGGGAAAACGGGATCCTGGGATCCCGTTTGAGAAACCCTAGTTTCCAGTAGTGTGTTCATTATTGTGTTTTGTTGTGAGCTCGTCTTGGTATTTAAACTTGAGGTGGCACCATTCCTTGCAAGTATTACACTGAGTAGATGTTGTGTTTTCCCTTAAGATGTTTTTACATATTGTACAGTGCCATGTTGTAGTTGGTCAGGGATTTCTTTCAATACCAGCCATGACGAGGAGTGTTTGAAGCCGTGAGGCCAGTGGCAGCTGCTTCTTTAAAAAAAATGGTGCCGAGTGCTTCTGGGGCGTAGACCCGTCCATCTTGAGAAGCCATTATATTGTATATTTGCTTACTTACCGATTCGACGCAGGGATTCCTATTATTGGCAGGTACTTCAGGAGTGAGCAAAAAAAGTCGTCCAATAATTATTTGTAAATAATCAGCATCAGCCAATTTTCAATTCTAATCTGTATTTCCTTCAAGAAATTGTATTTCTCGGCATGCATCATGATGTTAGGCTACAACATGCAAATGATATTGAGCCATAGACATCAATTAACATCAAACGCAAATAAAAAAAACTTTTGTTGTTTTTATATATACTTTGTATATCAAAAGCTTACTGCATTTGTTGAAAAATCCCGATATAATCATCGACCGACGTGCCTCTTTTTTGGGTGTCCATTTATTATTGAACTTCATCAAAAAATTTTGTATGTGTCAACGCACGAAAAATGTTTTCCTATTTGCATAATTTAAAAAACTCAGTTCATGTTCTTTTTGGTGCTGTTATCATTCTTTCAAATGCATTTTGTTCTTTGAGGAAAGCACGCTGTCCATTTTTAAGATGTATAGCAAACTGAATTACTGCTGCTTACTCTCGTTCAGGTATGATATTGATCTCGCAGCAATCAATACGCTTAATAGTTTATGGAAAAGATTTTTTATTTTGATTTGATATTAGACCTAAAGAGCCGATTTGGAACTACACTTGCCCTTGAATTTTAGGGCATGGCAATAATAATCATCGTTATTTTTAACGATTTCTTGTCGCTCTCTTTCGCGCTTTGAAATACTGAACGTTGGTAATTGGTATTACATATAGGGCAATTCCAAATCTCCGCCAAATCGATGTTCTTGACTCCTCTGATTTCGATACAATTTCATACACAGATAGCCAATGACAAAATAAAAATATCGCTTCTTTCGAAAAATGAAATTTTGCTTTGGAGATGACACAGGGTGGCGAAACATGAGTATCTTTTGCTTTGGATTGCAAACGATTAGCTGAACCGATTTAAGTCATTTATAGCTCATTTTAAGGGTAATTGATTGGACTTATAAACAAAAATATTTCAAAAGTTTGTACTAATATTTTAAAACTGTGTTAAACTTAAAAAATATTTTCATAGATGGTGCTGTTGGTGGTACCCGCATTTTTACCACATTTTTTTTAACAGAAAAAAATGCTCAGTTAATTCTTTAAATCCAAAATTAAATTTTCGCGCTGGCAATATTTTTCGTTTTAAAAATAAAATTCTTACAAAATTTGTATTTCCGTTTTTTTTAAATTTTTTTAAACAATGTAGTGAACCACCGAAATTCTTTTTTTATAGAAATTGACAATTTAATTATTTTAAGGATACAAATTAAGTATTTGTATCCTGTGTTGATGTTATTTACATAATTTACCTTCTCACCCATTTACCTGACCAAAGTTAATTATAAATGCATATACCAAATATGTAATGTGAAAAATGATGTGAAATAAAATGCATATTATGTAGAATTCATATACTAATTAACTTTTTCTTTTTTTTCTAGGTTATGTAATAAAAAACAATATACATTCCTTAATAATATAAACAAAATTTACATAGCGTATTAACAAACATAGTAACTGAATTAGAATATATTTTTGTAAGCAATGTTTTTTCATCTTTGGGTACCATATGAACGCATTGAAATGATTGTGTACCTTTTATAGTTACACCCTATCTGTATATTGCTTCTAGCCATGACTGCATAATCATTTTTACTGGTTTATGCAAAATTAATTGTTGATTGCCACTTTGTTGCCCATTCATAAAGATCCATATGGGTTTAAATATGCCCTTTTTAGACAAACTATATCGATGAGCAAACTATATCGTAGAAGTGCCACTCTACGTCTATATTAAATTCTGATTTGTGATAGCATAGATTTATAAAATTATATATTTATTTTTATACTGAGATCCCGACCCATATAGATTATTTTTAAGCTTCCGTACTTTGAAAAAGTAAAAACGGTACCTTATTGGTGAGACTTCGGGGTCCGTCCGAATTTCTACATAATCGATTTACTCACAAACTATAAGTGCTATCAATTTGAAAATTTTCTATAGTTATTTAATGTGTTTTCCACGCCTGCTGATGACAAATAAATAGATAAAATTCCAAACATTTGTTGCTATTTATATTTTATGGTCATATATAAGGAGATAGTAAAACAAAAGTTTTTTTTAAGGAATCGAGTTTGGTTTAGAAAATTAAAAAAGATCAAAATATAATTAAAAAAAAATTTCAATGAATTTTCGACTGCTAGTTTTTGAGTTATTGCCAAAACGAGTGTTTTTTTCTGTCACCCCTCCCCCCCCCCCCCCCTTAACTTCGAAGATATAAAAAGCAAAAATTTTAAAAAATCACGGTTGTAGAAAATTTCGCATAAAAAACCGTATTTTTGTTATAATGTCAAGTGTTCATCGGAGGGGGTTGAGAGTAGAAATTTCGAAAAAAAATTATTTTTAATCATGTCAATGAAAGGTGTCATATGAAAGGTAATTTTTTTTTGTAGTGCAAAACAGTTTTTTTTTGTAATTTTCGAAAGCACCAGCTTTCCATTTATTTTCGAAAATGTGAAAATTTTTTGTCCCCCCCTTATCTACGAACACTACAAAAGAAAAAAATTCACGGGTGTAGGAATTTCACTAAATTAAAACCAAAATTTGTTTTGGGTTGTAGAAATTTCGAAAACAAATTATTTTTAATCATGTCAAGTGGGGTACTGGAACGAGTTTAAAGATTACAGGTTGGTTTGAATATGCAAAATGTTTATATCAATCAACATACAGTTATTGGAAAATTGAAAGAGTAGTTTGATAAGTTAGGAATTTGTCCAAAAATTTTCACTCACGATCCACAGCTTTCAGAAATGAATACAGAAAATACATATGAAAACTGATTTCAACAAAGTTGAATGCAATTAAAATTCAACTCTAATTTTGATAGAATATCAACGAAATTAGTTAATCATGCCAACACCATGTAATTTATTGCCAAAAAATGGAAGTGATAGTCTAATCGTTACATGAATAAAAATCTATCAAACCATTATCCATTATTTTAGTTACTTAACAAAAGAAAACTATTTCCACGCTTTTCATACATAATTCAATCCACATAAACCACTACTTAAATTTTAAATTAATTTCTATATCTCATTACAATTACCAAAAATAAATTAGGGTGTCTCATACTGTACTTTCATCCCTCAAAAGTATAAGTATTGCCTCATTGCGAACAATTTCTAACAGTAGACGAAAGATTTAGATATTAAACTTTTAGACATAAACTTGATTGAATGATTTTATTTCTTTGTTGTTGTAAGTTTATCTATAATAAATTAAATAAAAGAAACAAAAATAATAATTTTATTTTTTGAAAAATAAAAATCATTAAAATATATTGAAAAAAATAATAATAAACCATTTTTCTTTCAGCTTTCGCATTCAACATTCATTAATTTATAGCAGCAGCTGTAATGTTATGTCTATAAAACTATGTCCAATCAAGCTATGTATGTATGTATGTATACATGTTCCTATATAAAATTGCATTCACTTATACATTGACAATGTATATGAATATTTAAAAAAAAAAGGAACGAAAGCAATGAACCTCACTCACATTCGACCATTTTAGAATTTTTGGGTATGTAAAGCTTGTCAAAAAAAAATAATAAATTAAAAATTCTTAAAATAAATAACAGTTTTGTTAAATATATAAGTAAAAGAAAACTTTTTCGAGTTCATTGAATTGTAAAGAAAATTTGCGGAATTGTATTTTTTGTTGGTCGATTAACGACTCGTAACGTTTTCTGTTACTACTATATGAATGATACTATCAGAGTTTTATTTACACCAGTTATAGTATGATAGTCCAAACATTATTGCCAAACTAAGTGTATCTAGGGAATAAACGCTATTTTATAAAAAGTTATGAATATGTTAATTACTCGATGAACCATCAAGGTTAAGGATTTTAAGCGGAGACAATCGTTATTTTTCTGTTCTGGTTAAGTGATCATAGACTTGTTAAATCGAATATTAATATATTTACGTTAGTCGTCATTAACTTATTTAATTTGTATATAAAATTAATTATGCAAAATTAATAAAAGAAACACTTATCTGCTAGCAATAAAAACCCCGATTATCATACAATTGTGCAGATATTAAATTATTCTATAAAATTGTTTTTAAATAATTCAAACATTAAAACAATCAATAAACCATAAATATGAACGTTGATTGGTAAGTATAGTTACGCTTAATGTCGAAAACTATTTTACGACATCGGCATAAATCGGTACTAATTAAGTTAAAATATTAATTAATAGAAACCAAAAGCAAAAATTTTTAAAATGGCGATGTTAAAATGGTCGCTGTTTTAACCTAAATAGTAGAACTTTTCGTGCAGTTTGGCTGCCAACACAAAGTTAAGATACCAAAGGATGCGTTTGGGGGCTTAAAATGTTGGCAATGATACTTAGTTTCAATTCAGAATAGTGTTCAAGTTTTTTTTACAAAATGGAGGCTCGAAAATATAAAATAAACAAATAATAAGGGTTGGAGAGTAAATATCCCCATTGCTTTTTGCATTTTCTTTCATAATTGTGAAACTTTATTAATTTGCTAAATAAATCCAGGAAATTGGACTTTAGCGATGTTTTTGGAGATTTTAAAAAATTTTGTATAAATCTTTATGGGTAAATATAAGCCGAAGTTTTTTTTTAAAAGTTTCTGCAATTTTCAAAAAAATGGCGAAAATCTAAATCTTTAGCGTTATGTAGAAAAATTATGAAATTATAAAATCATAAGAAAATACATAAAAATAAAAGTGGATCCCTCCAATCCCTATTTTTTTATTTTTTAATATTAAATTACCAAAAATGATATCTAATTATTTTTATTAAAAATTTTTACCATTAAAGCAAAATAAAAATTTTAAAAATCTTTTAAAAATTTTAATGTATCTTAAAAGAAACATTCCACAAAACATTTTGTTTTATTCTCTCATCTACTGTAAAAAATTTGAAACAAATAAAAAAATGTGAGCCAAAAAATCGAATATTCCAATTTCCATATTTTCAAACCGCCATTTTGAAAAAAACTTGATCACTATTTGGCATTTGAAACTAAAGTTGTGTGCCTCACACCAACTTTTTGAGCTAAATCTGTGACTTTTCATTTCATACCCAAGTTGCGCTATTGACCGCCAGGCGTCGGATGAAAAGTCTCTTCGTCAGCTTGCTTTTCAATTTAGTTGTCAATTCATTGAAACGTCAATATATTTTTAAAAACAGTTGTTTAAAAAATATGGAAAATAATTCAAATTTATACAAAAGAAAATATTCGGTATGATGTAAGTATTTTAAAAAAACAAGCTCCCAAATACAATTTCATTATCATCCTCCATTATGACAATCCTCCATTATGACAATTTTGACATTTAAAAAGATTCTAATTTAAATATGAGGTCAGGCACAGGTTGTACGTTTAATACGAGGGACATCTATGAATAGCATATGTGCACTAGCAATTAATTTAGAAAATTCAGTGATTTAGCAAAAAATACTAGTGTGAGGCACCCAGCAGTATCACTATCAACATTTTAAGCACAAGAATGTATCTTTAGAGATCCTAAATTTGTACTGGCAGCCAAATTGCACAGGTGGTTCTATTATTTAGATCAAAACGGAAGCCATTTTAGGATCGCCATTTTGAAATTTTTGAATTCGCAGTATTCGGTAGCTTTCATCGACACCTAAAATTTAAGCTTTGGAGCGTTTTTTGTTTGTCCTTAAAAAATGTCTAGAGCAGTGTTTCAGTTGACGTGGAACGTTCCATATATGTAACTGTTCCTTAGCATTGAATAAACTGTTTAGATTGATCATGCACGGCACCAGATGCTAACGGGAGGTGCATCAGCCGCATGACTCTTATACTTAAAGTCACATCTATGAAAACTATTTTATGTTTTTTTATAATATCGATTTAACCAAAACTTTGTGATAGCAATTCATCACAAACACATTTTTTTATTCGCCAACAAATTAAATTGTTCTCTTATGACTGTAGTTTGGGGTCGTTGCATTTAAATTTGTATAAATTATTTAAAAAATAAAAGTTTTTATCAAACCAACCTTTCAATTCAAAATTTTATGATCCAATCAAAATATTTGTTATTTATTGTTGTCATAGTTATACAATTTGTTAAAAAAACAAATATTTT
Organism: Diogma glabrata; assembly: GCA_963693315.1. NCBI lineage: Eukaryota > Metazoa > Arthropoda > Insecta > Diptera > Cylindrotomidae > Diogma > Diogma glabrata. The sequence goes on from OY856186.1 coordinate 420,274,340, forward strand.
GGTCAAAGGTTACTTGTACATGTAAAAACTGCTACAAGAAGTTAGCTGATAGCAACTGACTTTTTTTTTAAAAATAATTTAATTTAACAATTAACTGATAGAAAATGTTCAGAACCGGCTCAGAAAATGTTCAGAACCATAGAAAATGTTCATTCATTGAACCGGCTTAAAACCGATTATTACATTAATTGATTTTAAAAGCGAAATTTGAAATAATTTGAAAAAGTTGCATGTAAATGATGCATTATATTTTAATTGTTTTTTAAATGCATGCTATCTATAAATTTTTAGAAAAATCTTCAGTTATTTGAAAGAATTTAAAAATGTTGTTTGTACATAAATGATGCTTTATCTTTTAAAATGAAAATTTATAATTGCTACGCGCAAGTTTTGTATTTGTTGAAATTTGATAAATTTTTCATGGCAATTTTGATTTCTTTATTGTTTTATTAATTATTACGCACTAGTGCGTAACAACTATATAACGTTACTGGTAGCTAGGTGATTTTATCTTAAGAAATAAACAATAATGAAACGTTTGATGTTTAGAATAAACAGTTGTTCGCTAGACCACTTACTTGGTTTAAATTTAACGAAAATGGCCGATCTTGCATTCTCATGTAAACTCGAATCAAAAATTTATTTACGTTCTCAAATTAAACGAAAACTTGTTATGAAATGCCATCCAGAAAATCAATGCCAGTTAATCTTCACTACATTTTAATGATGACAGGTACATTTTGGGGACGTACCACATGACCTGAAAGATAATAGTCAAAAGCCGGATATTAAACCAAAACTTACGAAACACGCAGAAAAAACATCTGAGCAGCGGTATATTCCAAGCAGGGTTTGCCAGAGTCTGCAATACGGCCAAGCGCTGGCCCATTAATTGTTAACAGTACTTGGCTATTTTTATTGGGCCAGTGGTAGATCCATTTATCGGCCGGTCTATGGTTTTATAGAAAAGAACCAGTATATAGTTGCCTTTAAATGGCCAAGCACTGGCCAATCAATGGTAAACAATACTATACTTGGCTATTGTTATTGGGTAATTACTGCAACCATGAATTGGCCGATCTATGTCATTTGGCTAAAATTCACTAGAGTAAAATCCATTTTAGAAATATATATTTGAAAAATTTTCACCTATAGTTTAGTTATCCATTCTCGGCTGAAAAACTATGATAATATTGGTTAGGTTTAAGGTTGGTATAAGTTTTAAATTTTTTTTCATTAGGTTTTTTTTATTTCTTTCTAAATTATTAAATTATTACTTCAGTCTGAAAGACCTAAGTATGACATTCATGAGCTAAAAGTGAAATTCTTACCCCCACTTTTTACGGCATTTCTCGACGTTTTAGGACCTACTGATTCTAAAAAGATTCTGCCGGTGGGCCGTCAAAACCGACTAAATCTAGAAAACAACTGAAGGGATTTGAAAAATTTTGAATTCTAAAAATAGGTACACTCAATGGTAAGAGCCGAAAGGACGATGTGTTCGATAACTGTACCTGAAGTATGTCAAAAAATCGTCAGGAAATATTCTCATTTTCAAACAGTTTTTTGGCTTTCCTGTAAAATTTTAAAAATGTGACTTGGTGTAGTTTACCTCCCACCTACAGAATTGAACATGGAACTTTTTGAATTTGTTATAGTTTTTGAAATATTTTTGGAATTTTGAAAAAGTTTCAATTTTTGATTTTGTAAGAATTTTTGGAATATTTTTAGAATTTTGAAAAATTTAAAATTTTTGATTTTATTATAATTTTGGAAAAAGTTTCCATTTTTGATATTGTTACAATTTTTGCAATATTTTTAGAATTTTGAAAAAAGTTTGAATTTTTGAATTATTAAGAATTTTTGGAATATTATTAGAATTTAGAAAAAGTTTCAATTTTAGATTTGATTTTGTAAGAATTTTTGGAATAATTTTAGAATTTTGAAAAATTTTAAATTTTTGATTTTATTATAATTTTTATAATTTTGGAAAAAGTTATAATTTTTGATTTTGTTATAATTTTTGCAATATTTGTAGAATTTTTGAAAAAAGTTTTAATCTTTGATTTTGTAATAATTTTTGAAATGTTTTTAGAATTTTGTTTGAAAAAAGTTTGAATTTTTACAATATTTTTGGAATTTTAAAAGAAATATGAATTTGTGATTTTGAAATATTTTCTCGAAACGCTAAATCGAGAGGTTTTTGAGTAGTTTGTTAATAAATTTATAAACAGTTTTGTAATAAATTTTTAAACAGAGATAAAAAAATACTTGTACTTTAACAAAAAATTATGTTTGATGTACATCGCTGCCCAAAACTAAAAACCATGTCCTCATAAAAGTTTTTTGCCGAAAACTATGTATATCAAAATCCTTAACCCAGACCGAAGTCTTGATATCTCAGAGCTTGAGATTTCAGCCCCTCCATATTTTTGTATTAAAATTATGATAATATTTTATATTTTTTTAATGACCCGGTCATGGCGGCCACTGGCCAGTACTCGACCATTGCAGCAATACTGGTCATCATTATTGGTTCGTTACTGGACCAATTGTATAACCTTGTACGGGTCATTTCTGTTTTTTTTTCTCTGGCCCATGAATGGCAGCCGTTTATTGTCCAAAGTTATCATCCAGTAAAATTATGTTAATGGCCCAGTCATGGTTGCCAGTAATCGGCTATTGCTACGTTACTTGTCACCATTAATGGACCATTACTGGACCAGTTGTACAACCTTGTACGGGATGTAGGAAAATTGTTTGTATTGCCTCAAGTGTTATAGTGGGCGATTACGTACTCCAAAGTGAAAAAAACCATTACTAGTATGAACCTCGCGATAGACTTTTGTACAAAAAAAATGAGAAATGTTTACGAAATTAAACCGCACAAAATTGAGCAAACTCGCAATGTACAACGTAACTTCTCATCTGTTCTATGACTGTATATACGACCGTATACATATTTCAATGACTTGTTAATCACACTTTCACATATACGAAAACCATTTAGACTTTTTGATCATTTAGATCATTTAGATCAAATTCTTGAGGGTTGGCACTTGAGATTCATCACGTATTGTGCCAGTGCAGCTGGATACAACTGATTTTGGGTAACTGTAACAAGTACTGCTAGTTTATCTAACTAAGTAGTTTATCTAACACAAAGATTTTATATCCAGTTCTAATCTTATCTTCAGTTCTCAGTTCTAGTATTCAGTAGCACTGGAAACGGCAGTGTATTGTTTCAGCGGACAGTTGATAACGAGGACAAATTGCGCTCATTAGTATAAATTTTAATGCAGCATAACGCAGATTACATCGAGGGTCGGCATTCATTGTATACATTGTGGATAATGCCGCAAACAAAGCCTAGAAAATGAAAGTTATTGGCAATATAAGGTGTTCGTCTCACTTTCGCGCTAAGACTGTTTGTAAATGTCGAAATAGTTCATGAATTTGTATTAGGCTGTACAAAATATGTCAATAATCATAAAATTGATATATCTAAAGTTTGACCTTTAATTGGTTGTCAGGACTAAATACGATTTTAATCTTTGTGTTTTTATGATTACTTAGTATTTGGTTTGTATACAATATCCCACGTGTATAAATTTTAAGGGACGAGTGATAAAAAATCAAGAAGAAAAATTCTCTAAACTGCGCCAATAGTATAACAGCTTTAGCTCTCTTTGTTTGACATTTCAACCACCTATTGTTTGTATAAGTAAATTAATTACTCTACTTCATATTAGCATTTATAACTGAAACAAAAATATCTTCGCATAATTTGTTTCAAGACATCTTCCCTAACTAAGTTCTTCACCTACATACTCGCATATACATTAAACACTAATTCACTTTTTTCTGGTATTCCAGTAACATAATATTTTTCTAACCTAAATACAATGATTACAGAAGCGAATGATTTTTTGTTATTGTTTTTCTGTTTACCCCTTTTTTGTTATTGTTTTAATTTATTGTATAATTATATGTCAAATAGAGATCTAACTACACTCGTACAAGAGAATAGAACGAACACTAAGGTGAAGGTCGAATAAAATTATTCGCTTAGAGCTTAGATATGTAAGATAAAAAATAAAAATGAAAAAAAAAAAACTAAAACAAAATCACTTTGATAACAACACAGACAAACTTGAAGCGATGCAACAGTTAGTTTAAAATAGTCAACCCTAACCGAAATATTGTTAAATGGAAAGGTTTTTTTTGGTAGCTATTAGCCATGAGACTGAGGTTGATTATATTAATTGAGGGTGTTTTATTATTGGGTTAAAAAGTTTAAGTGAAATTTAAAGGTATGTAGGTTAAATGGTTATGGTGCTGTTACTTCAATTATTAATATGTATGTTTAAATTGTTTATCGGGAATAGAAGGGGCTGTGGTGTGAAGTGTGACAGGAAGGAGACCGTTATTCAAACAAGCAAACTAAATTGAAATAATAATTAATTAATGTCCTTATTTTGTTGATACTAATCGTTAGATAGATTATCTGAAACACAGATTAAAAAAGATTCTTTTTTAATTGCCATCGTACGGTTTCTGTAATAGTTCGTGACCACTAGTAATTTTGTTTTCTTTGCGTCAGTTGTCGAAAATTCTTATAAATCTTACTTAGGGTTACTGCTTTTATTTACCTTCGCTCCTTTTGTAACCGCATATTGATCCGAATTTCAGACAACAAAAAAGTTAATAATTCTCAAAAGCCCTAGAAAATTGAAGACAATTCAAGAAATATTACTTTTGAACAATCATTCATTAAAAATAAAATTGTCTCTAAAAATAATTATTCTCTAATACATATTAATAATTCTCTGGAAGTACAATTGAAATTCATAAAAATAGCATATCTGCTCATGTCTAAATCGACGAGCTCGTATATTATAAATAAATCTAAAAAGACAAATTGGATCATATTTTTATTTAATACAAACTTAATTATAGCTCAACTACGCTTTCTTCCAGTTCCAAACCTTAATTCACGAATTTCTCAAGTGAATGATTCTCATTCTGAAATTTTATTTTCGACACAAATCCACTAAAAACCGAATTATTACAAACAAACCTAATTTTTGTTCTACGATTTTTTTGTTGCATTATGAAAATTGTTGCGTGTATTTTTTTTTTCTCATTTTATATTAACAAATCAACGTTTTATTATCACTTCTTCTGCCATTATCACACATTTAACTAAAGCTCTTATTTCAATTTCTACAAGAAATATTTCTTTTTTCCTATATTTTAAGATGATAATTTTTTTGTACTTTTTCTCCTATATTATTCCAATAAAAATATAAATTTGACATTGCTACGACCTCGCTAAGTTTTTTCATACCAAAAAAAAAAAATAGAAAAAAAATTGATTATCCCTACTAAGTGTAGAAAATGAATTTTTTTTTATTATCACGCCGTGCTTTTTGAATCTGAATCTCATTTGAAAAAAAAAAAATAAAGTGAAAAACTAAGAAAAACGAAAAATATAAAAAAAAATTGATTGAAGGTGGAAAATTGTATGCGAATACCATACATACAGACATATGTACGTTTATTTTCAACAATTTTTGAATATTTCGAAAGTATAAAATGAAAATTATGAAAAAAATGAGCTATGAAGTACGAAAAGAATTGAAGAGAAACAAAAATTTTGTCGAAATCCTGGATATGATGGAGGAAAGGATAATTTTAGATTTTATATGTGAATTTAATATACTTTTTTTTAGCAATTCGAAATAAATAAGAGCTTTAAGCTATGATGTTAAATAGCAATTCTTTTGTGGATTTACGGTACTCGTTTTTATTATTTTGTTTATTTTTTGGCTTAACCTGATTTTAGTCTTTATTAAAATAATGCATTGAAAAACTTGGAAACACACAGGAAAAGCATGTGTTATGTTTGTATACTCGGCAAAGCGGAAAATATTGTTTACTACAGTAGAGAGCTTTCTTTTAACAATATTTCTTATGCCTGTGTTCCTTTTCCTAACAAGTAATGATGATCTAAAAACGCAATTTTTGCAAGCAATGCTAAACTTCCACTATGTCATGCGTTACAGGTAAATTGTTTGTTTTATTTTTATTTGAATTTAATCGAATGAAATTCTCTAACTATAATGTATAATGACAGCATTAAATTTGACCAATCACATTCCGATTGCTCTGATTATATCCCTAGGCTAGGGCAATTATCAGTAGTCATTACGCACGATGTTGTGTAAAGAAAAAACGTAAAGAAAAAACTACAATAAAAATGTGAGAAAAAATATTTGCGCTGTTTACACATGCTTAGCTTAATCCATGTCAAACAAATACTTCAACCAATACGTTTTTCAACACAATTGGTGCATTGCGCTAACCTACATTTGGCTTAGCCTATACTAGCTTTGAAAATGTACAACAAATAATAAATACTCCTAAGTAGAGCAACGAATAATAAATACTCCTGAAAATTCAACTCACTAAATAAAGTTTCGATAAGGTCTAATAAAAACGCTTCATTTACTATTTTTTAACAAATCAAAACGAATTGTTTCGATTATTTTCTCTGGTGGGAAGGAACAGCGAATATTTTCGAATATTTTCGGCCTACTTAATATATTAATTTAAAACAAAAATTCACATACAAAATTATGTGAAAATGCAATTTGCAAATAGTAAAAATGTCCGTTTTCATTCATAAATGATTGCATGTTTATGTTTATTTGTCAAAAATAAATTACAAATTTATAACATTTATGCGCCTACTAAGATGAAATAATATTTTATTATGTATGATCATGTTGTATGAAATAATGTTACTATTTCTGTTCGTTAAATTGTCTGCTAAATACAACTCGTCACCAAATTATTAGTCGATTACTTTTCAACATTACCACTCATGCCATTTGAGGTTAAAAATTTCCCTCGTGCGCTACGCGCACTCGGGACCTCAAATGACATTCGTAATAATGATTATGAAAAATAATCGGCTATTATTTGACGACTCGTGATATTATATGTGAGTATATTTAAAAATTATCGAAAATATCGATACCAAAAAAATGTCGATAAAACCGATATATTGATATTATGGATATATCGATTAATCGATATATCGACAATATCGATAATATCGATATATCGATATATCGATATTATCGATATATCGAAAGTATCGATACATCGATAATATCGGTGTATGGATAATATAAATAATATATCGATAATATCGACAATATCAATATATCGATAAATCGATATCTCGATATTGTATATATCAATATATCAATATTTTATCATGCCAATATCGTTATTCGATAGATCGATAACTACCGATATAAATATCTATACAATAAATAATTAACAATCAAATAAATATTTATAAATTTTGTGCATTTGCTACAAGAACTAGTGTGTATTACTAGTGCGAATGCGTTTTCCAAACGCTAGTGATTGCGGCTCTTGTTTGGAAAACGCATTCGCACTAGTAATACAATCTACTATTAAATAAAGTGTATATAGCAAAAAAATCGATACAAAAAAATATTTATAAGACCGATATATATATCGATATATCAAAACATAAATATATCGATATATCGAAATATCGATAATATCGATATATCGATATTATCAATTTTATCGATATTTCGATATATTGATACATGGATAATATCGATAATATCGACAATATCGATAATATCGACAATATCGATAACACCGACATATCGATATGTTATCATTCCGATATCGTTATTCGATATATCGATATATCGCTTTATTATCATTTCGATATCGTTACTCGATATATCGATATTATCGATATATCGATATATTATCATTCCGATATCGTTATTCGATATATCGATATATCGATATTTTTACTACTCCTGAGGACTGTGAAGAACGAAGTATAAGTAGTATAGTTTCGCCTTAACGGTTTGGGATGCGAACGTTTTACGGTTTAGAATTCGAATTCAACATTTACTGTTTAGATTTCGAATGCGACTTCTAGAGTTTAGAATTCGATTACGACTAATTCTGTTGGATTTAAATTTAATGTCGGCTTTGACTTCGAACGCGAATTTTATGACATAGAATTCGAATGCGACTTTTACAGTTTAGAATTCGAAAACGACTCATATGGTTCAGGATCTAAAAGCGACTTTTTCGGCATAGAATTCGTATGAGGTTTTAATGAATTAGTAGTCGAACGCAACTGTTAGAATTTAGAATTCAAATGTGTCACTTGTGCTTAAATATTCTATATCACATATTTAACAATAAAGTTTATAAAGTTTATGTTGAGTTTAGCTGAGTTATTTAATCAGTGCAAAGTTTAAACTAAATGGAGGGATCAGTTTTTATAATTTTCACATTTTTTTTTTATTTTTGATCTACGGGTGTGACAACCCCGCGTACTCCAGTCCCTGCTATTGACACCACTGGCAATAGCAGTGAGATATCACTAGCCAAGGTGACATCTTAGGGGTGGTGGCTAGGGCATGGTCGATTAATCGATTGGGATTAAATATCGATTAACGATTAATATGAAAATTTCAACACCGATTAATCGATTAAATAAAATTTCCACTAATTCTAATATTTTTAACTATTATTAAATTTGTTTAAACAAAAAACGCGGTATATCATATTAAAAAGTTCAAATTTTACAATGACATAAAAAAAAATACAAATTTAATAGCTATCTATGTATTAAGGGCGTAAAGTAGGTCTTTTTTGCATAAGAGTGAAATTGTTGCTCTAGGCGTTAGCCGAGGGCAGCAAACACAAACACTCGAAGGGAAAAAAGATACTTTGTACTCCGAATTACATACAAGATTTTTGTCTTGTTTCATTAATAGGATCTGTATCTCTTTCTGCCAGTGGAATTTTCAGACCTTACAAAATTATGTGTTTAAAAATATACTGTACTAATTGAAAATGATAAGAAACTATACAAGCTGTATCCTTCATAATGGAAAGTATACTTCAAACCATAGTTTACTGGTTGGATTAATAATAAAAATATTACTTAATAGCAAAGTAAAGATTTTTTTTTTGAAATAAATTTGCAAATTTTAAACATTTTCGTAAATTTAGATTAATCGATTAATCATTTTTTTGTTCGATTAATCAAACAATTTGCGAAATGATCAATTAATCGAACAATCGATTAATCTAACCATGCCCTAGTGGTGGCGGATGAACTGTATGTCCGTCAACGGTAGCACCCTCAATCTTAGCTGTTAAATAATCGTTGATGATGAGACGCTATTGCTTCCTTGAAGAAATGAGTCTTCATATAATTATGTGTGGGCTTTAATCTTTAAGAAAGAGAGTGCGTCACAGGATCAAGGAATATGCAACCGGCTGGATTATTGGCAACTACATTTTTGTTTTGTTGTTTCAGCAAATTTTTGTAACAATTTGCTATTTACTTTTTAATTTACTTTTATTTTCTCTATTCTATCATAAAATATTGGCCTATGTCATATTTTGTCAGTGATAGGATTTTTTGTTTAGTTATCCATTCTTTAACAAAATATATAAAAATACAAAAAAAGAAAGATTTACGTCCATCAACACCTTTGAACGTATGTTGTTGTGGGACCTTGGTCTTAAAAGGTTTTTATGTGTTATTGTGACACATATTGTAATTCCTACTACACAACACATTTTATTAAAAAAAAAAAAAATAATAGTTTAATTGCGACTAACACGGTTAGGGTTCTAGATGTGAATTTTTCGGTTTAGAATTTGCATACAATTTTTTCGGCGTCGTTTATGCTTCAGAACTCTAATGCGATATGCGGTTTAGAATTTAAATGTGACATTGTCGGTTTAGAATTCGAATGCGACTCTTGCGACTTAGAGTTCGAATTAAAATACGACTTTTGCTGTTTAAAATTCGAATGCAATTTTTATGGCTTTGAATTCGAATGCGACTTTAACGGTTTAGAATTCGAATGCAACTTTTAGAGTTTAGAATTCGTATGCGATTTTTACGGTTTAAAATTCGAATGCGTCTTTTTCGGTTTAGAATTCGAATGCGACTTTTCGGTTTAGAATTCGAATCCCACTTTTATGGGTTAGAATTCGAATGAAACCGTTACGATTTAGAATTCGAATGCGACATTATAGGTTAGAATTCTTATGCGACTTATATTAAGAATCTAAGATAGTTAAGGATGGTTAAGGATCTAAGACTTTTTCGGTTAAGAATTCGAATGCGAATTTTACAATTTAGAATTCTAATGCGGCTTTCACAGTTTAGAATTCGAATGGAACGTTTACAGTTTAGAATTCAAAGGTGACTTATTTAGTTGAATGTGAGAGCTTTTAGGCTTAGAATTCGAATGCGACTTTGTAATTCGAATATGATTTTACAGCTTAGAATTCGTGTCTCGTGTCTAAAGCAAGAATTCGTCAAATAAAAAATCGGTTACGTCGTGCTAAGAAGAAAATTGACTCTCCAATTGCTGCTGTAATTATAAAAGAAAAAATAGATGTTATAATATCTACTCTTAAATCTGGAAAAGCATGTGGTGTCGATGAAATGTTCCTTGAATTCTTTATTCATATGAAAAAAAATGCTAGAATTTGGTTGTCCAAACTTTGGACAAAGATTGCATCTATTGAAAATATTGATGAATATTCAATATAATAATGGATGGCAAATATTACACAACAATTAGGTTTTTACCAATAACGAACTCATATCTGAACCATTCGTTGAAGTTTCAGGAATGTCTGATTCTCGAAGACGTTGGATTACTACAAACCGTATTAGAGTAAATCATGGTACTACAAATGCCGAGATTCACAAGTACAATAATGAAGTCTCACCTGTGATTGTGGTAATCTATCTCAAACTGTAAGGCACATATACTCTGAATGTCAGATTAGGCGCTTCGCTGGTGATGTAAATCAGTTTCATAATAGCACCGATTTGGCAATAGATCATTAAATATTAATATTTAGCTTGTAAATTTTTCAAAACTTTGTTAAATAAAACATACGATTAATAATAATAACAAACTGTCCGATTAGAAAATTGCGATGACAATCGATAAATGCACTTCAAGTGTGGGTCTTCATTTCGCCAATTTATATTTCATGACCCGTTATCGTCGTTTGCTCCTCAATTCAATTTAACTTTAACAAAACCATGCACATGAGACATACGAAGAAGATAAATTGAAAATGTACAAAATTTAACGAAATTGATTAAAAACAATTAAATTAAAAAATAAACAAAAATATTTGACAAACGAAAGAAATTATGTATATTGTTTCATATCCTCTCTTTTATAAATATTACATTGACACAGTCGAGATGTATTTACGAGTATGTATTTATATAAACATAAAATAAAATAAATGCATTAAGCACAACACAACCAAACACTTTCAATCAACCAGCATCAAATTCGTCACAAACTGCTTTTGATCAACGAAAAACTACTTTTGTACAAAACAAAACGACGACAATTACGGCTGCGATGGTAATATTATTATGAACATGTGCGTTTTTGATCAAAAACCAGATTGACGTTGCTTAGTTACACGAAAACAAAATATTATGAATGAACTGTTGTTGTAGTAGTTGTTATATTTTTTGTTATTTTTTTTTTATTTCTTTAATTTTTCTCTGTTTGACTCAGAACGTAAACTTACGATTGTATGAGATAGTTTAGGATGAGAACACGATAAAGAATGTAATGTTGTGTGTTCATTTTCATATCAAATGAGCATATTGCAACAAAACTATAAATACAGTTTTTGTTTTTTTTGGAGTAGAAATAAAAACAAAGAATGACAAATGATATGAATGAGCAAAAGAAAAAACCGGTAGTCGTAAATTATATCACAAAACTATTCGGATTTAGATTTGATTTTTTAAAGTTTGGATACTATATTAGGATTAGAGTTAGGAAATCTGGTTAATTAACTGTAACATTTGTAATGGATTTAAATAAAAATTTATTGAACTGGGGCAGATATAGTATTTTGTTAGGTTTATTTGTGGTGCTTTGGGAAATAGATAATAGATACAAATTAAAATAGAAGCTAAAATTTGGGTGTTTTATCCTTCACAAAAATCTTTCTTTTAGCGTCACCATTCTAACGCAGACGAAATATTTAGGAAAGCTACTTAATTCGCTTGATTTGAGTTTTCGGCTGGTTGCAAAAGCGCCAGTTGTTATTGGAGATGCAAAATTTAGATGTGAATGTGAAACATAATTCCATTTGGTTGCAGTTCCAAACGGGCAAACGTTTTTCGGCTATTCTGTCAACCAGAAAAATCAATAATTCAGTATATGGATCGTCTTAGCATTTTTAAAATTTGGATATTTAACACGAGTCGAATCGCCCGGCGTTGTGTATAGTATAGTGAGCATGGAAAATTTATTTTAATTTTAAAGATTTTTTTCACGCCATAAACCAATCTAATCAGATTCGAATCGAGCTCGGGGTTAGAATCACAGTTTTGTAAAATTTGGTTGGATGTTAAACATGATTCATTTGGCAGATATTCTGTACCAAAAAAAGAAATCTTGGATAGAAATGAAAACGTCTAAGCACTTGTAGAATTTAACACTCTATGACAAAACGTTGAATATGAAATATGATTGCGTTTGGTCGAAGCTTTGTAAAGTGGATATCCAATACAATCCGGTCGCGTTCGTAATTACAAATTATTATAGTATTCGTTTTTCAATTGTGTCAAATGTTTTAAATGTTTCAAATGGTTTAGATGCTTCAAATACATAGTTAAATTGTTTTTAGTGTTTTAAGTGTTTCAAATGTTTCTATTGCTTCAAATGTTTTAAATATTTCAAATGTGTTAATTGCTTCAAGAATTCTTTTTAATTGAAATGGCGTATCCGTTGGAGTCAATGGAATGCGAGAAATGAGGACATCTTCACTTTTGAAATGTTCTGCCGAGATTGTTTACTGCGAGTCGGGTGCCGTTGCAAAGCATCGGCTCATTGATATTTCTAAGCACAAATCAACCATGCGCGCTTTTTATATCTCCCATTTGTTGGAGATGAAGGAGAGCAGTTGGTCAATATGATTGCAAAAAAAGCACGAACTTGATTTCGATGTGATGTGTTGGACATTTCATTAATGCATACATCCCAGTGTCGGTCGTTCTGCAATAAATTTAGAGCTTGACATGCACTGCAAGAACTGGCATGTGTAACATCGTTGACAATTCTCAATTTGTGGCAATACGTTGAACCGGACGCATTTTCTAATCGCATGCGAAGAAAGAGGCACTCATCTTGATTGGAATGCACGGTGCACAGTCTGCCTATTGTAGTTTCATTGAATATGCCAGGTTGTTCTTCGATTCATACTCCTTATTGGCGTCATTGAAATAATTCTCTACATGCATTCCATGTGTAATACGTAAGTACAAATGTTTCTAATGTTGTAGTATTTATTGTTGGCCCTGTTACGGTGCCACGGTGTAGTATTCCCTGTTTCGGGCTCACGTTGTAGTAGTATTCACTTTGTGAATATGGACTTTTAATACAAAAACCTTAAATTATGATACATAACCATGTAAACACGCCCGGTATATCGATTTATCCCCCCCGGTACAAACCCTTGAGATTGGGAATCTCTTATTTATCTAATTTATCTCGACATTCTAATATTTAATGTTTAAATTAAAATTAACATACATATTAATAATAAATACCTTAAGTTGTAACCGTTGATTGATGTCATCAATATTCTGTTGCTTTAGGTTATTTGTTTGATTTTCCAATATCCCTTGACTAGCGTTTGACCTTTTAACTTCCCATTTATAAATCTGCCTTTGAATCCATACGGTTTTAACAACCGGAGAAACCATCAAACAAAAGATTGTCTCTAACTGTGGTAATAGCTTCGATCACTGTTATCCTTGCTATTCATACTTTCGATAACATCAGTGGATACTTTATCTTCATGTACTGCCACAATTTATAAAGCAGATTTCAGGAATTCTTAATTTATTTTGATGATGTTATAAGTAAACAATCATTAGTAATTTATCACTTGTATTTACTAAATCAATAACTTTTTTTTTGCTTATTTATCAAACAAAATAGACATCCAAAATCACACACTAATGAAAACAGTGTTAACTTTTTTTTGTATAAATTAAAGAAATTTCTTTTTTAAAATCAAAATCAAAGGTAATTATTATTTATTTTTGATAAGTTTTAGGTAATGTTTAATAACAAAACTGAATTGAAACTTTTCTTTTGAAAAGCCAAAAATGGAATGAATAATAATTTTTTCCAAATTAAAAATTGCAAAAAATGTGTTTTGCTTTTGACCTTTTCTAATCAATCGTGTAATATTCGAAATTCAGCAAAATGATTAACAACGACGTCTGTTCATTAGCATTGGAAATAAAAATTTAGTACGTTCGTTTGCTTTTTATAGTATGTTCAAAATTTAACTAGCAGTTAAGTTTTAGAAAATTTTAAAATTATTATTAATGTAAGAATGAACGGAAACTAATGAAATGCATTTTTATTGAATTGAAAACGAAGATGAATTTGGTTTTATTATTGTTTCGCGATTATTGCGATCGTTACACCATGAATTCAAGGTAGAAACCAAGATTTCTACTCTTGAAATCACAAAAACGTCGCCATCCACTCCATGACAGAAAACCACCGAACTACTTCCACTTATTAAGCTGTATCTGGGATCGAGATACCCACAGTCACTGGCGTCAAGACCGATGACCGGTCTCAACACTCATGAAGTCCTTAAGAACTTCACTGAGCATTGAGACCGACCATCCATCCGAACGTCAGCACCATGGACACCCCGATACAACCAGTAAGTATGACCTGAAGATGTGAACCCCAGAGACGACAATCAGCCAGAGGAACAACCCTACCTAACGAAAAGACATCATTCCCTGATGTCTTTCGCGTGATGGACTCCAAGATTCTTACCGCTCATATCTGTGCACTCGTAGAGTACATTTCCAATCTTAGTCTTAATCATTGCAGGTAAGAACTTTGGAGCCAATTTTGCCGAGAACTTTTTGGTAGCGTCACTCAAATGATGTTGCCGTACAAACACACGTTGTTGTGGTTGAAAAGTCCGTAGTTTAGATCGCAGGTTGTACTGATGTTGCGATTTTTTGAAAGCTGCTTTTAAATTCTGTTGAACCCGGTTCCTAAGCAGAGTCAAATGATCAGTGCGTTCCATTTCCTCACCAGCATCTTCACCAAGCTGGTGTAGTGATCTCAACAATTGGTAAGTATTTCCATCCGATATTGGATGTTGACCAAATAATAAATAGTACGGTGAGTACTTGGTAGCAGAATGTACTGCAGCCCGCAGTGCATATGCGATTTCACCAATTTGTGAATCCCACTTGGTATGTTGACCTTTAAGGAACGCTCGAATTGCTGCTAAAACTGACCTATTGACCCGCTCTGACGCGTTACTTTGAGGACTATAGACACCGGTCCTAATGTGTTTAATGCCGAAATCTGACAAAAGACTTTGAAAGTTCCTACTAGTGAACTGTTTGCCATTGTCACTGTGCAGAAACTCTGGTACCCCATATGTAAGAAACACTTCGTTCCTTAGAAAAGCATTCACCTTCGGTGAAGTTGCGTTTCTAAGTGGTTTCAGTAGTACAAACTTCGTAGCATGATCCAGAACTATCAATAACACCGTATTCCCAAGTGTAGAACGAGGATACGGTCCCAAAAAATCTATATAGACTCTCTGCCATGGACGTGCTGTTTCGAATTGATATTGCATCGGAGGACGCAATATCTGATTCGTGGCTTTTGTTTGTTTACATGTGTCGCAGGACACAACATAGTTGTGTACCTGTGACGCCATGCCCGGCCAATAATAAAGACGTCGAAGTAATTCTAAAGTCTTTTTAACACCTCCATGAGCAGCAGTACTATCATCATGATGTTTCTGAATCATGTTTGAAGTCATCGGTTTTGGTACCCAGAGCTTCCACACAGGAACATCGTTGGGTATTGCATCAGATCTTGGCTCAATACGTATGTATAGCTTATCATCCACGACTTTAACAGATGGAAAGTCCTTAGGAGATGATTGAACTTTAGCTATCATATCCGTATATTCCTTGTGCCGACAACCTTCATTGTCGATTTTGATGTCGTTAATGTGATGTGTTAATGCTTCCGTCAATTCCTCGTGTGTATCGTCATAAAGACGAGATAGAGCATCAGGGACTATATTTTGGGTACCTTTTTGGTGGACAATGGTAAAATCCATATGTTGGAGTTTTAGGCTCCACCTAGCCAGACGGCCACTCAAGTCCTTCTGTGACATAAGCCACTTCAGACTTGAGTGATCAGTCACAATAGTAAATCGGTGACCTTCAACATAGCCCCTGAATTTCTTCACACTCAGAATTGCCGCAAGACATTCAAGCTCAGAAACAGAATAGTTTCGTTGAGCTTTATTAAGTTTTTTCGACATGAAGGCTATCGGACACTCTTGTCCGTCTTCGTCGATCTGATACAACACACTACCTATCCCTGTCAGACTCGCATCGCATCTAATAAAGAACTCTTTATTATAATCAGGGTTAATTAATACCGGTGCTGTAGTCAGCAATCGTTTTAAATTTTCGAAAGCAGCTTGCGCTTCTAATGTCCATTTCAGTTTCCCCGAACTCTTCTTCAATAAATCTGTAATTGGTGATACCACGCTTGCATAATTTGGTATGAAACGTTGGTACCAACCAGCCATTCCCAATAAACGTCGTATCTGTTTAACTGTAGATGGAGCTGGATACTCTGCTACAGCTCTAACCTTGTCAGGGTCTGTTCGAAGACCATCTTCACCAACCAAAAATCCTAAGTATTTCACCTCTCTCAGAACAAATTTGCTTTTCTTGAGGTTTATGGTTAACCCAGCCGCTCTTAACAATGAAGAGACCTTGGACAGCAATTCCATATGTTCCCGGAACGTGGAAGAGACTACCAATAGATCATCTAAATAAACAAAGACATTTTCGTGATATTGATGTGGTATCACTTTGTGCATTAGCCGACACATTGTCTGGGGAGCATTGCACAATCCAAAGGGCATAACCCGGAATTGATACAATGGACGACCAGGCACTGTGAAGGCTGTCTTGTCTCTAGATGCTTCTGCCAGAGGAATCTGCCAGAAAGCATCTTTGAGATCAATACTTGAAATGTACTTTGTGCTATTTAGACGACCTAGTAAGCCATCAATCAAGGGAAGTGGGTAAGCGTCCTTTTTCGTTAGTGAATTGACACGACGGCTATCAATACATAATCTGTTTTTACCAGATTCTTTTTGTACCAAAACCACTGGCGAGCACCAAGAACTGTTACTCTCTTCGATCACGCCCATTTGAAGCATTCGGTCGAGTTCGGCATAAACCTTTAGTTGAACAGCCGGCGATGTGGGATAGTGCCTCTGTTTAACAGGTGCACTATCACCAACATCGATGACATGTTCAACCAAAGAAGTCTTTCCGAGCCCAGACACTTCAAATGACGGGAAAGAATCCTTGATCATATCCAGTTCATGTTGCTGATCAGTGGTGAGATTATGTGTATTAAGAGTTTGTAGCTCTGTGCGAGTCAGTTCACTAACAAAAGAAGGAACAATACCGAATTTCTCCCAGAAATCTATGCCCAGGTAGAGCTCTTCTCGTAATCCCGGGACTATATGGAACCGCATTGGTTTAGTGGAGCCATTCACAGTTATTGGAACTTCTATGTAACCTAAAATTTTTGTTGCAGTACCATCTGCCGTACGAATACACGAAGTGTACTTACGGTAAGTTGTACCTGCTGATTCCAATAATTCCAAGGAATTTCTTCCAAGTATTGTGATTGACGCTCCACTATCCAATAGACCTGAAATATGTTTGTCCAAAATCTTGATTGTCAATCGCGGCCGAGGATCCTTTGTTTCTGAAAGGATAGATGAAATACAAGCTTTACGAAATAATTTCCTCATCCTCCAATATCTGATGTTACGTTCCAGACGTCTAAAATACGTTCGATGTAATGATGGGAAATTAAATGTATTCGATGATTTTATTTGGGTTTCGTTGGTGGTTGCCGATCGTCCTGCGTCGCTACATCTCTCGTCGCCTTCTTCGTGCTGTTGTTCGGGCTGTTTTGAATCCATCGTATCAATATATCCATCTCGATCTGGATCTATTTCTGATTCATAGTCGTCCATTTGCTGTAGTTCGCTAATCCTTAAGTTTGACATTCTGGTTGGGACTGGTGTAGACCACAAACGTTCGAACTTCTGACACAATGTCCGAAGCTCGTCTATAGTTGTAATTGTTGCTGCAAGTGTAGCGTTCTTCAGTTCTACACTCAGTCCTTCCCTAGCGATTTCTAATAATTCAGCTGCAGCAAATGGTCGAACTAATCTCCGATTTAACGAACCCACTTCAACTAAATACTCATAAACGCTCTCTTTGACTTTCTGTTTACGGTTCAAAAGAACACGTAATACCGCTTTATCATCGGTGAGCGTACCGAAGGTGCGTAGGAGTCCTTCCCTAAGCACTGAGTAGGTCACTTCCTCATATTCATGAGTCAAATTCAAATAATATCTATCGGCAGCTGCCTTGAGGTACCGTGGAACGATCGACCTCAGGTCGTCCCAGGACACACGGTCCCTCCTTGCAGCCGCCTCCACTCGATGAATAAACTCACGAACATCAGGAGAGTGACCATCCCCTGTGAAGTTCGGAACCCAATTTGAGTCATAACGACTCAAATTGTTCCTACGTACCTCTCGGTATGCTCCCGGTGACAATGCTGGAGCCGCGACACGAGATACCTGAGGAAGTGGGTTGTATGGTGGTGGTGCTGTTAATGGAGCTTGTGGATAATTTGTTTGAAATTGTTGCAACTGCTCCTGTGGTATCGGTTGATAATTCAGAGGCTGCTGTACCAATGCCGGATTGATGTACATTTGTCCAGCTTGGAACGATGAACCCAGTTGTGGTAATGCGAAGTCCTCCGCTCTTAAACCTGATTGCTGAAAATAAGCCGGTGGTAATTGTTCCGACCGTCTCTGTTGTTGATGGTCTGTACGATTCAGACTATTTATTGTCTCAGTTATTGGCTGTACTGGGATCGGTGTGGATCTCTCACCTGGTCGAAAAGCAGGTGAAGCAGATGGAGCAGATGATACTCCTGGTTTATTTTGTATAATTGGACGTGTTGACAGTGATCCTATTATATCCCAAGCGCGTGACAATTGCGAGATAGCGTAGGTGCGGGCTTCTTGCAAGTCATTGCGAGGACCCAACCTATTCATCCTACCTGTATAATGCAACACTCGATTCGCCAAACCATCTAAGAAGATCTGATTAACCGGTGGTTGAAGTCGACGTACCTGATCTAAAACAACTTGTGCTGCCTGCACCACCGTTTGAGACTCAGCTACCAAGTCTCTCGCATGAGATACCGTTACTGGAACTGCACCATGATTTACGTGGTTTCGCAGTTCCTCTGCCCAATTGACCCCCCTAAAATCCACACCTCGAACCAGACATTAGATCTGCAGTTCGTTGGGTTCCAATCCATAAAATGGATGGTCAATGTCTATTTGACTTGACATTTTGATGGTAAAATTTATAGAATCCAGAATTCACAATAACAAATAACAACAATAAAACCAATCTCAACAACAAAAAAATGTAGCTAGTATGCTGTAAAAGTGTAAACAATAAAAAAGCGTAAAACGAAAAAAAAACCAACGAACGCCCCAAAAAAACAGAAAATTTTTGTAATAAAAAACAAACTCGTAAAGGAACCAAAGGAAAGACCGTCGTAGTTAATCCTTGCTGAATCTGTACAAAAATTCCTAAGATAATGTATATGTAAAAATATAATTTATTTATTTTAATTTCAGATATGCTGAAATTTCAGAATTAATTATATACCTAAAATTATTTATTGACGACACACCCCTATGGAAAAAACATTTATTTATTTTAAAATTTGAAAAAAAATGTTTAAAGATGCTTATTTATTGGGTGGTCCTCTTAACTCAAAATATTTATTTAATTTTTTTAAAAAAAATAATAGATATTTATTTATATCTTGATGTCTTGCTTATTTAAAAAAAATTTATTTATTTAGTTACCTAAAATTAACTTAAATTAAAGAAAAATTATTTATTTAATAAAAAATATTTATTTAGTTTTTTGAAAAATTTGTTTGATTTATTTTATTTTTATTTAATAATATAAGAGATTCCCAAAATCAAGGTTCGTCTGGAGACAATTTAAAAAGTAAGTATGGTACAATATCCATTTCATTTAAATCTGAAATATCGCGTTCGCGAGCCCACTCCAACAATGCATGTGAGAACTGACTAGAAAAGCCCCTAACGACCAGATTCTACAGAACAGATTCTCCCCAACCTAATAAAACAATCACAACTGTCACGATTAGACACTAGGTCCATTTCTACTGACCCAGTTGTGCTTGTTTAACCTACAAATAAATTACAACTAAACCTAATGCGAAAGTTGAAGAACGCTCCCGAGCACCAGACTTCAAATCCTAAACTCCATGAAAAATTGTTCTATTGTGAATCTAAATGGAAAAATGGAAAGTTTTTGAATTTGTTTGAGGTGAAGCCTCTGATCCTGAAAGCAAAGTACAATTGGTTCCTCTCTTCATTACACCGAAGAAGCCTCTGAGCAAAGAATGGTACTACTGGTTTGCACCTAAGTACAAACACAGCAACACCACTCCTCGTTCCTGAGGACTTCCTCGCCGAATGAAGAGAAGAAACCAATGTTCTTCGATCGCATAACCCCGATGGCCATAGGCGATCTAAGAACGACATCAATGTTAAGGGGATAAGCCCCATGGATGGCTTGTTAGGCCTACCGCTGGAGAAAGTGAATCAATAAACCTAAATAATATATAACCTATCCATAATCTAAATAATTTCCCACTTAAAAAGTGCTAAATCGAAACATGAAATACATAATATGTGTCAACAAAGTTTTACACGAAATTAATTAAATCTAATCTTCAGACTAGATAATAAATTGGTAATTTATATTATAAAAAAAATTACGATTATTTTAAATTCAAACCAAGCTTACTAATTTCCAAGTTATTAACTCTAATATATTTGTTTAGGTCAAATTTTTCCGCTTTACTTATTGTATTCAAAACAAACAACAAAAATAAATGTTAGCTAAAAATAATTATTTCTATATTTATCTTATTTTTTAGATTAATCGCAATAAAAAATAATTTTAAAAATGGTAACTAAACACTTACTAAATCTAACCATAATCAAAAAAAACATACAATCAATTTCATATATAAATTAATTGCATCATCCAAAAATATGTACAATATATAAACAATTATATGTACAATATGTATGTGGTAGCATAAAAAAATTTCAAAAAAAAACTGCTTCCCCAAAACGGTTTTCTTTTTTCCAAATAAAAAACAATTAGTATTACTAAAAGTAGATGACAGCACAAAAAACAATCTCCAAAAAAATTGCTGTCCCAAAACGGTTTTTTTCAAAATAAAAAAAAATTAGTCTTAACTAATTATACAATGAGGAACAGGGGCCTCCTGTGGACCAGTCCACTCCTCTACCTGTCGCATGGTCGGTGAGATGGGAACCACCTCAACCAGCTCCTCTATTTGAGTACTCTTGGTCGAGGAAGCTCCCAGCTCCACGACCAAGCGACTCTCCTTCTCCCTTCTTCTCCTCTCCTTCCTCTTCAGGTGAGAGCTCCTATTTCTATTTATCCTCCTTCTCTCACGCCAGCCCACATTCACTTCCTCAGTCACTTCATCCATCTCATCCGCTTCCTCATTCACCCCATTCAACTCCTCATTCACTATCTCACAAATCAATTTATCCAGAAACTCATCATATTTTTCTTCATAAATATCATCCATTAATTCCAAAAATATTTTATGTTTTACTTCATCCAGAATCACATTCATCATTTCATCCACCACATTCCTCGCCTCAACCATTCTCTCTTTTCTCTCTTCATTCGCTCTCCCATCCACTTCATTCATCCAGGGCTCAAACCCACCTGGCCGACACCTCCTTAATAACCCCTGACCCCTCATAATTGTATACATTCTTAACAAAATTCAAAATATATAATTTCCTTAATCAAAACCAAAACGAAACCAACAACTGGCTTATTTCAAGATACACAAAAAGTTGATTGACAACCACGGCCCAAACCGGTTGCCACCACCCTATTACCAAAAAAAACCACAACTGGTTTATCCTAAAACTTACAAAGAGAAACGCGGAATTCTTTAAATTTTTGAAAATATAAATTTAGAGTACTTACGATAAATATACACATGAACACACCTTAGTAACTAAACCTTTATTTTTCCCTCTAGCTTTTTAACAAAATTTAGCCAAATAAACCAACGCGAAAATAAACTATATAAGGATATTAATTAATCTAAATTGAAATGATCAATTAATATATAAATATATAAAAATGTTCCACAAAAACAAGTTTTTTTTTTTCAAACAAAAAAAACCGGCTTGCCAACGCCCAAACTGGAAAATATTTATATATATATCTAAAAAAACTAACGGGTCCCTTTTTGTTCGGCGCTACGTTGTAGTATTTATTGTTGGCCCTGTTACGGTGCCACGGTGTAGTATTCCCTGTTTCGGGCTCACGTTGTAGTAGTATTCACTTTGTGAATATGGACTTTTAATACAAAAACCTTAAATTATGATACATAACCATGTAAACACGCCCGGTATATCGATTTATCCCCCCCGGTACAAACCCTTGAGATTGGGAATCTCTTATTTATCTAATTTATCTCGACATTCTAATATTTAATGTTTAAATTAAAATTAACATACATATTAATAATAAATACCTTAAGTTGTAACCGTTGATTGATGTCATCAATATTCTGTTGCTTTAGGTTATTTGTTTGATTTTCCAATATCCCTTGACTAGCGTTTGACCTTTTAACTTCCCATTTATAAATCTGCCTTTGAATCCATACGGTTTTAACAACCGGAGAAACCATCAAACAAAAGATTGTCTCTAACTGTGGTAATAGCTTCGATCACTGTTATCCTTGCTATTCATACTTTCGATAACATCAGTGGATACTTTATCTTCATGTACTGCCACAATTTATAAAGCAGATTTCAGGAATTCTTAATTTATTTTGATGATGTTATAAGTAAACAATCATTAGTAATTTATCACTTGTATTTACTAAATCAATAACTTTTTTTTTGCTTATTTATCAAACAAAATAGACATCCAAAATCACACACTAATGAAAACAGTGTTAACTTTTTTTTGTATAAATTAAAGAAATTTCTTTTTTAAAATCAAAATCAAAGGTAATTATTATTTATTTTTGATAAGTTTTAGGTAATGTTTAATAACAAAACTGAATTGAAACTTTTCTTTTGAAAAGCCAAAAATGGAATGAATAATAATTTTTTCCAAATTAAAAATTGCAAAAAATGTGTTTTGCTTTTGACCTCTTATGATGTCAAAACAAAATCGGGTCATACTTGAAATTCAGCAAAATGATTAACAACGACGTCTGTTCATTAGCATTGGAAATAAAAATTTAGTACGTTCGTTTGCTTTTTATAGTATGTTCAAAATTTAACTAGCAGTTAAGTTTTAGAAAATTTTAAAATTATTATTAATGTAAGAATGAACGGAAACTAATGAAATGCATTTTTATTGAATTGAAAACGAAGATGAATTTGGTTTTATTATTGTTTCGCGATTATTGCGATCGTTACAATGTATTGCTTTCTATAACACGTCATTAACATTTGCAAATTGCTTTTCACTACATTTAGGAATAATTTAAAATTGCATAACATCGCACCATAATTGACTCTATTATAAGTTTGTGTGATGCGAAAACAGGAACCAATTTATAATTAACAAACTTTATGGTTCAACAAATACAAGTTGCAACGAATTCGGGCATTTTGATTGGTCAATTTGACCAAACTTTGTAATTCTTTTGTTTTTAAATTTA
The DNA here is from genome assembly GCA_963693315.1 of Diogma glabrata. Taxonomy (NCBI): domain Eukaryota; kingdom Metazoa; phylum Arthropoda; class Insecta; order Diptera; family Cylindrotomidae; genus Diogma; species Diogma glabrata. The sequence continues at coordinate 420,298,417 of OY856186.1, forward strand.
AAATACTTTTTTATGTTCGTATACACGTGGGTAAAGTGAAAAGTTTTCTTAATATCTGATTAAAACACATACATTTAAAAGTTCTTCCAATGTCTTGTTATTTATTAGCTATGATGACTTTCATTTGTTACACCCAAGTCCCAACCGATCACTAAAACTAATATTTAGCGTGCATAAACTTATATCAACTCTTTTTTTGTTTGTTTGTTTTCCTCTCTTTGTCCCTCTGAGAAACAAAGAGATCTTCCCATAGACGTGCGTAGCTTTTTTATTTGATACAAAATTGTACAATTATGGCGATTTGTTTTAAATCTATTAGAAAAAAGTCCTACCACAAAAAATAATAGTATCTCCTTCCTGCGACTGTATAAAAAGAAATGAATTAAACTGACATTTTGGATTTTATTATAACCAAACATACAATTTTTGATATTTTATCAATGAAAAATAAATTTGTCGATATAATGAAAAAAGTTTGCCTGCAAATTTTCGTAATATATTTTGAGAATATTTAAATAACTTATATATTTGTTCGTGAGGATTTTCACAGAAGTTCGGAACTGATTATGATGAAGTGTTCGTGCCAGTTGCTAAACAAACAACGTTCAAAATTTTACTTGCTGTTGCTAGTGCTGATCTCCATCATGTCCATCATAGTGCTGATCTACCATCATCTTGTAAAGCATTTTGATGTTAAAACTGCATTTTTATATATAAACATGAAACAACCGTAAGGTTTTGTTGTCGACGGGAAGGAAAAACAAGTTTGTCTCTTGAGGAGGAGTATATATGGTTTAAAGCAAGCTGGAAGGATGTGGAACCAATTGATTCATCAAGTGTTGATAGATGCTGGATACACTCAAAGCAAGAACGATCTGTGACTATATACATTTGTTGATGATGATCATTTATGCTACACTTTAATCCATGTGGACGATCTAGTTGTTGCGCGCGAATTCGATAAGACATTGGTAGACTTTTAAAACATTTTAAATTCAAAATTCAAGATTAACAATCTTGGTGACATCCGAAGCTATCTTGGCATGGATATTCAAAGAAATGATAAGGGTTTTGGTTTAAATCAAAAAGTATACATTATGAAGACTGTCAATGATTATGAACTGGGCCGATGCAAAACCATGAGATGTTCCAAAGAATGTTTCATACCGACGAGGAAACAACACAGATGATATTTTGATCAGTAACGAAAAATATCGGAAATTAATTGAAAGTTTGTTATATGTTTCAGTAAATCTTGTATTTACTTTACCCGATATAGCAGTTAGTGTGGCAATTTTGGCTCAGGAAGTAGAAAAACCAACACATGCAGATTGGGACGAGCTTAAACGTATCGTAAAGTATCTAAAAGGTACTGCAGATTTATCATTATTAATTGGCAATAGTGAAGGAGGTCTAATCGCGTACGCTGACGCAGACTGGGGAGAATTGGTGGATACGTTTGTTGGAGTAGCAAGAAACAAACTTGTGTTGCGCTATCTTCAACAGAAGCTGAGTTTATTTCACTGTCCGAAACATGTAAAGAAACTCTTTGGATTTGACGTTTGTTAGAAGATTTCAACCAACCTGTCAATGCAGCAACAAAAATTTATGAAGACAATCAGAGCTGTTTGAAATTCGGTCAGGATGAAAATTTATCAAGTCGATCAAAACATATCGATATAAAGAAGCATTTTGTTAAGGACTATGTGGACAAAGGCACGATAATATGTGAATATTCTCCTACAGATGACAATGTAGCGGAGATGTTGACAAAACCAATACCAGCTGTTGTTCTCAAGAATTTCAAAGAATTTTGTGGAATCGAACTATTTAAATGAGGAGAAGTGTTAGAGTAGGCTTTTACTAGCAATTTAAATAATAAAAACTATCAAGTATTCCATTCTCATAACAACTGTACAATCGATTAGTCGCACTATAATTTGGTTCTTTACTTAATAAATTTGTTGCATTCTATCCTGAATTCCATATAAAAGCTGAACTCTCTAATAAGAACTTGGGGATAGAACTGGAGCGATAGTGTTGATGTATTGTAGATTTAAAAACTTGGGAATTTTACGTACGAGGGAGTATGCTAATAACAATGCGAAGATTGTCTTGTGGCTTGTGAAGATCTACATAATGGACGTATCTTATATATTAATACGCTAGCTTTGTGCTTTGTACAGCCTAAGGCTTTTTTATTCGGATTTTCACGCATTCCAAATTTTCACTGCTAACTGATATTAGTGTAACCTAGATCTGAGAGATTTTTGGGATTTTTCGGATCATAAATAAAAAAGTTATAGACGAATTATAATGTATTTTTGAATTCAACTGCAAAATGGAATCGTCCAAATCTTTTCTTTGTTTATAGTATTTTATATTTTCTTTTCAGTTTATGCATTGATCAAGGAGAGTATGAACGTTATTTTTCTTTGTTGTTTTATCTTATATATTAATACGTTGAATATTTAGTTAGATATATATTGTTTGTGAATGAAATAGGATAAAAAATTGATTATTGATTGTTGTGTTTTTTTCCAGCGACGATTTTGTAATGTGTGTGTTTGGTATGATAGTTTGAGATCGTAAATTTGATTGTTAGAATTTTTATTATATATTGTTTGTGAATGAAAGAGGATAAAAAATTGATTATTGATTGTCGTATTTTTTTTTCAGCGACAATTTTGTAATGTGTGTTTGGTATGATAGTTTGAGATCGTAAATTTGATTGTTAGAATTTTTAATATATATTGTTTGTGAATGAAAGAGGATAAAAAATTGATTATTGATTGTTGTATTTTTATATACTCGGAGGGCCCGGCGTGCTTCGCTACGCTTATAAATAAAGTTTTTGCGTAGACATTTTGTTGACGTAGAAGCAATGATTTCAAAAAGTGGTAATGGGATATGCTAGCACATAATTTTTAATTTTTCTTTTTAAATATGTATATGGGCAATTCTTTTACAAACCGAACACTTTTTGACCGACCGATCTCCGATTTGTCTTAAACTTTTTTTATAGTTTCTATATCAAAAAATAAGAGATACGTGTCCTGGCTTTTTTTTTATTTCCCCATAATTTCGATAACATAAGTGATTCAAAGTTTTCAAATCAAGCGGTTTTCGGCTTTTCGGCTCATTTTCAACAATTGATAGCTCCGAATCCATGAGAGCTACAAAATTTTCATCAATTACACTTTTGTAGCTAAAGAATTAAATTTGAATAACAAAATATTTTTAATGAAAAATATGAACAAATTCAAATTGTTATTAACAATTAAAATTTTAAAATCGATTTTAAACAATGTTAACCAGTTTTCTAACCTTTCTACATATTTTTATCGTATTCTGCATCAAATTTCCTACAAAAAATCGTTTAAAAAAAAATGGAGAAACTGTTATTGATATAAGAAAAAAATTAAGTTTGCAACGCGGCACGTCAGAAAAACCGGTTTTTTTCTGATAAAATGAAATCTTTTGCCCGTATCAAAAAAAGATAAATGAAAAAGTTGGAGACATTTAAAAGATCTACAACTTTTGTCTTAACCGTTTTTCGCTATAACCTCAAAATTTTCGTAAAAATTGCAAATAATGTTGAAAATTTCCTTTATTAAATTCTCTCAATGCAAATAGCAATTTGTTTGCAAACCTAATATTTTTGAAATAAAAAACACTTCTTGAACCAATAGAATAATTATTATAACTATTAAAAATACATTAATTTATTCAATGCGGCTCGTCCCATCACGCTCTAGACACACTTCACGCCTCATTCTCTTGCCTTAAATCGCTTTTTTTTTAGTTTAGCAATACGTGTTTGTTGACTGCGTTAAATGAGTATAAGAAATTATTCTTTTACATTGGATATTTGAATTTCAGGCATTATTAGTTGCTTTTTTCAGAGCGCTGCTCGAGGGCGCTGCTGCAGGTATTATGTGGCGTGTCCAGCCTGAAATAACTAGTTTTAAGCGGGATTAAATCCCTAGACGAAACTATGTAACTACACATGTATACTGCACAGTGCAGTGCTTGCTTGGCCGCTTATCTTCCCAACTTCGCACGGTAAAGGGCCATGTGACGGAATTGGTGGAACAGTGAAAAGTCTTGCTGCAAGAGCTAGTCTCCAAAGGATCTATAATCCTATTAGAACACCAATGGAACTGTTTACTTGGGCGAAGGAAGCTCTGCCAAACATAACGTGCCGCTACTCGACAAACAAAGATTACGAAGAAGAGAAGGAAGTATTATCAAAACGTTTCCAAAAAGCGATGACGATTAAAGGCACTTTAAAGTATCACTGCATGATTCCAATCTCCCTACAGCAATTAGAAGCGAAGCAATTCTCATTACAACAACAAAAAACTTTAGTGAAAATTTTCAAGTAGATAATGTTACACACTATAATAATATGTATTTTTTTTTAACGATTTAAGGGAAGAGAATGAGGCATGAAGTGTGTCTAGAGCGTGATGGGACGAGCCGCATTGAATAAATTAATGTATTTTTAATAGTTATAATAATTATTCTATTGGTTCAAGAAGTGTTTTTTATTACAAAAATATTAGGTTTGCAAACAAATTGCTATTTGCATTGAGAAATTTTAATAAAGGAAATTTTCAACATTATTTGCAATTTTTACGAAAGTTTTGAGGTTATAGCGAAAAACGGTTAAGACAAAAGTTGTAGATCTTTTAAATGTCTCCAACTTTTTATTTAACTTTTTTTGATACGGGCGAAAGATTTCATTTTATCAGCAAAAAACCGGTTTTTCTGACGTGCCGCGCTGCAAAAATTAATTTTTTTCTTATATCAATAAAAGTTTCTCCATTTTTTTTTAAACGATTTTTTGTAGAAAACTTGATGCAGAATACGATAAAAATATGTAGAAAGGTAAGAAAACTGGTTAACATTGTTTAAAATCGATTTTAAAATTTCAATAGTTAATAACAATTTGAATTTGTTCATATTTTTCATTAAAAATATTTTGTTATTCAAATTTAATTCTTTAGCTACAAAAGTGTAATTGATGAAAATTTTGTAGCTCTCATGGATTCGGAGCTATCAATTGTTGAAAATGAGCCGAAAAGCTGAAAACCGCTTGATTTGAAAACTTTGAATCACTTATATTATCGAAATTATGGGGAAATAAAAAAAAAGCCAGGACACGTATCTCTTATTTTTTGATATAGAAACTATAAAAAAAGTTTAAGACAAATCGGAGATCGGTCGGTCAAAAAGTGTTCGGTTTGTAAAAGAATTGCCCATATGCATGAAAAATAATCAGAACTCTAGCTGATCAGTTCGGATATATGAAAAATTAGCGATCAAATAAGTTTTCAAGTAAGCGTATTTGATCTCTAACTTATTTGATCGCTAATTTTTCATATATCCGAACTGATCAGCTAGAGTTCTGATTATTTTTCATTCACATATTTAACAAGAAAAATTAAAAATTATATGCTAGCATTTCTCATTAACACTTTTTGAAAATCATTGCTTCTACGTCAACAAAATCTCCACGCAAAAACTTTATTTATAAGCGTAGCGAAGCACGCCGGGCCCTCCTAGTTAAGTATAATTACTTGTTTAGAGAATTGACCGTAGTAGTATCTGTAGAATAGTTTAAGAGCGTCAATTACTCTTCTATGATACAGCGAATCCATACCCAATGTTATCAATGGATCATCATTCAGCTTCAATGCACGCCTGGAAACTCTGTCGACAAAATTTATAGAGGAAAATTTAAATAAATTTCCAAAATTAATTTAATCCATTTATCAAAAGTTGGTTATATTAGTGAAATATTTATCACTAAATTACTCTAATTCAGTTCAGTTCAGTAAACGGAACGTCATATAGTGCAAATCAAATAAGTGATAAATATAACTAAATGGAAATATTATAAGGATTAGTATAACATTTTGTTCATACTGGAATTTTCTACAATCAACCGTTGGAGTTTCTGGAACAGGAGATTGATTATTCTATTTAAAATATATTTTTGTTATTCTGAGGTGCGGTTGTTGCCTGTTGGTAAACAATAAAACCACTCAGTTAAAATTCAATATTATAAATTATTATTCCGTGACCGGAGATCTTGAATCATGAACCTTCCTTATATTAGGATATTAACACGGCCAATTTTTTTAAAGCTGAATAATGGTTGAATTTCCAATTTTAAATGATAGAATAGATAGTCGATAGTATTTATAGTTTACCAGAAAATAGACGTAAACAGACAGACACCAAAGTCTTACAAATATGTCTGGCTTCAATTCTATATCAAATATATGATTGAGAGGCAGACTACTTATCAGCTAACCCGTCGTATTTATTTATATTTTTTTCATTTTGTCTTTCATTTTCCTTTTCCTTTTTTACTTTATATACATTTATGTCTGCATGCAGCACTAACAAAAAAAACAAGAGAATAGTAAATAAAACTACAAAATAAAATAAAATGAAATGAAACCATGTTTGGATATATTAATAAAAACAACAACAAAATACATATGTGGATCGGAAAACATTGACCTAGAAATTTGGTTTTATTCGTTTTTGTCTGCCTTAGTTTTATTCCTTAAACTTATGGTAGACAAGAATTTCAAACGTAATTTATAAATGAAAGATTTGAATGTAATTAAAATTGTGGGTGGTTTTTGGATGTAGCAACATAAATGTTTTATGAACTCAAGAATGATTTATTCGGAAAAACTTTTTTGATTTGATGTCATACTTAATGCTACATCCAAAAACCACCCACAATTCTGAGAAGAAAATAATTAATTTCAGTTGTTATAATTACTTACCTTTAACTAACTTCAAAGTTTTCCTTTTTCTGTTGACCATCCTAAATCCTAGTTATCCTCCTAATAAATTAAAATAACAGACAAAATTAAATATCTTAAAATTGTAAAGAATTATAAAAAAATCAACAACCATTTGATGAAGTGTGCTGTATGTCAAAAAATACGAGCAGATGTTGTTTTGAAAATTTACAGTAATTTTATGTTCTTTTCTGATGAATAAAATGAACAAAAAAAGATCGGAATGAAATTAAATGACACCATCCGTGCGATTGAATCTTTTTGACAATTGTTTAATTTCAAGTATTTACAACTTTTCTCTTGATGTTGACTCTTAAAGGGAATTTATGAATTAGCAGTAAGATATACGAAATTATTAGAATTGTTAATTAATCGAAAAACCAAAACTTTTTGCGAAGGATACATCCTCTTTACAGAAACTGTTCGATATTTTATTGGAATCGAATATTGACCGTTTTATTATTTTTTTTTTAGTTTTATTCAAATTTTAGGGTTTGATTTTCCCCAGAAAAATTATCCATGAATTGATTAATTTTCAGTGTTCTTCGAATATTGTAAGCCTTATGCGTTTCCAAAAAAAAAATTAAGAGTTCCTAATTCATATGTAAAATAAAGTTAAATTTAGATCTAGTTGTACTAGCGAGCGCAGTTTATTTGTGGGATCTAATTGTAAAACCATTCAATCAAATCGATTGTAAGTTCATGTAATGTGCATCCATGTATTGTTTTAGGTAGATTTCATAGAAGAGTCTGCGTTGAGTGGAGGATAGATTTTAATATATAGATTGGCTGCTAGTGGCGTTGAATTCTCCAGGAGATGAATATGATAATCGAGATGTTGTTGGAGATGTTGTATCTAATATAAGGAGAATTTGTTGTTTAGCACTATCTGATATCCTGATTCACTAAATGTGGCATTGTCCGCCATTTTTCACTATTATCTTCAACAGTTATCGAATCACTTAATTCATTATCTTTTTCTAAATTATTCATCTTAAATAATGGCAGAATCTATGTAATGAGAATTGTGTAAATGAATCTGATAAAATAACATATTTTTTGTCTTTTTTCATAAATGTTAAGGAAATCATCGCCTGCTAATTTTTTAAAATTTTTAATTGTAATGCTCGCCACAAGTCTACCTATTATAAGTTTAATTTTTAATTAAATGTGTCACAAAAAAACCATACACGAAATAAATAAATTGTAAAACCGAAAAATCCACAGATTGGTCATCTTCACAAAAATAAAGAATTTGTTACCTCATTATTTTAGAACAAATATAAAATCAAATGGTTGAATAACGAAACTAAAAAATAATTGTTTGATTAAAGCTAACTTAAATAACAAAATTTAAGTCAGCAAACAATCAGCAATAATGATCTTATAATGATTATGTTATGACTTGATTTTGTATCCCGTAAAACAATTTGGAAAAAATGCATGAAATGTGCACTAATTGTACATGACACAATATGTCACAATATGACAAAAATTTTTATAACACATGTCATGCATATGATGTGCATCATACCATGCACATGTCGTAAAACGCCTTAGCACATATATGCACAGACATTCCATACTCATTTAGTACTCAAATACATTTATACTTCAACTAAATTTTAAATATACACTAAAATATTTCCAAAAAAATACAACATTAGTCAAAATAAAATGTGCACGAAATGTGCACCTGCTCGTGCAACATGCACATGATGTTTATCGGGTATGTTAATAATCTGCGGTAAAGAATTTGAAATAGATTCTCAGTTTGAATGATTTTGTATTAAATAATAGGCTATTATGACTTTGGCGTAGTAGAAGATGACGCTCTTGGTCCATGTGACCGATATAAGTTACGGTTTCTTATAGTGTATTCTTTTCGACTGTACTCAACAAGTTTCAACATCGAATTATCGAAATTTGTATTGCACCAACACAGAATTATGATTTGGATCGTATTCTTTTGGAAACAGAATTGTTATTTTGTCTACACCGAGTACAAAAAAACAGCGTCGTAGAAATTGTTGGTATAGACCAACGTATTTTTTTTTCTTGTATACAGGTATAATATTATGAAAATATTATTTATTTTGTGAAAAAAAATCAACCAATCACAATCAATCTAGAAATGAAAAAGTAATTGTAATGATTTTTTTTGTTCTGTGCAGGAACAATTTTAAAATTCTGATTTTATTTCCATACTTGGTACAGTCCAAAGGAATACACTATTAATGATGAACCACATGAAAACATTTTATTTTTAAATAGTCGTTCTAAAATTTTTTGGCTACAAAATCATTATGTGATTAGGAAACTAGTGATTTTAAGACGGAAAGGTAATTAGAGTTGAGGTAGGGCAGGTCCGTTGTGTTGATGAATTAAGGTTCATTAAAGGCAATATAGCGAAATGCCAAAGAGTTTGGTCTATTGCATAGTAGAAGATAAGCGAGTTTAGAAATGTTGGATATGACATATAGCCACATGGATTTCGGAAAATTTATTTTTAAAAAATGCTCGAAAATGTAGTTGAATCCGTTGGTGTGTAGAATTGGGAATTAAATAGGTTCTGGTGAAGGTGAAGCAAGCGGAATAGAGAAAAAAGACACTTTTTGGAGTTTGGATGTTTTTATGGTGTGAGGCGATATATAATTTTGTTTATGATTTGTTAGACCTTATTATGGTTACGAGGAATGTATTTTTCGTCACATACAGATAAGACAGAACACGTTTGGCAAAGGAATAGCTGATGTTGAATTTGGTATGGTATGAATGTTCAGAAAGAAAGTTTAAAAACCAGTTGGAGCAAATTGGCTTTGGTACCAACTACCAGTCAAACCTTATGGTACCAGTACCTGGAAAACGTGTAGTTAGGGTTGTAATGCGGATGTCTAAGCAACTAGTTTGGATGTTTGTTTCAATTTTGTGGGGGAATTGAATAAATGAAAAGATGGGGTAGAGGAAAATTAGTCAATCTGAGCGGAACAAATACAACAAATAATGCCATTAACATATTTTTTTATAAAAAACGTAGAGTAAGGGAGGTCTAGGGATTTGTTAAGAACGTCTTCCAAAACCAAGTCAAAAAGTGTGGGAGAAAGAGGATTACTCATGGCGAGTACATGGATTTGTGCGTGTGTAAGAACGAAATGTAAAAATTAAGTGCTGACTGAGCGGAACATGATCATATGTCTAACAACCAGATATAGAATTGAGTTGGTTAGATGAAAAAGCACGTAAATTGTATAGAGAAATGACATCAAAGGAAACAAGGTTACGAAATGATGATGTTACGAAATGATTTTGTTTTAGAGGAACTGTTTGAACTCATGGACATTCTTGTCGTTAAAGAGGGCGGCATCATAGACCTGCAAGAAGATCGAATGAACAATAGAAAATTGGAAAGGTTAAACGAAAGGGATCAGTAGTTGGTGACGATCGGGTGGAGACAGATGTTTTTCTTAAGCATTTTAAGGAAACCGTAAATTTTGAATAGTGGCAAGGCACTTGATCAGGTACGGAATGAGGTAAAGGTGTCAATGTGGCCAGATTTGAACAGAGAGCCAACGAAGGAATTGTGGGATTTTGACTTTTGACAGTCGATGAGGGAGGTTTCTTAGCGAAACTTTTATAGGTAGATGTATTCAAAAGGAGAAAGTCCATTTATTCTTTTTAAGACAAGGACAACGTAATGGAGATAATGTCTTCAAAATAAAATCATTCAAAATCTTCAAATACAATACTATTTTCAAATACAATTTTTTGCTTTGGTCCAACATCAAAAATAATAATTCAAAACAATTAATCAATAAGAATGAAACAAATTTTATGAAATTTGTGAATGTCAAAAAAAGTGTATTATATTTGCTCAGTTATATTTTTATTCTTTAATAATTTTTTTTTTTGTAACAAAAATAAATACTATTACTTCGGTCTGAAAGACCTTAATATTACATTCATGAGCCAAAAGTGAAATTCTAAGACCCACTTTTTTTGGCATTTCTCGACGTTTTAGGACCTACTGATTCTAAAAAAGCAAAAACAAAAACATGTATGTCTGGCCGTCGGGCAGCCATTACCTACGAAATCTAGAAAACCGCTGGAGGGATTTCAAAAATTTTTTTTTCTAAAAATAGGTTTACCCAAGAGCCAGGTCCGAAAGGACGCTGTGTTCGATAACTGTACCGGAAGTGTGTCAAAAAAATCATTATGTGTGTCAAAAAAATCATTATGTGTGTCAAAAATAGCAAATGTTCATATTTTTGGCTTTAAAAACGTTCATTTTAAGTGATTACGAGTAGGAACATTGAATTTGGAGAAATCTTGATGTTAAGGATTGGTATGTGAGATCTAAAACTAGATTATTGCATTATAAGTTTGTCAAAAAAATCAAGTGTCAAGTTAAGTGTGTCAAAAGAAAGATTTTGATTTAAATTTTTACCCAATTTTTTAGAAAAAAATAAAATTAATTATTTATATGACATGAAATTTTAATATTATTATTGAGAATTATTGCATTATAATTTTGTCAAAAAAATAATATCAAAAAATGGTTTCATTTATTTTTTTAGCCAATTTTTTGGAAAAAAAATTTGCTGTCTTTATACGTAAATGTAATTGAAAATGAAATTGGACATATAGAAATTTTTGAATTTGTTATAGTTTTTGAAATATTTTTGGAATTTTGAAAAAAGTTTGTATTTTTGATTTTGCAATAATTTTTGCAATATTTTTAGAATTTTGGAAAAAGTTTAAATCTTTGTTTTTGTTATATTTTTGCAAAATTTTTAAAATTTTGAAAAAAAAAGAATTCTCTTATTTTAAATTTTTGATTTGACTATAATTTTTGGAATTTTGAAAAAAGTTTGAATTTTTGATTTTGTAACAATATTTGCAATATTTTTAGAATTTCGGAAAAACTTTAAATTTTTAAAAGTTTTTGGAATATTATTGGAATTTAGAAAAAGTTTAAATATTTAATTTTATTCAAGTTTTTGAAATATTTTTGGAATTTTGAAAAAAGTTTGAATTCTCGATTTTGTTATAATTTTTGCAATATTTTTAGAATTTTGAATAAAAATAGAATTTTTGAATTTTATATATATTTTTAAAATTTTGAAAAAAGTTTCAATCTTTGATTTTGTGAGAATTCTTGGAATATTTTTAGAATTTTTAAAAATTTTAAATTTTTGATTTTATTATAATTTTTGGAATTTTGAAAAAAGATTCAATTTTTGATTTTGTAATAATTTTTGCGATATTTTTAGAATTTTGGAAAAAGCTTGAATTTTTAAGAATTTTTGGAATATTATTGGAATTTAGAAAAAGTTTAAATATTTGATTTTGTTCTAATTTTTGGAATATTTTTGGAATTTTGAAAAAAGTTTTAATTTTTGATTTTGTTATAATTTTCGCAATGTTTTTAAAATTTTTGAAAAAATTTTAATCTTTGATTTTGTAATAATTTTTGGAATATTTTTAGAATTGTGAAAAAAGTTTGATTTTATTTAATTTTTAGAATATTTTTGGAATTTTGAAAGAAATATGAATTTGTGATTTTGTAATATTTTTTTTTCGAAACGCTAAATGGAGAGGATTTTGAGTAGTTTGCTGAGTGTATCATTTTTTCACTAAATTATGTTAATTTATGGTCTGTTATAATTTTCCGGCAACGTATTGAAGTTTCGTGTTAGTTTTGTAATAAATTTCTAAACCGAGATAAAAAATACTTGTACTTTAACATAGAGTTATGTTTGATATACATCGCTGCCCAAAATTAAAAACCATGTCCTTATAAAAGTTTTTTGCTGAAAACTATATATTAAAATCCTTAACCCAGACCGAAGTCTTGATATCTCAGAACTGTGAGATCTCAGCCGCTCCATATTTTGCATTTTACCTTTATAAAAAATGGATCGAAATGGAAAAAGTCCTTTTTTTTAACAAATAAAGTTAAATTATACTCAACCTAATGTGTTTTGATTAACTAATTTCGAAATTGAATTTTATTGGCGCTGAAATAGGGGCACGTTGAATTATACAGTTCTGGAACCTCAAGCACTAGGTATCTGCAGACGTTCGTTTCTAAAATTTGGCTCATTATTCTACGTAGTTCTTTGAACCACAAGTATTTTTTTATTTAATATTTGTAATGTAATATCTTTAATCTTTAGTAATTTTTTGTATTTTTGAAATATAAATAAACACACGGGCCGATTGTATAAAATGTACGCGAATAGAAGATATACCCTCGGATATAACGTCGTTTGTTTTGTATGAATCACGAAAGAACTAAAAATGTATTCGAGGAGTTTCTTTTATTCACTGTTTCTATCTTCTGTTTTTCTTGTATAGAACAGTGCCTAAAACTTGTAATTTTGTTTTGAATTTGTGATTATTTTTTAATTTAAATTTGTGCGTTTCTAAAATTTGTTTTTGAAGTGAAAACTTCTTTAGTATCGTTGTGATTTTAAACTGGATGAAACGAAATTTTAACAGTAAAAAGAGACAGTGAATATTTTTTAATATTTTCCTTTTTTTACTTATTATTTTGGTGGTATTGTATTATGTATGTTATTATGTTTAAAAAAAAAAATTTATTATGAAATTTTAAATTTTATTTGGTTATGTTTATGTTTAGAAGACAATAAATTTATTTTTTTTGTATTGTTTTTGTAATTTTATTACGAAAAATTGATAATATTTAATAATACACAAAAAAAACGTAATTAGTTGATTAGGTAGTATTGAAAAACTGTTTAATTTTTGTATAAAAGAAGATATTTTATGTTTTTTTGTAAGAATTTTATTTATATTATAAATTTTACGCAATTTCGGTGTAACCGTATGTAGTCTAATAAAGAAATGGATTAATGTAGATTTTATGTTAAATAGATTATTAATTATGAAAATAAATTTCGACAAAAATGAAATTGTTTTTGATGATTATTGATGATTAAAATGCAGGAACAGGAAAAACAATTCACACGTGGTAGAAATGAAACCTTCAAAAATTTTGGCTTCAAGATAATGAGACGAATGTAAAATTTCGGGAAGAGGATAATTGCAGGTTTTAGTCATGATCATAGTGATACAAAGTTTGATAATTATTTTACATTCGTATATATTACATAGATTTATTCAGACTCAGAGCTTACATTTTTGATAAATGATACAAGAGGCTTATGGTAACTAAAGTATGAAATAAATACTTTGGTCTTAATATAGTCAATATATCTTTGGAATACTGCGTCAATTACTTGTTGTTGATACAGTGCGAATGAAACATTGTATTCCAAAGATATATTGACCATATTAAGACCAAAGTATTTATTTCATACTTTATTTACCATAAGCCTCTTGTATCATTTGTCGAAAATGTAAGCTCTGAGTCTGAATAAATTTATGTAATATATACGAATAAAATGTAAAATAATTATCAAACTTTGTATCACTATGATCATGACTAAAGCCTGCAATTATCCTCTTCCCGAAATTTTACATTCGTCTCATTATCTTGAGACCAAAATTTTTGAAGGTTTCACTTCTACCACGTGTGAATTGCTCACATGTCCCGATTTTTTTTATATAAATTAAATAATATTTTTAATATAATTTTAATACATGTAATCTCAGTTTTCAAATAATTTTTTTTAATTTAAAATTAAATTTATTTAATAGAAAAGTAAAACAACAAGATTGACACTTCTAAAAATAGTGCTATAAAAATGCAATAAAAACAAAAATACAAAAAATTCTATCCGTGTTCATACAATCGGCCCTTAAATGAACAACTTTTAACTTTCTGTGGAACAACTCTTTTATTTGGGGAATTGTGAACTACTAACAAAAACAATCTAGGGAAATTTTTCATTAAAAATGAAAATGTGACTAACAACCTTGAAAACAGGACTTAGCTTTTTAACTACAAGCTTAGCTTTTCTGTTAGTTGCAAAACATAAACCATTGTTTACGTTTGAAAATATTTTTCCTTTGTTTGAGTTTGACTGCTAACATCGGCATGAAGTTGACATTACTTTAATTTTGTTCTGTGTAGGAATAAAAATAAAAAAAAGTTTATTTGTAGCCCTTTTTACTTCTTTTAGCAGCTAATACTGGTTGAAAATGTTTTAAGTGTGCGGGTGACTATATTTTTAAATTTATTATATAAAATAAGATGGGTTCCTACGATGCCCTACGATTTAAGAAATAAAGTATAAACATTTTGCATTAAAAACATTTTTGGCACCATACCCTACTGATAACAATTTTAACTCTTTGATCTTTGATCAACATTGATCGATGTTTTATAACGAGAATTCTCTATCTTTTGTTTCTTTTCAATTATACTTTCATCACCTGATCACAAATACAAGATTAGTTAAATGAAAAATTAAAAAAACGAGATCCTTAAGGTGCGTTCCTACTAAGAAACATGTATGAGTGCAACAAGTCAATCAACCAATCAACATTTGCTCATACAATATTTTAAACATTTTGTGTGAGCTCATATATTTTGTATACAAAATTTGTTGTATGCTCATGCAATTGCAAGTTTATTGATTAGTTTACACAAGTTGTAATAAACGTTTAACATCGTTATTTGTATCACAAAAAATAAATACACATACCAACATGAAAATCAAAAACTACAATTAAACATTTAATAAATTTTGAACTACTGTATATTATTATTGAGGCAGGACCATGTTTTGATTTTCATGTCAATATATAGTACTGAAATTATTCCAAATTTAGAGCAGGAATCGAAGTAGGGACTGCGTTTTTCTTTGAGAAGCATATTAGGTAGGATTTCAAATCCAAACAACAAGAGAATGCCGTTCAGGAGTAATTTAAGTCCTAACTAATTACTGGTCGGGTAGCTGTATTTCAGAGTTATATATTTAGAAAAGAATCTTACAGTAAAAGTAAAAATATTAATTTTTTTAGGGAACGAGCGAACCAAAAAATGGATTACAGAGCTAATCTGACTTGTGAAAACGCCTCATTTGTCAAGTTTCACTAAAATCGGCTTTCAAATTTTGAAGTTAATAAAGCACAAAAAACAGCTGTAAACAGTAAATAACAGTTAATAGTATACTATAAAAGTGAAAAGGAATATCTTTCCAACTTAAATGGTGGAAAAAGCTAATGGAAGTTCCAAACAATTTTTGATTCCGATAAAATGGTTTCTACTACTAATGTTACAACAAATTAGGGAAACTACGAGAATTACTGATAAACAATGACTTGTTAACATTGATCTGCACCACAAAGCAACCATTTACTTGCTCATCACATGCATGTATGAAATTGAAAAAACTTGCGTGCTGGAAAGTGAACATTCGATTAAATATAAACAAAAATCGTTTATTCCAATTCCTTTGATATTTACAAAATAAATAAATGCATCTGATCCAAAAACTATACATATTTATATAAAATATACAATCACACTATCCTTTAACACTATACGAATCATCGATGACTATCCCATATGTTATATTTTGTGAAATGAACCATATGTATGGTTCGATTTTGTATTTCACATCAACAAAACATAATATAAGTTTACCTCCGTTACGTCCTTATACATAGCTTTGTATATCAGAAATTAATTTTCATAATTTTTTTTTGTAGAAGTAAATGAGAATTTATGACTTTATGGGCCCAATTGAAAATTATAGGGAAATGCTTTTCTTTAATTAACTTTGGAAGAAAAACTCATTAAAATTTTTGGTCGATATTTTGAATATTTCTTTGGAAACGTTTAATTCTTTTTTGTTTTTGTAATTAAATTACGGTGTGTGGTTGTTTTTTCTAATATTCACAGATGACTAATTCTAGATAGATTTTTTATAGAAATAATTATAGCTGCCACACGATGTTATAAAACTCAGTTCGGTCAATGAACGGATTTCTTACCTACACCTACGTGGTATATTGTTGTGAAGGTTGTGATAAAGGTTGTGAAGAACGGCAAGGATAATGGTGATGAGGGAGTAAGTAGAATGATTTATTTCTTGGGTAAAATGGTGCAGTTGAATTTCACATATTTTGTAAAAACGAGTTGATACAAAACCGTTCGATATTTCACGGACGATGATATTTTATATTTATGTTTAAAAGCACTACTAAGGTACTAGTTATAATCTTAAAATATTTTCCACTACTTTCAACCTTCTGATGTATCATTATCAAACTTGAATTCTCGTATATTTCTAACATTTTTAGGAACAGTTTTATGCAATTTTCATTCTATCTTTCAGTTTTTCTCCTATCTGTTTCGAAACATTGTAACAACTGTTGAAAATCGTTGGGACCAAATAGCTTTGGACCATTTTTTTAAATCTGTTATTTTCAGTGATATGGCTTTTGCAAATTAACTGTAAATATTAATTAATTATGTCGGGTTGAAAAATATACATCTTATGAATTTGATATTTATATTTTCAGAACCGACGAAAAAATTTACGCTAATCTAATTTATAAACAAATTTAAGAAATTTATATGTAAACTGAACCCGTCATCTTCATGGTAAGCCATATATTCTCAAAACTTTTGCTAGTTCTAGATACCAATTTGCTGATAAATAAAAAGTTATAAAAGTAATATATTTTAGGAAACATCTTACGATGAAGATGGCGATGTTTAGTTTAAATTTAAATTTTTTCAATATAGTAGATTATGATCGAGGCGCCAGGCGAATTTTGTACCCACATTAAGTCCAAAATTTTTTATTGGCCGATTATTTTATTGGCCGCAAGCAAAATATTTAAAAAAATTGTTTAATCTAAATCAAAATTAAGAATTTTATAAATTATTTGAAATAAAAATATGTAATCTAAAATATGAAAAAGTAATCTTTGCCCAAAATATTTGTTAATTTTTTCAAGCAAATCGTATAACTATGACAATAAATATTTTGATTGGATTATGAAAATTTTTTATAGAATTTGAACAAATACAAATGTTTTTTACTTTTTTGGACGAAACTATGACAACAAAATAAATGGTTAAAAAGTGACACTGTAAGGCCGCAAATTACAGTAATAAAGCAACACTTTAAAATGGAGGCGAATAAAATAAATATTTTGATGTGTAACATTTAGTTTTTCGCCGGAAATAAATATTTTCGCTATAGAGAAATCTACTATTTGGAAGAATAAAAAACATTTTTTAGGTGATTTGACATGTTTTGACTATTTTATTTTAGTTTATTTATTAAATATTTTTTGTGCAATGATTGCTTATAACTTTAGTTGGGAGCTAATTGATATATATGGTTATACATAGGGTTTGCAAAATCGGTTTCATTGAAACCAGTTTTCGGTAAAACCAGCTTGAAAAATCCGGTTTCGTCCCAATTAAAACCGATTTTAAAACAAATATTTTTTCGTAATTCGTACAGTGAAATTCGTAAAGGGTGTATTTATTATTACGTAAAAATCATGCTCACGTGACTGTTTTACTCTCTCCAAGTATTTACTCGGTATTATTTTATGGTAGTATTCAGATTTTACACCACAATATTGGTAATCGTATATTGGCTAAAGAAAAGTATTGGTGCTAAGTATATACAAAGAGAGAACAGAGAAACAAAAATACTTATAATATTTGTAGTTTTATTCAAATTTAAATTTGAACCACCAAATTTCATACCAAAAAATAGGCTGCTTTGATTTAAAAAAAAAATTATGCGTTTTGCAACTTTAACATGGTTAGTTTCCATGACTTCCCTGACTTAGCCTCAACCTCATCCCTTTTCTTTGGTTTTAGTGATTACTCTAAGGCCGTGTGTATCAAACCTTCAGTAAAAAAATCTAGATTTCTTATTATAATAACAACGAATGCTACTTAACAACCATTTTTAGGACCTGAAGCTTAGGTAACCAGCAGTTGGAAGTATAGTTCTTAATATAGTAAGTAAATTTCAAATTTCTGTAATTTAGCATTGCCCGGACCTTTTGCAGTGCGATCCGGTTTTGTTTTGAATCACGAGTCTTATATCAGTTCCTTATATACCCACAGACTTCATTTCAAGTTTGATTTGAGGCCGCATTGTTCCAGGTTGCTTTTTGTTGCTCCCTTTTTACCAGTTAACATGCGAAAGGTGTGGTTTTTGTTGTCCATCACAGCCACAGCTAGCTGGTTCTTCACAAGATCACTAAAAAAACTAACTATAACTCAAACCTTTTGTCTTTGGAAAGTGTTGAATGTGTTTTTCTCTTTCAGTATCGAGTGTTGAATTTAATACTAGTAAAACACAGTTTTGTCATTTTTCTAGATTATCCACACTTAATCCGTTTCCATTAAAATTTGACTCCAGAGATCTTGTGGAGAAAGAATCTGTCAAACTTTTAGGAGTAGAAGTTGAAAATAATATAAAATGGAATTCCAAAAAGTGACCCACAACAATAACTCTCAACTCTCACAGCATATTTGATTTCTGTAAAAGTGTTACTAAAACGAGGACTAGGAACGATAGTGAAGATAAATGTAAAATCACAAATAGCAACGGAGAAATTTTAACAACGGGAACGAGTGAAGGTGGATTGTTTAAACTTGATGTGATTCACAAAGAAGTAAATCTTTAAACAGAAATGTGTACAAGGCATGCATTTTTCAGACAAATCGGTTTTTTATTTTATTACTTGCATTAAAGGGAAACAAACAAGGCAAACCTTCAAGCATGGGGGCACAAGGGCAACCGATTTATTGCAATTGGTGCATTCAGACATATATGTGGGCGGATTCAACAGAAATCTTTTGGCGGGGCTAAATATTTTTTAACTTTAATAAATAATTTTAGTAGGAAAATTTTCGTGTATAATCTACAAAAAAATCACAAGTAAAAGAAAAGTTTGAAGATTTCAAAGCTCAAGTGGAGAATCAAACTGAAAAAACAATTAAAACACTGCGAAAGGACAATATCTTACACAAAATATTAGGAAAATTCTAGAATTGTACATTCAAAGAATGCACCTTACACCCCTGAGCAAAACGGCCTAGCAGAAAGAGCGAACGCTAGTTGAAAAGACACGATGTATGCTGTTGGATTCAAATTTCCCGCTGGAAGTACAGTACAGCAACATATATGACAAATCGCACATTGTGTATAGGTACAGGAGGCAAGACTCCTGAAGAAAGTTGAAGTGGAAAAGTTGTTGATATAACCATGTTTCGTGTGTACCGGTATAAAGCCATGGTTTACTTTCCGAAACGGCGGAAATTAAACAGCAAATCAATTCAATGTATTATGGTGGGGTATAATAACGGGAGAAAAGCATATCGGGTGTGTAACCAAAACACCAGAAAGATATTGATGAGCAGATATATTGTATTCATCGAAGAAAAAGACCTCAAGGTAATTGAAAATTCAATCAAATAACTCTTTTTATACTTGCCAGCTGATAACAATGAAGATGTCACAGCAGAGTATATCATAACAAAAACATTCAAGAGGATTCATCAAACGTAGTCATGGATGTTGAATCAGTGCAAGAATGTCAAGAAAATGTTGAAAGAATGGTGGAAACCAATACCATGGGATAAATTACACAACATATGAAAGTACTTAGAAAAATGTAAAATAGCTTGGGTTGCTCTTGGCTTCAGACGCTAAACGGTCTAAAAGTTGATAATTTTTCATAATAAGCTCAAAGTTTAAGGTTAATTTACTAAAACACTTGTAAAACTCATCAGATCTCTTAATTGAAATCATTTTCTGATGTATTTTTGCTTACTGAATACGAATATAATATTTTTTCTGAGTTAAGAGCTTCGTTTTTGTCCCTAACCTAAAAAACTTTGAAAAAAGTTGTGTTTAGGAATAACGATCACACAACTTATATAGTAAAAAATCGAACTGCGATGTATATATTATTATTTTCTGAACACGTATATAACCTGTCTATAGACTTTAGAACGGGCACCCCATTTGTCGAAGAAGTGTAAAAAACTGATTTCGATTTAGTTTGGTTTGGTGAGCACGAACCTAACCATACCTTGTACTAAAAATTCAACTTTTCGCTCTTGGCTCCCAAAAACCTATTCAAAACTGTATTTTGAGCTCTACGATCACCCAAGTTATCGCGAAAATTGAAATTGTTTGCCTCTGATTGACTCAAACAGTAAAGTTATATTCGTGTTCAGCAAGCAAAGATACACCAGAAAATTATTTCAATTAAGTGATCTGATGAGTTAAACAAGTGTTTTACATCGAAAAAATATTCCTTCAGGTTGACTTGCAGCCGCCATATTATGTAATGAAGCGCTGCTTCATTGTTAACCAATGAAGTGGCATAGCAGGCCGCGCACCTGGATGAGATTATTTTTGGCCCCAGACTAGCTACAGCCTATGGGATCGAAAAAAGAATACCTGCTGCTTCAACACAAATAATCGTATAGTACGCGTATTTCGAATAAAGACGGATCAAAAAAAAACTAAGTGAGATGAGTAGACTCTGGCGACCCTTTTGCATGAAAAGAACCGCGATCACCACGTCCAACCCCATGATTTTCGCCCATTCGCACACTTTCGTACTGCATGCGCTCTCACATGCACACCCACACGCTCACACACACCCGCACAAAGACACGTACCTTCATACACACCATCACCCATACGATATCTCTAGTATTGAAATCGGTTAAACTTGGAGCTTTTATTGAAGTTACTTGATTCATCAAGGGTTCAAGACAAAATTGTATCACATCGCAGCTTGGTCGACACATAACAATTTCAGTCCAGTTGTTTGATTTTATTTCCCTTTTTTTTTGTTTACAACACATGTCTTTATAATTGCTTGCTGACCCAAATTCTTTATTTGCTACTTTTTCACAAAGTTGATTTCAACTGATGGTAATTTAAGCATACGAATATCGTGTAGATAGGCAAATAGTTGTACGAGTGCCGAAATACGCAAATTATCAGAGTCGTCAGATTCAGGCGTGATGCTTCTTATGTGAGATCCAAATTTATCCAAAAATTCTTTCAATAACTCTGTTATTTTAATTTCAATTAACTCCATTGTTCCGAAGTAAGTTTCACCTTTCAGTAATTGTTGTAACTTAGTTGCAAAAGAAGTAGCGTAACAACCAAGGCGGTTCACTCTAATCTGCATTTTATCATACTCTATATTGTTAGGAGTAGCTATAAAAAAAGTTACAGGGAGCAGTAGTTTATGCACATCACTTAACGCTAAATAACTGCAGATGTGATCAAAGTTATCAAAAGGTAGACTTTGAAGTGATGTTGTAATCATTTCTAGGATTTTCTTCTTTATCGTGATTATAAAATTATATTGTTTTAACAATCGTTGTGGTCTGTTTGAATACTATATTGCATTATCAAACAATTCTCAGATTAAGGTAGCCTCCTTAGTCTGCCAAATAATATTCAATAAAACACTTTAACTTATTTTTATTTTAGATCAACCCAATCCAAAAAAAATTATAATTCAATATAACAAAGCATATTAACTTACCGGTTTATCGACTACAACTGTTATATATGAATAATTTATTTGTTGTAGTCATACAACCCACACTACCGTTATAAGACACGCGGTCTAATTTATCCAATACCTAGTTGTATTGAAAATCAACAAATGGTATTTACCAAGAAAAATTTAAATAATTACTTGACAATAAATCTTATGATTATTAAATGCTGAATTAGTTCTACATATAGGGCTATTCCCATCCACACATCCACATTCACACACTCATGCACCTACATACTACCCATAATCATTCATACCTGTAAATAACAGTAAATTAGGACTCACCACATGATGTGAATAACCCCCGCTCCTCCAACTCGTGGTATCCGCCTTAACCCGTCATGTTCCTCGGCCCAAAATAAAACAATAACCAGGTTAAACTGCCCCTTTTTGGTACCGTGGTATTATTTGTATTATTATGCTTGGTGTTATAACTGGATCGGGTCGGTACAAAAAATAAACAATGCACTCACTTTTAAGCTTTCTAATTTTTTTTGTTATATTTCGTTTCGAATTTTTTTCTTCAATTCACTTATGAGCTAGCATAAATAAAAACATGCCGTATTTACAAAAAAAAATTTTACTATTACAATTAGATTTGTTAACATGTAACTGAATACAACACTAGAATCACTTAACAAAATGGCCACTTTCAGCCTTTAATAATTTAATTATATGGTGTTTAATAATAATAATCTCGGATACAAATAAATAACAAGAATAAATAAATTTTTTTTTAATCTAATATCACAAACCAAGTATTTTGATAAAAAAACTAACAATTTTCACCATAAAAATTAACTAAATTCAATTTTATATCTTGGTTCTTCGGCATAACCACAAAAAAATACACAAAATCATGTGAGAACCAAATTGAAAAATTTTCTTTATTTATTGTTAGACGTCAAAAACTGAAATCAGCTGATTTCCAAAAATGACAATCGAATCAGAGAGCCTCTATACGCGGCTAGGCGTATTTATAGGCAAACAAAATAACGATCGGGGTGAATTATTTTTTTTATCTCGTTAATTATTTCTCCCCACTAAGTGTCTTCACTATTAATCTGTACTAAAAATTTTGAAATAATTATAAACAGAAACTTTGATTATATAACGATTGTAGGAAATATATATGGGAATAGCGGAACTACGAATTAATGATACTGTACAATTGTTTTATGCTAACTCTATAGCAGTTAACGATTACAAATTGAATATAGGAAATTACATTGGACAGTATTACACAACTGTTTTAGGACAATCTTTGTTTTACGGAAACTATTGTAGACGGCAATTACGGTTTGAGTTCAAGAAAATATGGTTAAAGGAAAAACGAAAATAATTATAAAAAATCTCTGCTAATGCAAATTTGATGCGTGTGAGAAAGTAATGCATCTCTAAATCAGGGAATCATACAACTGCTTCGTTGATCACCAGACTACTTCGTAACAATTAGTCCGCCATTTTGAATTTTAGGAAAATGTCGAACAGCATAAGAAACTGTATAAACTAAGCATCCATTTGTGACATAAACAATTTTTGGGCACAGACGCAATCCGTTTGACGTGGAACGTCATTCCGCATACTCCCCCTGCACTGTGGATTTGAGGTTTTGTAATTATTTACTAAATCAATTATGGCTCTAGCTAAAAATTGATTTATGACTATTATAAAATCAAAAAATATCCTGAGAAATAGATAAAATGTGCGTAATGGTCCATTATGTAAAACGCATATTGGACGATAAAAAAAGCTTGTATTTAAAAAACAAATGCTTGGCCCATGGTAAAACCCCATGGGCCAAGTATTTGTTTTTTTAATACAAGCTTTTTTTTATGGACCTGGATCTTAAACAACACAATTTAGAGTATAATTAGAGCTGTGTCTCAAACTTATTGATTCATTGCTTTTTGAGTAATTGACCGTGAACTTTGATTTTTTTTATAAAATTATCACTTTTGAGACCATTTAGCGTCTAAAGCCAAGCGTAACCCATGCTGTTTTACATTTTTCTAAGTACTTTTATATGTTGTGTAATTAATCCAATAGTTATTGCTGTGGGTCACTTATGGGCTTAGCAGACATTTAGCCATATAACAAGGCAAAAAACATCGAAAACAACATTTTCGAATGAACTTGGTCCTCAAAGCCATGAGTGAGCCACCAAATTATTTGGGTCATGACAAAATGTCATGGGTCACCCATGGTTTTATGAAGGGTAATGATCATATAATTTATACGATTTACACGTGATCTTAAAATTTGACCTCTATTCAAGGTCAAACGCGTCAGTTTTAATAGGTGGTAAACTACACTTTTTCTTATTACAGTACTACTAATATAAGGTAGAAACACAACACGGACGATAACGTCGGACGATAAAAAAAACGTCTACAATTTCGCTGTTGTAACCACAACAAAGGCGTCAGCGTGAAAAGCTGTCAAAAATAAAATTTCATACAAATTTCAATTTTAAAAATAACTAATTTATACTAATAAATAAATAATAATAATTTTTCTACTAATAACTAATTTTAAAAATAAAATACAAACTATGAAAAAATATAAATGAATAAAACCGAACTTTGAACATAATCTGAAAATTCAGTTGACAACTCAAAACAAAACGATTACAACCTCAGAAACGCGAAAAACATCAGATATAACACATATAAAATAAGGTGACCATATTTTCAAAAACAAAAAAGAGGACAAAATGTTACAAAAAAAAACATATATCCAACACAAATAATTCAAGATATAATTTCAATCAAATTGCACATAGGTACATAAGTGAATAAATAAATTATAATAAAAATATCACATATATAAAATAAGTTAAATATGCCTGATTTAGTGAATATAAATTAAAAAGAAATATAATATAAAATAATAGAAACATGAGATTTCAAAACATAGGAACTTTTCAGCATTTAATATTTTCCTGATTTGTGCACCTTTTCAAGTAATTCTTTGTTTGTTTCGATTTCCTTCAAAAAATCTGTACATGTTTTTCCAATATTTATTTTAATATTAATTTCCGCCTCCAAACAGTCTAATTTTGCATAAACGCTGAGTTACACGGTTATACAATAGAGACAGTTCTAAGTTTGAACACCAGATTTGAAACTTTAGTAGAAATATAATTTACAATGTTTTTTTTTGTAATTTTATGACTTTTAAGAGGAATTGTAACAACCTTAATTTTAAATTACCAATAACCAGAAAAGAGGACAAAAGGTTCAAAAACAAAAAAAAAGAGGACAAAAAGAGGACAAGTTTTTTAAAGAGGACAGTCGGTCAAAAAGAGGACTGTCCTCTTTAAAAGAGGACGGATGGTCACCTTATATAAAACATATTTTTCAGTTGGCGGCACTGTCACAATAACATTAACAATTACACTTGCAGCCAAATAAAAATAAAATTGACATCTGGCAATAATCATCGCCGACGATAAATTAGAAATAGAATCTAAATTTTCTCCGACGAAAAAAACTTTTTCGTTTATCGCTGTAGTTGAGTTTGACATATATGTATCCTGTGTATTCTAATGTTACTAACGTCGTTGTCGGACGATTTCGCCCGTGTTGTGTTTCTATCTATATCCTGAAAATTTAAGAAAAATCAAAGGTATCAACTATCACACACTCATACACTTTGTTCAACTTTAAAAAAAATTACTCTTAATTTATCCAATTCATTCGATTCAATTTATACACAAATCTGCTTGATAAAGATCTCTACCTGTTTCTAACGGGCTTACTACCGACTGAACTTACAAAATATAGTTATACGTTTTTTCCGCTATTTGTGCTAAATTTAATTAAAATCAAAAGAGTTGTGCCTGAAATACCGCCAATTAATCACCACTAGTGTAATATTTTTGGATCCTCGTTATTCCTCATTATTATTTTTCGAAATAGAGTGAACGGCTATGGTCTTGAGAGAAACCCATTTTCAGTCTATGTTAACTTCCAAAATCAGTACTTTTATCGGAATTCAGAAATTTTCGCAAAGCTTAAGTTGATTTGAAATTTAATTAAAAAACGAAGACAATATGCAGTTATACAATAGTATTGTATATTCGCACCAATAGATACATAAAATAAAAAAATTAAATTAATTACGACTAAGTACTTATCAACCTGTCTTTGTATGTTTTATTCACTTTCTTTTCTTGTTTTTTTTTCTTCATGTAGGTATTATATTCCTAATGCATCATTAAGCTGGTATATCCGAAACAATTTCATTTCAACCGAAAAACGATTGTCCTTTTTGGATGTGAAAACAGCTGAGATGTATGATGAGAACGAAAAATCAATAATCAACCGAATTTAAGCTTTTTGTTTCTGTACAACAATACATCAGACAAGAAACATCTTTCGTTTATCAATCTTTTTTATTTTTTATTACAATTATCATATGGTACTCAGGTAAGCTATTTAAGAAATTTAGAACTTCGTAATAGTTTTGCGCCACGACGATTGAAATTAGTGTGTTGGAACTATTTTTCTCATGAATTTTATCTGAATGATGTTGTTGTGGGTTTTTGGAGCTTAATAGACTAGAAAGGCTAACAAAATACTTTGTGACGTTATATTACACAATTTAATTATTTATTTAGAGTGTTTTGTCTCCGTTTTAAGTGCGTTAAGTGGTAGTTTAGTAGGCTAACAATAACAGGTATGATTTGACGAAGGTCATGTTTTCCCTACATTGGTTTGAGGCAGATACTCAAATATATTTTTATTGTTTAGCATTTAAACAGGTTGATATGCTACATAAAATTGAAAATGAACGATTAAATACTATTTTCTTATGCTTCTACATATATTCTAATATATACGTAACCATCAGTTTTGAACACATTTACTGGAACCGATAAGTCAATCGAAACTATCAACAGCACGTACCAACTATAATAATTTATCTAATTTTATTCGATTAGATTGATTGCGATTCAAAATCACAGCAACAACAAAATCATCAAACATACAAATTTCTATTTTTTTTTTTGTTATTTGCCCAGCTTGCATTATTTTTTTTTATTTCGTTCTTTGAAATATTTGTGCCAGCTTTCTATTCTTCTCAGGTTTTTAAATTTTTTGTTTTCTTTTCTTTTCGTAATTTTCTATTGTAATGGCGTTTTGTAAAATTTCGATTCTATCTATTTAAAATATTAGTTGATTTGTAGTAACAAATAATTTTATCAAACAATTGATAAGATTTTGGCAGCAGCTGAAATTTATGAATATCGTTTAAGCGCCAAAGAAATTAAATGGATTTATTTTGGAATTAATGAATTTGAACTACGTATAATATTCACTTGACAGCTTTTATTTATTCAATCATAATCTTGGTAAGTTTGCCCATCAACGATTGAAAACAATCGTTTATTGGGCGTCACAGTTTCAAATGACCTACTCTGAAACGATCATGTAATGGCGATGGCAAAAAGCGCGTCTAAAAACTCGGCCTCCTAAATAGATGCAAAAAATTTTTCACTCCATACCAATTGCTTCATGTTTATAAGTCCTATATTCGTCCCTGTATGGAGTACTGTTGTCAAGTTTGAGGTGCTGCTTCTGTTTCCATCTTGGCTCTCTTGGACTCTTCAAAAGCGGGCTATACGAATTGTGGGTGAGCTTTGACATCAAAACTTGATTCCCTACAACATCGTCGCACTGTTGCTGACGTCGTTGTTTTTTACAAATATCGTCATCAACAGTGCTCAGATGAAATCAGCAGCATCATGTCTGAAACTTATTCTTACCCCCGTTCTACTCGGCAATCGGCTACCACAATCAGTCAAACGGTCGAGATCGCACGCTGTCATACTGGCAGATCGCAGAAAGACTTATTTGTCCGAACTGCATACAAATGGAATAGTTTGCCGGAATCCACAGTCTCAGGTGGCTTCAATCCGCAGAGGTTTAAAAAAAGCGTTCATCAATGCCTTGGAACGCAAGTTGTTGTGAGACCTAGGTCTTAAAAGGTATTTATGTGTTGTTGTGACACATATTCTAAACCATATAACACAACACTTTTTATTTAAAAAAAAATATTATAGGGCATTCAATACTAGAACAAAATTTCGAAACCGGTTTTACGGTATTAAAATCAAACAAACACTGTAAACCAAGTATTATTACCGGATTAGCTTTTTTTTTAAATGGGAAAACGAATTCAAACAATAGTTTGACTTTTGTCTTAGACAACCGACGTATTTAAAAGTTATATGAAAATTTGGTGAATCATGGAAAATTTGATGATTCATGTACTTTTCAAACCAATTTAAAAATGTTGGAAGGCTGCACAAAAGACTTAAATTCTTAAACCTTTATGCTCTACTACTTTGACTCATTGCTTAACGTAATTTTAAAATGGTTAATAATCACTTAATGACAATGGACTGTCGGTTTTTTGAATTTCGATGGTAATAAAGAATCAAGTTCTTCATACAACAAATTCTACGAACTGGCGACGGTTCCTGAATAATGCATACAAATTTGTTTTTCTATTTTTCTATCGGAAATAGGGCCTCTGGAGTAAATTCGCAAATAGGAACCATTTTCCACATCCTAAGAAAGGCATACGATTTGAAAAATTCTAGACAACGACGCTTCATTTTGGCAGAGCAAATTTCGAAAAACCAGAAAAATTCGGAATGCCAACTTTTCAGAATTACGGCGAATCAAAATAATGTTTCTTATTCAATGGCCTGTGTGAAATTTTGCCAATGCTTAGATGTTTCCGATTCAGTTCAAAATTTTTTTTCAGTAGAACAAATCAGTCAGACGTTGCATGCTCCACAGTCGATGGATTGCATTAAATTATACAAATATCTGATTGTTCCACATAAGATATTTCCCATCCTCGCATGATGGTCTAATTTCAAGTGTACGTTTTGAGGTACAGAAAATATTCAAAGTCAGACAGTTTTTATATCTACGGACCGCAACGGCAATCTGATTCTTGATTCACATTTAACCGATTTCGGCTAATAAGTTATCACGTCCACTTTACAAAGCTCAAGTCAATTTAGCTCGTATTCAACATATAATGTTTTTGTAGTTTTAACTCCAAATGTTTTCGACCAGACCTATCAGACTCTTGGTTTTGGTCAGGGGTTGATTTTAGGTGGGGAAAATACTCAAATAAAAAGAATTAAATCATGTTCTACATCAAAAGTTGGACAAAAAATTTAACAAATGTCACTGATTTCTGCTTCGCATTTTTCACACTTATTTTGTTTAAACAAATTAAGTCGCATTTGACAATCAAAGGGTATTTTTCAGAAAACTAGAACTAAACTTTTATACTCAATGGACGGTATTTCATCGGATGTGTTTTCGACTAATGCAGGAGTTCCTCAAGGTTCCGCTTTGTCCCCAACTCTTTTTCTTATCTATATTAATGACTTGTTGGTTTCAACAATAAATCCTATCCATAGTTTTGCTGATGATAGCACTCTTCATGCATCTCATGTTGCACTTAGATCATATTCACCTTTAGCGCTTAATAACTGTAGATCAAATTTGATAGATTCATTAAACGTTGATCTTAAAACTATCTTTGATTGGAGTGTTGCTAACAGTGTTGAATTCAATACGTCCAAAAGACAAGTTTGCCAATTTTCAAGATTGTCAACACCTAACCCTTTTCCATTGAAGTTTGATTCCGACGTTCTGATAGAGAAAGAGACCGTGAAACTTCTAGGAGTTGAGGTTGAAAACAATATGAAGTGGAATTCTCATATTTTTAGCCTAGCGAAGAGCGCTGTTCAAAAATTGTTGTTTTTAGGAAGATGTCGTAAGTTTTTCAGTAGCAAACAGCTTCTTTTACTATACAAATCTTTTATACGTCCCTGCATGGAATATTGTTCTTATATATGGGGTGGACCATACTTATGTAGTTTGAAGTATCTTGATTCTGTGCAACGGAACGCAGTTAAATTAATTGGTAACTCAAATCTTACTAATGACCTTGATTTGTTGTAGCATAGAAGAAATGTTGCTGATTTGACGATTTTCAACAAATATAACATGGATGAACGGGTATCTGAAGAGATCAAATCGATTTTACCTAAGTCTGCAAACCTATCGCGTCATACCAGAGCATCGGTAGCGGCCCATCCTTTTACGGTTCAAATAACTAGATGTAGACCTGTAGCTTTCCAGCGCGACTTTTTCAACCGAGTCTCTAATCTCTGGAACTCATTACCTTCGTAATGAGTTCCAGAGATTAGAGACTCGGTTGAAAAAGTCTCCCTGATAACTTTAACCCTCAAAAGTTCAAAGTCGGCGTTCATGAATTTCTAAAAGAAACTTAATTCTCAATGGATTATAATCCTTAGTTGGTATGGTATCTTCGAATATTTAGACACAGTAAACATGCCTAACTTTCAATAAAAAAAAACTTTTATACACTGTGGTTGTTACACCTGTGGCGTATTTCGAGTTTTACTCTAAAACAAAAATGGACAAAAGTCATAACTACAGAAATGCTCTAATCATTTGCTATTTTATTTCGGTTACGGCCTTTGAATCAAAATAATCGATGTTAACAAACATAAAAACATTTATGTATGCTACAAGTTAATTAACCAATTTTTAACATTTAATCTGTTAATTGTCTTATTGCGTCATACAATGTCAATTAATAATACATGCTTTTATCTACATGCATAACAAAAATTTTGTTCTGTAAAGCTTTTATTATAATATTATATGTAGATTAATGCGGTTGTTCAAATTTGTAAAAAGTAGAATGGTGGTCTGGAGTTGTAGAGAAAAATATTTTCTCGTTTGACTAGAATTATATATTGAGATGATATATGGAAATGGCTGATTAGCAAAACTATGTATGTCACTATCGTGTCACCAGTTAAACCAAATATCAATCGATGCGGATGGCATCAAAAAAGTTTTAAGCTTGAAAAATTAAATAATTTAAGAACAACTGGCCTGATTCATCATCAAAAAAATTTCCAGAAAAATAGTATATTATTTAGTTAGGAGCTAAAGTGCTACACAAAAAGTCATCTTAGCACCGAATTAAATACACTATTTTTTCGGCAAACGTTTGATTTTTATAAAAATGAAATTAATATACCTCAACATTTTTATAAATATGATTTATTATCACCAAAATTACGTCCAAAAAAGTAAAAATCATTTAAATTTGTAAAAGTTATATAAAAAATAAATTTTTTCATCAAAGCAACCTTTCAATTCAAAATTTCATAATGCAATCAAAATATTTGTTATTTCTTGTTGTCATAGTTATAGAATAATTCAAAATTTCATAATCCAATCAAATTATTTGTTATATGTTGTTGTCATAGTTATACAATTTGTTTGAAAAAATAACAAATATTTTGGTATTATTCAACATATTTTTATTAATTCATAATCTCATGTTATGTTACTTTTACTGCCGCCATAAAAATATGGAAAAAATTGCGAAATTTTCTACTGCCGTAAAAATATGAAATTTACTTTACTGACGCCTTAAAAAAAGGAAAAAAATGGCGTTATGTGTAAAAAAGTTAGAATTCAACCTTCTCCCAAGCGGCTGTTAAGTTAAATTTTACAGCCGTTTGCAAAAAAAGTTTTTGTTATTCGCTGTTTGACTTTCGTTATTTTCGTTAATTTGAAGACAGAAATTGATTTACAAGCGCAACTCAATTTTATCTTAGACAATATGACATAATGTAGTCGTAACAGGAAAACGACTATTCAATAACTAATCTGGTGTATGAAATAAATTAACTTTTTAGCTTTTTGTTCGTTTCCAATCAAATTGTTAACTAAATGTGAGAACCATTTTTGAAGAATATTTATATCAGATATTATAGCTGAACAGCCGTGAAGAAAAAGTTCCAGAGTGAAAGATTTGGCGAAGTGTCCAACCAAAACTTTCTTGCCAACAAAAAACTTAAAATGATCGCTTAAAGAATATACTTTATAAATTCGGTAAACATTTTACCATATAAATTATTATTATTCCAATTTTATCTAAGAAAAAATATTTTATTCCATGTCTAAGATGTACGTTAGTCCGGCCTTTCGTTCGGATAACCAAAACTAAAAATCTACTGGCCCAATTTAAAAAAGTCAGGCAAGTGCGGATATAATTCGCTCGCTGAGGGTTCCGTGTGTATATAAAATTTGAGAAAAAACAGTTTATGTTAGTATAATTTCACGTTTATTTGAAATTATAACAACCAAAAAATATTTTAGTTTCGATTTAGCAAAATCCCTTCACCCGTAAATTTTTTTTAAAATTTTTCTTTTGTAATGTTCGTAGATAGGACCAAAAAAATAAATAAAATAAAAATAAGTCGAAAGGGGGACAAAAAAATTTTTTACATTTTTGAAAATAAATCGAAAGCTGTGCTTTCTAAAATTACAATAAAAACTGTTTTGCACTACAAAAAAAAATCACCTTTCATACGACACCCCACATGACATGATAAAAATAATTTTTTTTCAAAATTTCTAGTTTAAACCCTCTCCGAACATTTGAAATTATAACAACCAAAAAAAAATTTTATTTTCGATTTAGGAAAATCCCTACACCCGTGAATTTTGTTGAAATATTTCCATTTTTGCGATTTTTCTAGACCAAACTCGATTCCTTAAAAAACACTTTTGTTTTACTATCTCCTTATCTATGTCCATAAAATATAGATTAAAACAAATTCTTGGAAGTATTTTTGTTATCATCAGGTGTGGAAAACAGATTTAATAACTGTAGAAAATTTTTAAGTTGATAGCACTTCTAGTTTAAAAGTAAATCGATTATGTAGAAATTCGGACGGGCACCGAAGTCTCTCCAATAGGGTACCGTTTTTACTTTTTCAAAGTACGGAACCCTAAAAATGTGTAGGTTTAATGCAGTGTTGTTATTTTTCCTCAATTACTAAAGCTAAGATAGAGAATTATGTGAAGTCTCGTTGCTTCGAGCAACCAATAGCATGGCTTCATCAAGGAATACTCCATAACTAAACATGAAGGTATTGCCGTTGACTGAATATAGTTCATCCGCTAGCAACCCTAAGATCTTGGCTAGTGATATCTCAGTGCTATTGCTATAGGGTATGTGATATCTCACGTTTGATCACCAATAGTATAAGATAAGGGAATGAAGTACGCGGAGTTGTCACACCCGTAGATAAAAAATAAACAAAAAATTACACATCAACCAAAACTGATCCCTCCATGATGAAAACATTTTGGTCAAAATTGGACGCAGTGTGCAAGGTGAGCGAGGGTCGCCCTGAAACTTCTATAACTTTAATTCCTGTCGTTCTATTTATAAGCGACTTGGTAAATATGTTTTTAGTGCATTTTCCCATAGTTCTGCGTGGCATCGTTTACAGCTTTAAATAATTTTGCAATGACCGTGAACAAAAGACAAAATCAAAAACGTGTATGTGTGTAGTACAAACACATGCTGCATGTTTTGGTTAGATTAAACAGTAAAGATGAGATGACTTAACTTAAAAGCTCAAAATTGTTAAAAACTCCACTCGCTTATGCCACTTTTAAAATTAAAAGACTACACGTCAATAATAATACATCATTATCATTATATGTCATTCAAATGATACATACAAAAAACATATTAATCGAAAATATTTTCTATTTATTTCTAGGAAAACATATTCCACTTTTTTATGAGTAATCTCCCAAAATTTTTATTACTTTTCCTTTTTATTATATTTTTCCACAGTAACAGCTTTTCCTTAGAAAAAAAGAATAAAATTTAGTGATTTATTCATTTATTTTTTGATGTCGAAGTTCAATTGACGAAAAAATAAATACGTCATAAGATTATGCATTAAAATTAAAGATTATTTCGTGCTTACTTTATTAACAAAAAGTATGAATTAATTTATTGAACATTTAAGGATATATCTATAATTAAGGGATAAGGATGAGGAATTGAGTGTAGTTAAAATAAAATTTTAATTTAAATTTTATTACATATTTATATAAATTCATATATTTTTTATGCTGTGTTTGAATTATGTTGAAATAGTACAAACACAACAGCTTGGAAACCAAAACGTATCGGTATATAATCGTTGTCCGGATCCTTCTAATGCAACCAACCTCTTCTGAACAAATTTCTGTTCACATCTTGAATTATAACCATTCGGTAGTTGACATAAATTTGAACAAACACTGGATCTAAAACGATAAAAGAAAAACAGAATTAGGAACTATTCATATATTATTTTTTTATTCGCCTACATATTAAAGTGTTACTTTATTACTGTGATTTGCGGCCTTAAAGTGTCACTTGTTAACCATATATTTTGTTGTCATAGTTACGTCCAAAAAAGTAAAAAGCATTTGTATTTGTTTAAATTCTATGAAAAATGAAAATTTTTATCAAAGCAACCCTTAAATTCAAAATTTCATTATCCAATTAAAAAAGTTGTTATCATTTGTTGTCATAGCTATACAATAATTTAGAAAAAAATAACAAATCTTTTGTCAAAGGTTACTTGTTCCACATATTTTTATTTCAAAATTTATGCAAATTTATAATTTTGAATTAGAATAAACAATATTATTAAATATTTTGCTTGTGGCGAATAAAAAATAGTATATGATGCACGGACGTAAGCTATTTTGGACTTAATGTGGACTTAAACTCCACATCCGTCCAAAATCTTTAGTTTTACGTCCTAGCATCATAATGTACTATTGTAGTTTGGTTTTGCGGTGGATTTTATGTTGTTTTTATAATGTTGTAACTGCTTTTACTTAGTTACTTCGGTCAGAAAGACCTAAGTATATATTCTAGAGCCGAAAGTAAAATATTTACCTCCACTTTTTTTGGCATTTCTCGACGTTTTAGGACCTACTGATTCTAAAAAAGTAAAAAAAAAATGTATGTCTGTCTGAAGGCCGGCCGGCCGTCCGTCACAACTGACGAAATCTAGAAAACCGCTGGAGGGATTTCAAAAATTTTTGTTTCTAAAAATAGGTATACTTAATGGTAAGAGCCGAAAGGACGATGTGTTCGATAGTTGTCCCGGAAGTGTGTCAAAAAAATCGTCAAGTGTGTCAAAACAAGGAAATATGCATATTTGTGCTAAAAAAACGTTCATTTTAAGTGATTACGAGTTGGAACATTGAATGTGGATAAATCTTGATGGTAGGGATATGGTATGTGAGATCAAAAACTAGATTCTTGCATTCGAAGTTTGTCAAAAAAATGTTGTCAAGTGTGTCAAATGAAAGATTTTTATTTACTTTTTTACCCAATTTTTTGGAAAAAAATAAAATTTATAATTTGTATGACATGAAATTTTATTATTATTATAGAGAATTATAGCATTATAAGTTTGTCAAAAAAAATAATGTCAAGTGTGTCAAAAAATGATTTCATTTATTTTTTTAGCCAAGTTTTTGGAAGAAAATGTAGCTGTTTTTATGACGTAAATGCAATTAAAAATGAAATTGGACATGGAAATTTTTGAATTTGTTATAGTTTTTGAAATATTTTTGGAATTTTGAAAAAAGTTTGTATTTTTGATTTTGTAATAATTTTTGCAACGTTTTTAGAATTATGGAATTAGTTTTAATTTTTGATTTTGTACGAATTTTTGCAATATGTTTAGAATTTTGAAAAATTTAAAATATTCAATTTTATTATAATATTTGGAATTTTGAAAAAAATTTCAATTTTTGATTTTGTAATAATTTTTAGAATTTTGGAAAAAGTTTGAATTTTTAAGAATTTTTGGAATATTATTGGAATTTAGAAAAAGTTTCAATATTTGATTTTATTCTAATTTTTGGTATATTTTTGGAATTTTGAAAAAAATTTCAATTTTTGATTTTGTTATAATTTTTGCAATATTTTTAGAATTATGAAAAAAAATGAATTTTTGAATTTTATATATATATTTAGAATTTTTAAAAAAGTTTCAATTTTTGATTTTGTAAGAATTTTTGGAATATTTTTAGAATTTTCAAAAATTAAAAATTTTTGATTTTATTATAATTTTTGGAATTTTGAAAAAAGTCTGAATTTTTGATTTCGTAATAATTTTTGCAATATTTTTAGACTTTTGGAAAAAGTTTGAATTTTTAAAAAGTTTTGGAATATTATTTAGAAAAAGTTTAAATATTTGATTTTATTTTAATTTTTGGAATATTTTTGGGATTTTGAAAAAAGTTTAATTTTAATTAATTTTTAAAATATTTTTGGAATTTTGAAAGAAATACGAATTTGTGATTTTGTAATATTTTCTCGAAACGCTAAATGGGGAGGTTTTTGAGTAGTTTGCTGAGTTTTGTAATTAATTTCTAAACAGAGATAAAAAAATACTTGTATTTTAACAAAAAGTTATGTTTGTTATACATCGCCCAAAACTAACAACCATGTCCTCATAAAAGTTTTTTGCCGAAAACTATATCAAAATCTTTAACCCAGACCGAAGTCTTGATATCTCAGAGCTGTGAGACTTCAGCTCCTTCATATTTTTAGGTAGAGTAATAGTAAAAAAAAGGTTTGCAAAGTACATGAACATTTTTGACTTAGTCTGGTAGTCGATAACAGGTATTAGATAACATAGGTGTTAGGTCTGGTATTAGCTAACATAGATGATCCTCAAAAGAGTCGCGAAACTGACAGTCTATGTTAAATAATTAAACGATCCACCTCTTTTGTACACAGTAGACCTCTTTAGCACACAGTCGACGACACACAGGATAAGTTGGACTTGGAAAAATTAATCCTGTTAAATGGAAAGCAGCATTCATTATTCCGTTACATAGACAAGTGATCGCTTTAAGTGTATGAGTGTGTAGATAAAAAACTAGCTAACTTAATTGAGTCAATCATCGCCGACTACCTGTGTCGTTTTCAACGTAATCGTTCGATTACTGATTAATGTTTTACCTTGATTACGATCAGGGAGTTGGCGTTGGGAGTACTAAATCAGCGTTCACTATCCACTCTGCGTTGATGAGTAATAATATTTTAGTATCACCAACCTCTGAGCCATGCCGCGCATGTCAAGGTATTCTGGAGAAAACTTTATAACGAAGGTCGCCTCCGAGTTTACGTACTTTTGCACTACACGTGATTCTTACACCTGTTATGGCATATGGACAACATGATTACCTAATAGGTAATAGGGCGATAACGCCAATTGACTACCAAACAGACCAATCAGTGGTGTCAAACGACTCGTGCCAAGGATCAGTCAGACTCAGGGCCCATTTAAATAATGTATTTCCAAACGGAGCCACTTGGGTACCAGGCAGTCTCCAAGAGTATTTTGCCTTGGCTAGTCATTAGGGTTCTGACCTAGTCCACCGTCTTTGCCCAAGAAGCCACAAGCGGAAGGCGTAGGGACGGACCTTTTCATCAAGTCAACAATGAGAACGTATCTGCGGATCAAACCTGTCAAGATGGGAAGCAGTTTTGGTTCGGTGGGGAGCACCATATTTTGATTCCTATTACACAAATTATTTTATTAAAAACAGAAAACAAGACTAGTAGAAGAAGGCTTAGAGGTTCACTCTTACCACCTATTGGTCAGTCTGAAGGGCTGGAAGATCTATTGAGGTGGGGACTTAGTGATTTAGTTGGTCTAGGTTGCTGGAGTTACTTACTTCAAATTCCTCGCGTAGAATTTGTTACCGGAGGGCAAAAGGCTCTGGAACGGAAAGAGGACCCAACCATCGCTGAAAAATATTAAGCGAATAGAGTCCAAAAGAGTCCATGACTCCAATATTAGAATAGCAACATATCCGTAGAGAAAATAACACCATCTCAGACTAAATCAAGCTATGCGGGCGGTTAAACACTATTCATAAATGATGTTAAGTGCGGCGACGCATTGATATGTTTTTTTATCTAAAATTACGAAAGAAGTTTTTTAGTGAAAATAAGGAAAACAGACACAAAAAACAAACGGGCGATTTTAAATAATTAATTTTAATGATTTTAAAAAAATTATTATATTATTTTAATTTTTTTTGTTGGCCTTATTTCATGACGGTATACTGATATTTAAATTTTAAATTTTAAAAATATTACGAAATTCTGGAAAACTAATATTTTTTTCTGTATATTTCTAATTATTTTTCATTTAAACGTTGACATAAAGGCAAAAAATGGACACATTTATATACAAACACAATCACACACTTACATTTTCAATATACAATTTAAATACACGACTACTATTGTCATTTGACGTAGTGACGTAAGTAAATAGTGAAAATATTAGTGTAGGAAAAATTCATAACGTTTCAGAAGATCATGCCATAAAAATCATACAGCAAAATATGACATTTATCATTAAGTTATATTAAGTCTTTTTTGATACAGTCACAATTCGGATTTTTTAGCAATATTTTAAAACACGTTTTTAAAGTTAGTGAGTCCTATTAATTCCAATCTTAGTTTAAAGACTAAGATTAGAATTAATAGGACTCAATTACGACTAATTTTGCACTAAATGGGACTAAAATTATCAGAATAGACTACATAGGACGCGAATTGTTACTTGGGTAAAGAATGGAAGTAGTTAAGTAGTTGGGATCAGAGAACATCCCAAAACCCATCTTTAGGAATACCCAAGTAGCTTTTGCCAGACATTGACATACGGCCAAGCACTGGTCCATTAATGGTTAACAGTACTTGGCTATTGTTACTGGGCCAATACTAGAACCAATCATCGACCGATCTATGGTTTACAGAAAATAGCCAGTATATTGTTACCTTTGAATGGCCAAGCACTGGCCCATGAATGGTAAATATTACTTGGCTATTGTTATTGGGCCAGTACTGTAGCCATGAATTTGCCGAACTGTCATATTTTTTAAATTTCACTAGAGTATTATCCCTTTTAGAAATACATTGTTTGAAAAATTTCACATATAGTGTAGTTATCGCCTTGTCGGTTGAAAGACTATGGTAATATAGAAAAGGTTGGTATATGTTTTAATTTATTTTCATTTCCATTTTATTTTAATTATTTTGTAAATAATTTATTTAAATTTATGTATAAAAAATATTATTTTATATTTTTTTTAATGGCGGAGTCAGGGCGGAGTTTCCCATTACTCAGCCATTCCTGCAACTGAACCAGTTGTATGGGGAGTTTTGAATTTTTTTCGTCATTTTTATTTTATTTTAAATTAGTTTGTATTTAATTTATTTAAATTTACATATGATAATAATGTATATTTTTTTTAACGGCCCAGTCATGGTTGCCAGTATTTGGCCCAAGAATGGCAACCATTTATTGTCCGAAGTTATCATCCAGTAAAATTATGTTAATGGCCCAGTCGTGGTTGCCAGTACTCGCCCATTGCTGCATTACTGGCTGCCAGTAATGGACCATTACTGGACCAGTTGTACAACCTTGTATGGGTAGACGACAGTTCGAACGCTATCTATCCGACGTCAGTAGAGACAAAGGAAATAGGAACTGTTGGCATCTTGAGGAAGGTACCTCAGTTAATATCATCGTCCAAGGAAACGGCCATAACCATAAGGACATCTGCTGGGTTGGAGAAAATGTTTGCGAGAGAGGTTGAGAATAATTTTGCAGAGGATTGCAGTTGCATCGATGATATGACCATAGGAGGAGTGGTTGTTGGAGAATGAAGACAAAATACGCCTCTTACCTATAAAAAGCATCTAATGGAGAGGGCAGGAAGCTTGTGCGTAGTGCAAGCGAATGTTCACTACATCATTGCAACGTCAGTTGTGGTGACCGGACATTCTCTAAAAACAGCTAGGGCTCACGTTGATACAAGAACTCTGGATTCATAAACACGGGGTGAGAGGGTGAAAATTTAAGCGTGTTTATCATTGGAAACACGGATTAGACATAAGGATAGTTCATAAAGAGTCTCAAATGCTCCTTTTTTGCAGGATCATATAACTATTGTAGTAACTAACTGTTTAAGTTAAACTAGTACGGCCGAAAAATTACTCGTGGTTAGTTCGGCGCCCTAGGAACACAAGATGGGACTTATTAGAGGAGAACCTTAAAGAAAATTTACAGCTAGTAAGAAAGAGCAAGGGGAGTCTTAAACATTATACCACGTAGCAGCAAGGAGTTGCTAAATTAAGAACAGAAACAGTAATTCTGGCTCTTCGACCGAGCAAAACAATTTGGAAACCCGTTAAGATTAAACCTTTGCTAAGTAGACCAAATGGTACACATACGAATGACGAGCAAAAGAGAGCTGCTATTCTTCTTGAAACATATTTTTCAGGAGTTATTAACGCATGCTCAGTAGATGCAAGTAATAGAATAAATATAAAACCAAGACTATACTGAACCCACCTGCCTCCGTAAAAGGTGTGCAACACTTTTTACGAAGGATCGTAAAATTAACCAAAAGCTCCTTTTAATCACACACACCACCAAGGGTGGACAGAGTAGTCACCACTCTTCTACAAAGGGGGCAGAAGTAGAAGAACTACATAAAAGCGGTGGTGAGCCGTCCAGGTTTCCTAAGGTGTATGTTTACTGAGATAGTGAGACCAACCATCGCGTACGGAACAGTCACATGGAACAGAAGAGTGCACCACCGTTTTGGACAGATGGAGTTAAAAAAGTGCCGATACTGGTCTGTAACTGCATAACGGGAGCAATTAAAACATGTCCTACAATGGCGTCAATGAATATGCTGCTAGGACTAGTTCCAATTCGTTTGGAAATAAAGAGCAGACCCACACAGATCATACTGAGATTTAGAGGGTATGGGAAACGTAATTGCCGAAAAGCTAAGCAGGGCACTAAGCGCATACACTATCATATCATAAAAATATTTGGAAACTAAGTGGACAAACTAAACAAGCTTGGTAATGCGGGTAGGTATCGCAGGCAATAAAGAAGCCGACAAATTAGCAAGAAAGGATGCAACAACACCCGTTTTTGAACTAGGGAAATCGCGGAATGGAATCTAAAACCTGAGTAATGACACGAACTTAAGTATGACCAATATACACTTAACCTTCTCCACATTCTAAAGTTCTAAACGAGATTGCATTGAAGGAGGATACAAAATAGGGAGTAGACAGGTAGAGACAATAGATCTTTTGGGTCGCAGTACAACATTTCACCACCATTTATTAATCTAATCTAATCCCAGAAAAACATATTTATCTTGATTTAAGATAAAAACATCTGGATTAATAATTAATTTTAGAATTGAAGTCGAAGGATCTATCTCTTATTTATTCGAATAACATCTTCACATTAAATCTAGGAACGGTTGCTCGGTTTGAGCGAAATTTATCAACACCAGCCATGCTAAAAACATATAACAACACTCAGGGGTTTATCTGCCAAAAATCTAGAAACTAGAGATAAGGAATTTCAAACGTATGGAGATCTTTAAACATCCTATAGATACTAGACTCAGTAAACGCTAGCGTGATAAGGTCAATCAAGATTTTCGTGTTATAGGATGTCAATTCAAGTCAATTGATGCAGAAAGATAAATCGACATTGTTCGTTTAATAATTTCGATTATGCAACATTTAAACATTTAAAGCACATCGAAAGAATATTTTTTATAAATTTATTCCTTTCCATACCCCAACGTAATTTACGTTTACCCTATGCTCCAACCCTAATTTGTACTAAACTAATAATTACAATGTAACGCTTTTGTAATAGAATTAAAAATCATAGTGATTTATAATTATGGGTAAATATAATTTAATCACATGAAGCCCATGAATCATTGAACTAAATTCCAATTAAATTAAAAAATTTTATCACATTTACCACACGAGTCGAAGATATTTGTATAAAAATTTAGTACTAATAATTTCAAAACCATAAAAAGAAAGAAAGTTTAGAAATTAACTAAAAATAATTTCTACCATAAAAATCATAACTTAATGTTTACAAACAGATGGCAGTAATGAATGAAAATAATGATTTTATCTAAAAGCTTAGCAGAAAGTTTATTTTAAAAATATGTATTAAAAGTATTTTTTCTTTAAACTTTTTACTTACGAGCATGTTTCTGTTTTCACCAATTGCCTTGCGGTTTCAACTTGATTCACAACATACATCCAGTTTCCTTCAAAAATATAGTTTTTATATAAAAAGAAAAGAAAAGAAAGAAAAATAAAATACAGATTTAGAATAGAAGTTGTAGGAGGGTAAGTTATTAAATGTACATTCTCAGCTAACTACAGATAAATTAATATAAAGCAAACAAATGAATATGAATGGTTTGGATCTTGTATGTAGAAATAACAACAAACCTTTACTACTCAACGCAGCCTGTGGTTGAATGAACGAACTTCTTGTTTGACATAAAGCTGTTCGTCCAGCGCTCTGACGTTTCTGTCTCGATTTAACGTCATCGTTTGAAATTTTATCTAGAAAATTTTGAGCAAATATGTTTTGATTATTTGTTTGATCTTCGATGATCGAACGTTTTTTGCGTTTCATCATTAATGGTGTTTCAGATACGTTTTGAGCTTTAATGTCCCTAAGATATCGTTTGAAATTATCAGCTCGGTTGTAATATGTAACTCGTGGTGAATAGTAGTAATTATAGTCTTGTAGCAGTTTTTTCTGATACTCATTTTCTTGTGATTTGTGTGTTTGATAGTTTGTAGAAATCCCTCCACTATTTTGATGATTATTATAGTTGCTTGGTGTTGGAATATAAATTGGTTCAGTATATTCTTCGTTGTAGATATTACCAAAGTTATGGTTGTTGTGATTAAGCTTTTGAGATGGGGGATCGTATTTGTATCCATCCGTTGGAGAATAATGTTGTTGGGGTGGGGATGAAGTATATGTTTGTGGTGGTCCATAAAATTGTGAAATTGTTACTGGATTGCGGTAACCGACTGCGTTGAATTCTTCACCAGTTTCGTCGGCAAGTAAACTGCTGAAATCATATTCCCATTTATGAATTAAATGTTTTATGACGTTTCTGGAAAAACAAAAAGTTATTAGTTCTGAGTTCAAAACAAAGTTGGAGTACATGTAGGTGGTTTTAATGTGTTTGTTCCGACTTAGTCACATAATAGTAGATTGTATTACTAGTGCGAAT
Source organism: Diogma glabrata (assembly GCA_963693315.1). Taxonomy (NCBI): domain Eukaryota; kingdom Metazoa; phylum Arthropoda; class Insecta; order Diptera; family Cylindrotomidae; genus Diogma; species Diogma glabrata. The sequence continues at coordinate 420,341,840 of OY856186.1, forward strand.
GCGTTTAACGTTTAACTAGTGCAAATGCGTTTAGTTAACAAGAGTTAACTCGCGTTTGGAAAACGCATTCGTACTAGTAATACACACTATTTTTTGTAACAAATGCATAAAATTTATAAATATTTATTTAATTGTTAATTTAATCATTTATTTAACAAAGTTATAAACAAATTTGAGATATTTAAATAATTAAAGTGCGCCATCTTCGTTGTAATAGTTGTAAATTATAAGAATCCAACTACCGGTAAAAAATAAACATAAGAATTCAACTACCGGTTTTATAATAAAAACATAGGAATCCAATAAGAGCTGTCAAAATTCTAAACTTTGAAAACCCAAATAAATTGTTTTTTCTTGCAATTTCAAATGATGCAATGTGTTTAAGTTATTTTTACTATATGGTAAGTTATTTAAATTATTATTTTGATATTTTAGTGCTATAAAAATATTATATATAGGATAGGTTTAACTGCAAATCTCACATGCAGGCGGCGTGCGTGCCAGGCATACAAAATATTTTGTGGTCATATGTGCGGAAAAGTAGTTTTTTCTTTTATTCTATTCTAGTACAAAATTGAATATTTTTTATGCATGTGTTCAAAACCCCCCGATATATCATAGCCCTACCCATTCACGCCATTTGCAATAAACAATCAACATTGCCAGATGCCAAAAATTGGATTAGTGTTTTTGGTTCAAGATTTTCGAGTTTTTTTTATGGAGTTTTATTTTTCCAGATGGCGTTATGAGTGTTATGGCGATTTTTTGAATTTTTTTTATATTGAGTTTTAATTTCAAAATGGCGCTACAAGTTCACGATTTTTACTGTGCTAAAAAATGAAGAAGGCTTCTACATCGGGGGTTTTGATGTGTTACAAAAAATAATAAGTTAGTTCATTTTTATTTTTAGAAATTGTTTTATAATCGGGACTGTATATTAATAACTATTTGAAATATAGTAATAATCAATAATAGTTATTATATGTCTAATTTTAAATTGAAAAACTACATATATTGATAGACATCTAAAGTTGTTGGCGGTTGTTTTTTTTTAATTTTATTTTCTTTTAAATTTAAATAAATAAATAAAATAAAGGCATGTCATTTATTAACAAGTTTTGTTTGTAATTTAACCAAAAAAAAACATACTTGTAGAAAGGTTCACAAAACACTACTTTGTATGCGGTTTCCGTTTTAGTTTGTTTTTGTTTTCATCAAAACCACCACCAGATCTTGACATTCGCATGAAACAGTGTTAAAATGTTTAAATATAAGTTAATTTCATTTTTTTAGAAAGTAATTTAGATCAGTAACCTTAATTATTAGGATTTCCTTATGTATTTTTATTTTATTTTGTTTGTTTAATTAATATCACAAACAAATGAAATCATTTCAATGGTAAAAAAAAATATCCTTGTACTTCAGTATTGTTTTGTTTTTGTCATGACATAAATAATGATAAAAAGGAAACCGACAGGAATTAATTTTGTTTGGATTTTTTGTTTAATACATTTTTAAAAATTGTTTGATATACGTTCAAGATTTATTAAATTTTTAACTATACGATATCAATTGATCTAATCGTTTTGGAGTTAAAGAATTGCAAGTCACTAGAACTGAAGTTATTCATTTGGATTTTGGATTGAATGAATAATATGTTTTGAAAGTAATATAAGAGAGAACAAGACATTAAAGCTAATTATTGTAGACTGTTAAAAAAACTAAAGAAATAATTTATTTTTAGTACCGGCAGTGAAAATTACTTTTCAGTACCGGTGGCAGTTAAGTAAGACAGGAAGAACACAAATTTGTGTTAGATTGCTCCTCACTGTACTATATCCAAATATTTTAAGCTGGTTTAGTATATATTGTACCCTAACCTCCAGAAAAGTATTCCATGCAAGTGCGTACGTATGATTTATAATCCAAAAGAAGCTGTTCACTTTTGAAAATATTCCTATTTATAAATTTAACTTCCAGAAATCTGACAGATGCTATTGAACATTAATGAAAAAGGGTTTGCTGTTAATTATGGTAAGCACAAATTTACACATTTTAAATGAATTGAGTATATTAGTTGAAAAAGCTGCCGATGAGAATCCTTCGGTTTTGGCACTTCCTGTAAAAAAATATTGTAACGACACATTTTGACTAAAATATTTAAAACCCAACCATCCATCGTTCACATTTCACTTAACGTCCGCCTATATTCTTTTTGTGTTTAATGAAATAACGGCATCATGCGTGTAAATCTGCTTTTATTTTCAACTATCGAGTTTGAGATTGAAACAAAAAATTAAAGAAAGAAAGATAAAAATCTATACAGATCATAATCGATATCCTTTAAATTGTTGAAACACTGATCTTTTGTTTAAGATAAATTTTGAAAATCATTAAAAATTACTTAAAACAATATTAATGTGCAAAATATATCTTTTATTCGCCTGCATATTACAGTAATACTTTATTATTGTGATTTGCAGCCGTAAAGTGTCAGTTTTTAACCATATATTGTCATTGTTGTCATAGTTACGTCCAAAAAAGTAAAAACATTTGTATTTGTTTAAATTCTATAAAAAACAGAAATTTTTATCAAAGCAACCTTTAAATTCAAAATTTCATAATCCAATCAAAACTATTGTTATTATTTGTTGTTATAGTTATACAATTATTTTGAAAAAAACAACAAATATTTTGTCAAAGGTTACTTGTTCAACATATTTTCATTTCGAAATTTATGCAAAATTATAACTTTGATTTAGAATAAATAATTTTTTTTAAATATTTTGCTAGCGTCGAATAAAAAATAGTATATGACGCACGGACGTACGCTATTTTGTACTTAATGTAGGTGCAAATCTCGGCTAGTGCCTCGATTTGTAAACTCGACATGCTTCCAAAATCTTTAGCTTTCCGTCCTTGCATCATAATATACTATTATTTTGTTTAATTTAAAGTAAATATTAATAAGCAATATCGACTTAAAAAAGGAATATAGTATAAATACGCCATCCGTATAATTAGACCTTTGTTTTACAAGTTAATACGATAAAATTATACATATTTCCTGGTGATAAAATTTGTAATTTCAATTGTAAATCGCTTATCGTTCCAATTTATTGTTCCAAATTTTGTCAAGAGCTCTGGACATACCAAGTGCAATACAAAAGCTTCTACACAATTGAAGCCGTAGTTTTGAATTAACTTACATCATATATGGGTGACGTAGATTAAATTATCGGCAGCATTTTCTTGTAAAAATTAAAATGTTTAGGGATTCGAAAGCAACGTGGCAAACTGAGCAGTGTCCTGGAATCTGTTTTAATTCCGAATGACGCCTCTAAGGGTTGTATGACTTGTAAAGTCATTGGGCTTTATTATAGAAATAAAATAGATACAATTTCTATTTATCCAAGGGAATTTACATTTTAAGAATGATAAACGCGGACCCTACCAAGGGAAAATCTCTAATATAACACAAAAAATTCAATTTACTTGACCATGATGGTCTAAAAACAATTAAAAAAAAATTAAAGAAGTTAAAAATGTAAATTAAAAAAAATTTAGCTTAATGTGTTGATTGATGATCTTCTTCTCCTTTATATTTTTTTGCTTATTTATTCCTCGGCTTTAAACAACCTGCACCTGTAGTAACACGTGGGTACAGATGTAGTCAGATTGGTACAACCTGTTATTTTTGTACCTCTGAGATAGTCTCCCAATCCCTATCAATTGCTATCAATGTATACAGGTTTTATCATAAAAAAAAGGAATCTTCATATGTGACCAATTCACTTGGCTTTTTCCTGCCTTTGATTTATCGTATATGTAGAGGACACACGAGAAATGTGTACTCGAGGCTCGATATATTAGTAATGAAAAAGAAGACAACTTATGGTTTGACGAGTTTATCTTTTGTTTGCGCATTACATCGTTTCACAAATAGCGATATAACCTTCACCACCAAGAAAATCTGTAATTGGATCAACATAAAACAGAGAGAGAAATTCAAAACGTTAGTAATTCTTCTTTTTCGTTTTTTACATAAACAAGGAAAATAACCAAAATTCGATAGAATGCAAATGTATTAATGTATTATCTAATCATTTGGAGTCGATTTTCTCTTCATGAAGCCGATTTTCTTTCATTCCATATGCAGAAAACAGAAAATTAGTACTTTTTCGTCATCCTTTATATTTATTTTAACAACAATAATTGTATAGTTGGACAATCCACTCCTAAAAATAATCTATTTTAATTTTTAATACAAGGGAGATCATCAAATTTGAAGCAAAAAGTACATTTGTATGTATTTAAAAAAAAAGAAATTTATCTTTACAGTAACTACAAACATAGGTTTATTTTTATTTTCTACAACAATAATAGTGTGCGTTATTAGTCTTAAGCCGGGCATTCACATACAACAGAAACAGAAACAGAAACAGAAACCGAATTTCATACAAATTTGACAGATAAAAATTCGGTTTCTGTAAAATTTGTATAAAATTCGGTTTCGGTTTCTGTTTCTGTTGTATGTGGTTTCAAGCCTTAAATAGAATAAAATAAACAGCTGCTAATTTTATTCTGTTGCGTGATTGCTGCGGATCACGTTATTAGTATTTTATTGGGTAAGTGTTTAATGATGCATTTCATTTTATTTTTGATATATTTTAAAATTCATTAAACACGAACCCAATACTACGTTTTATGCTTCCTACAGAGTAACATATATTAATTTAAATTGAATTATTTTAAAATTCATTGTCAAAACCTGTAAAACGAATAAAAAACAACGAATTTTATTTTATATTTTTACAATTAAATCAAAACAATTAAATAAAATGTTTTCAATTTCGATGCCTATTTAATTGTTTGGTATTTTGAAATTGAAAGACATCAAATTTTATACTTATGAGAATTGAGAAACCAAAAATTCATAAAAAAAACTAATTTTTTTTTTCAATGGAAATTTAATATAATTTTATCGTAGTAGCCTTTGCTTTTTCAATATTCGAGAGATGAACATGCGCATCAGTTTGAATTTATTGTTTTTTATGTATTCAGAGTGAAAATGTTCTTTTGATGTTGCAATCAAACAAATTTATTTCAGAGTTCAATACAATAAAATAAATTGTTTTATTGTGTTCCGCAGCAGAATAACATTAACAGCTGTTTATTTGATTTTACTAAGACTAATAACACACAAATCTGTGATTCTGACAACAAACATGTATTTATAGTTGTCGGAAGGATAAAAGAATTTATTTGATTGTATTGAACTCTGAAATAAAATATGAATATATTTAAAAAAAAAAAAAAAAAAATATTTTCGCCCTGATTATATAAAAAAACAATAAATTCAAACTTATGCGCATATCCCTCTCTCAAATATTGAAAAACGCAATGGGTACTACGATAAAATTGAATAAAATTTTCATTGTGAAAAAAATTAGTAATTTTTATGATCGTTTTTTCAATTCTCACTAGCGTTAGTAGTTAGAACTTTAATGCCTTTCATTGTAGGTCATTTCATTTTCAAAATACTAAACAGTTAAAAAGGTATAGAAATTGAGCCAAATTTATTTAATTGTTTGGAAACAATTATACAAAAAAATAAAATAAAATTCATTGATTTTTTTGTATTCGTTTAACTTGTTTTCAATGAATTTTAAAATAATTTAATTAAAATTAATAGACATTTTTAAAAAATTATATATTTAATTTATTTAAAAAATTAAAATATAATAATTAGTTTGGTCTTCAAGTTGTTTTTTTTTAAATATAATAATTTATTTGTAATACATTTATTAAAAAGAATATTCTAATCACATCTTATATTTAACAACATTTTGACGCGTTTCGAACATTAATTTTCATTTTCAACGCTTCAAAATGAACATTTATGTTCGAAACGGGTATTTTTAAAACAAGTTATTACAAATAAATTAGTATATTTTGAAACTAATACATGTTACTCTGTCGGAAGGATAAAACGTTGTATTGGGTTTGCGTTTAATAAATTTTATTCTCACAAATTTGCTCGAAAGCTCTTGTTTGCTCGAAAACGAAAATATATGTAGCATTAAACACTAACCTAGTAAATTGCTATTGGGGCCTATTCAGTAAAATCTTCTATCGAAAGTTTATGTTATTCTTTTATTTTTTGTATGAAATTTTATAACGGGAAAATAAAATTTCATACAAAAAATAAAAGAACAGCAGAAATTTTCGATAGAAGATTCTACTGAATAGGCCCCATTATTTTGAGTTAGGAGTAAGAGTGAAATTTTTTCTTATTTTTGCTCCTGTATTGTAGTTTTTAAACATATTCGCTTTGTACGAACGGAGTAAATAAGTGATATAAGAAGCGTTTTAAACATTGTTTATTACACATCAAAATTCGTTCTTTTATTTTTTTGGTTTCTCTAAATTTTATTTCGTACATCCATGTTGTTTTAAATTACATTATGTATGTAAGTGTGAGCAAGATATAACCTGCACTTTCACCCATCTAACATGAAATATTTCGGAAGGTTCACAACAGAATCTTAAAATATTTATTGTTCCGTAGTATGGCCATGAAATCAGTTGAGAAACACTGATCTAGAGCATAGGTGATTATATCGTAAAGAGCAACCAACCTGTATCGCCAAAAACAATTCATTCAAACCAAGCAGTCCCTACCGTTTTCGATTGATTGATTTGACTTGTCATGGATACAAAAAAAAAACAATTACCTTTGTTTATTTTTATTGTGACTGATGCCATTTTCATTAAACTCACTGTACAAATGAATGAATGAATAAAAGAAATAAAAAGTAACACAATTTTTTTCTCGCTAAAAATTTCTTAGACATCGACCTTGGTAATCAAGCAAGATAATAAAAAAAAATTACACACAATAAATATTTACAATAACAGTATTAAGCAATAGCTTTTGATTTCAGTTTCGATTCGTATCGTTTTCTTCGAAATAGAATTTTTTTTTTTGCAAATTGATTTTATGTTTCGAGTTAAACTTTTAAAGTTTAACATCGGCATCGGTGAGTTAATGAAGAATGATAGAACTCATTAAATTTAATTATGTAATTTAATCTTTATAATCTTCTATTAACATCTATAAAAAATGATAAACATAAAATCATATCTATAAAAATTGACAGCTGTTGAAAAAAAAAATATAAAAATGTCAAACTCAATGTTCGGAAATGCCAGTATTATTTAACAGTAAAATTCTACTTTAGTTGTTGTACGCAACCTTGACTTTGACAGTTTCAAAACTAAAATGCAATATTTACAAAGAAAAAAAAAATTATGATGCCATAAATTTAAGTTGAAAACATTAAATATTAATTTTAACATAACTTAAATCGAAGAATTTTAAAGTTTATATTCTTTAGTTACTAAAAGCTGTAAGATCTATACGTAATGTGTTCTATAAATCCAGAGATATAAGGGTTTGTTTGTTGGAGGTTTCTATTTTTTGGTTTCATCTTCTGTTATCACCTAACGGAATATAACTAAGCCTCAGTCTGTGTGACTTATTACATACAAAAAATTTCAAAAAGAACATATTTTTGAGTGAACATTTGTTGAGTGAGTTACTACGTTATTTTAATACAAACTATGCATTACTAATTAATATGCCTAAAAAAATTTGTAGTTTCTCGATTTCAGTGTAGTAGTCTTTTCTAAAACTATATACCAAAGTCAAAGTAAACGCTAAGTCCGCCAATGCATGCGCTGCCTCTCGGGTTTTATAACTATTTCGTTACTTACCTACTTGTATTGTTTTCTTTTAATTAAAATTTTCGCAAACCTTAGATATTTCCTGTGTCACTTAAACAAAAAATTGTTTTAGCACCAATCCAAATATTTATGTTGATCATTATTTAAAAATCGATTCGATACAGTAAAAATTTGAAATAGTCGAAGGACCTTAAATTAATGACCCAAATCTACTCTAGCGTAATTGTGCTGACTCATGGTTGTACTATGATTATTCTTTGTGTTTCAAATTCGCCAACCCACTTTTGAATTACAAAACGTATTTTCAATAAATGATTAATCAGCATCAATACATGCGTGCGACTAATTTAAGAAACTTATAGTTACTCTTGAAGTCCATTGAATACTCGCCTGAATTATACCAATATGTCGATTTAAGTCGACAGTTGGATTTTTATATAGTCATTTGCAGTTTTGTTTGTGACACGGTGATCTTCGCATGTTGTTGTCAAATATTTTATTGCTTCTGAATCATAATATGTGTGTTGATTTGAACAAAGTTGGAAAAAAAACATTTTCTATTTCAAATCGAAACACAAGTGTTTCAATCTGGTCTCGAGAGCGAATATGGTAAATCGAACCCCGAAATTTATTCAACATCTGTTTAGGTACAAAATGGTGTAGTTGAGGCAACCGCTGTTTATGTGAAAATTAAATATAGTTGATAAAATTTCAAAATCTTCTATTTTGAAAAGAAAAATCCTTATTTTATGATAAAGTCAATTTCTTTTGTTAATATAGTTATTAACTTTATTCAACTACTGTTATATTGGATGTAACACTTTATATTTTAAATAATTCTCACTCTGTTGTCAGGAAAACGTTTACCAGTAGTTATCTATATCACATTGAAATTTTGTGCAATCATTTTTTCATTGTTTATTTTATAAACTCAAAATCGGGCTGATGTTGACATTTCTTGAAACTTCTTTTAGTGTGTGTGTGTGTGTGTGTGTGTGTGTGTGTGTGTGGGTGTGTGTGTGTGTGTGTGTGTGTGTGTGTGTGTGTGTGTGTGTGTGTGTGTGTGTGTGTGTGTGTGTGTGTGTGTGTGTGTGTGTGTGTGTGTGTGTGTGTGTGTGTGTGTGTGTGTGTGTGTGTGTGTGTGTGTGTGTGTGTGATTTATGTGTGTGATTTAGATGTGTGTTCGGACTCCCTGTAAAAACATCAAGGTTATAATAGTTTTTTTTTAATTCTCTTTGCAAACGTTTCGAATTTTATTTGTTTTCTTTTATTATCTCTTTGCTTAAATAAAACGAGATCATGCAATCAACTCTACTACTCTCTCTTGTTCAGTAATTTTAAAAATTATAAATAGAAACACATTTTCCAATTTAATTTGAGTCGTGCATAGAACTTAAAACTAAATTATGTAAATTTAAATCATACGTGCATCGAATGTTTTAATGTGGTCTAATTAAATAATTATTGTATTAAGTAAACTAAAATAAAAAGAAAAAAAAAATTATTTTTAATGTAGTATCAATGTAAATGTATATATCATTCGGGAGGTTTCTCGAGTGTCGATTTTAGGATTTTTAGACATAACTCTACTCTGAGCCTCACATATCGTTGCTGGGGAGAGATCGCGAATTCGATCTTCCGCTCCGTCCTTTCTACAGCAATTCCTTTAAACTTCATTATTCAGTAATCGGTATGGGCTTTGCCCAGAAAGAATCTCTAGCTCAAACTCTAACTATATATAAATAAATAAAAAATATTGGATTTTTATCAATGAATAAATAACTATATTATAAATAAATATTAGTTTTAAAAAAAATAAACAAACAAATAAATATTTTTAAAATACCTTATAAGCAAATCAATCATTCAATCAATCAATCAAATCCATGATTTTCTTTGCACATATGTAACTACCTTTTAAGTAAATGAATATTTTTATTGCACATTATAAATAGTTAATAAGTAAATCAATACTTTTCTTGCACATGAATAAATAGTCAAACATTTATTTTTAACTTATATAAATTAATTAGAAATTTTTAAGTTTGATAAATTGTGTAAAACAAGGGATTGGGAGTTGATTGCATAGAAATTTTTTTTTCGTGGTCGCGCCATACGTGTTTGCTCGGCTTAACCTTTTTTTCGAATATATCGGGTTGTCGTTTTATTTTTTGTGCTAGCGATTTGCCGGTGTGGAAACTCTGGATACCAAAAACGTTAACAATAGAATCAATCAAGGAATATCGTGATAATTGTATAGCTGCTCATGTAGAGGTGAAGAAGATTTAGGTGGATCTTCGTCGCCTATAAAGGTAACAAGCCAGACATTGCTTTCGCCAACGCAATTTCGGTTTGTCTCTGATCGATCATGGCAGTGTACATATTTTTATTAATTTTTCGGGTACGTATCTCAGACAAAATCCGGGATTACTGGTCTCCTGATTGTCCTTGATCATCTGTCTAAATTCATATTAATCAAACACCTCAGACATGCAATTCGTCACCTTCAGTGAATGCATTCTTGAGGAATAAAGTTTTTCTAACATATGGTGTTCCAGAGTTTGTTCACTGTGACAATGATATACGATTCCTCACTAAATCTTTCCAAGAAAATGTTCAAAATTCAATATTTAACCTATTCAAATGTATGTACTTAGATGGTAAGGTCATAGGGACTTACCATTCTAAAGACATCAGATTATGACATTTAATTAGTCCTCATTAGCTTTAAATCTCTGTTAACTTATTTTGTATTAGTCGTAGTATAGATCCCTGTTAATTTATTTTGTAATACTTTTCTTATTGTCTTTTTTATTTATTTTCATTTTTATTTTTTTTTTCTTTATATTAACTTTTATTTCTTTACAAAATTTTTGCTAATAGCTTTTGCATAGTTTTTCATCGTTAACTATAGTAATGTCGTCTCTCATGGACCTGAAATTAGTAGTTCTTCGGTATATATATTTATAATGGTGGTCATTTTTTTAATTAAGCCTCATCGCGATTCATTTCATTTCAGCGTGATTTCTTTTAATTGAAATGTGTTATGCCCCTAAATTACGTGATGTTAAGCATGAATCGTATGAACAAAAACCTACCATCTAATAAGAACCCTTGACTTCTGAATAAAGGTTTTTGCTAAGGGGATTAGATTTTGTAGTCAACCCTGACAGTAAAAGCTAATCCCTGAATACAACACAGCTTTTCCATTTTCCATTCGTGATGCGACATCATTACATTTTTCATTAACATTTTTTATTAACAAACAATCAGTATGCCTAACCTTCGGACTCCCTGTAAAAACATCAAGGTTATAATATTTTTTTTATTTCTCTTTGCAAACGTTTCGAATTTTATTTGTTTTCTTTTATTATCACATTGCTTAAATAAAACGAGTTCATGCAATCAACTCTACTACTCTCTCTTGTTCAGCAATTTTAAAAATTGTAATATATTTTGCAATTTAATTTGAGTCGTGTTTAGAACTTAAAACTAAATTATGTAAATTTAAATCATACGTGTCACGAGTGTTTTAATGTGGTCTAATTAATAATTATTGTATTGAGTAAACTAAAATAATAAGCAAAAAACGTATATGTTGATTATTATAAAAGTTGTGAAATTTATTTATTTTCTTTTAAATTTGGTGTTTTTATCTTTAACTGTTTTGGTTGCATTCTTATTAAGTTTTGTTTATTAGAAAGTTTAACTAGCATCAATTTTTGAAAAGAAATTACACAAATGATCAAAATAAATTTCAACATTTTTAATTTATTTTGAAGTAACATAATATTTTTGTTGTTTGAATAAGAAAACGGCTTCGAAGATCGAAGCGAAACCGTTGTTCTACCATTCCGGTTATTGGAATAAATCTCGATGGTGGCTGATAAAAATTCAACGGACGAATATGAATTGGATGTCTGAAATTGTGTACGAAAAAGGTGAAAATAACTTTCGCATGAAAGTTAATGAGAAGTTCCATAAAGATGGTAGCTTAATTTGTAAATTAGCGCATATAAATTTAGCTCGTCGTCAATATTTAAACATGGTTGAATTATTTCAACGCGCAACATATATGTATGTACAAAGTTGTATTTGAGGAGCTTTTAGCTTTGAAAGATGCAACAGCTAACCATTTTGGTGAAATCACAGTATTTTGAAGAAATTAAGTATATCGACATGCTGGTTCATCTTTGTTGTGATTAACTTAGCGTCTACAAAGCGACTATGGATGACGCTTCAGATTTTTGGATAAGTTATTTTTGGAATGCAATTTGTAATAGCCGACAATGTTGATTGTGGATTGTTCCACAGGACTGGATTTAGAAGAAAACAACCAAATTAATGTAAGCATTTTTTTGTTTGATATATGGGCTATTATTTTGAAAACGTACATCGAAAAAAAAACAACTATTTTTTAAAAATCTGAAATTTTGATATTTTGTTGGTATTGACGAAAGGAAAAAAGTTATTTCTGCTTTTATTTTTTGTGTACTCTGAATCGGAGTTATGCGCGGTTGAATTTTGAGGCTTTTTCACGTAGTTTTTTGTATTGGTGGCAATGTTTTGTGAATAGGTGCCACAAATTTCATCCGACTTACGTATATTTTTGCAAGTAAAAAGGAAAATAATTGAATAATTGAAATAAGTAAGTTTAAAATTAATAACTTTTCTCTTTTCCGCTAGGCGGCGCGTAAAACCTTGGTTTACTTCAAAGCTCATATCTCAAAAAGTAGGCTTTTTTTTTTGTTTTTCACAAATTTTAAAGCAAACATATGCAGCTATGAAATTGAGAAATAAAAAGTCAGCAATTCAATATGGATTTTTTCTTACGATTTTTTAAAGTTTGGTATATGAAAAATTCACATGTGTTTTTTTATTAAGTTAATAATCCTGTACTAAATGTGGATCTAATAAATTAAACATTTCATATTTTAACACCTGCAATAAATTTGAACCATTTTTTGTGTATTTCTGATTGAGAAACAGGTTTTTATTCAGAATAAGAATTGGAGATCCCAATGATCGAAGATTTTGTTATAATTTCAACATCACCAACACTAACATTAGAAAAAAACATTAAAAAAATATTTTTCCTATAAACATTATAATTTAATCAATATTATAAATAAATACATTAAAAAATTAATTTATATATTTTTTTTGCCTTTAAATTGAAATATTTATGATCATCAGAAAAAGAAAACATTTTGGCAATTATTTTATCGGGTGTAGTGTTATCCAGTAAAAAACAGTGGAATCCTTGAGTTCTTTGTTTTCTTCCAAGAACATTTCGTAGATGTCGGTGAGGGTCCATAACACCAACCGCTTTGATTTCTTAATTTTTGTCGATCCTTCTGTAATAGTAACAACATCTTTAAGGCCAGGCATTGTTCTACTGATTTCCTCTGATAAGAAGTATGTTTGAATTTGTTTTACTATATTTTGTGACAAACTGTGCACTTGTTTGCTTTGAGGCCAACTGTAAGGACTTACTGTTTCCAACAGATCCATGGCGAATTCTACCAGTCGTCTTGATGCATTAAATTCATCCTGGATACGTTGATTTGACCAAAATTTACGTGGTAGAGTTGTCAACAAAAACACTTGTTTTGATTTACAGCTGGCATCTTTAAACTCTTTTTTAAGGTTCATAAGCCATGATGTATATTCACATTCCTCGTTTGGTGATAACACTTTAACTGAATCTACTTGAAATATTCTTTGACTTATTGCCGATGTGACACTTGCAATTTTTTTATAACTTCCTGTTGTAATATGATTTTGTTTGATAGGAGATTGGGCTAACCTTCCAAGAACATTGTTAATATCTTCTAAAATGTCATTAAGTAGTTCAGGAACTGGTGGAGATATAGTATCAACCGAAACTGGTGATGGATCTAAAGATGCTGGAGGTATTTGAACATTTTCGTTCGTTGGAACATTTTCAACATCCTGATTTATAGAAATTATTTCACTATCGATAGTTTCCGAACATGAAAGCTGCTGTATAGAAAATATTAGTTGCATATGAATTTTTATTCATTTTAATAAAATAATTAAATTTACCTTATTTTTATAGATATAAGTGCGACATGTTTCACATATAAACTGGTCATCACGCAAAGTAAAATTTAGGGTCGCAGCTTTTTGAACAACAGCTGGTGTGACCAGTTTCACATTTTTTGATGTCCGCTGATGGTTTTTGAGACCGTACAAGTTACAGCACAATTTGAAAGGCATTTCTATTATTATCTTTTCTAAACGTTATGTCTTCTAAATATTTTGGAATATAATTGATTATAAGGCAATCCAATCAATATATATATATATATATACCCTTGAAATAGTTTTGACATAGGTAGAATCAGGTAAAATTAGGTAGGTACAATTTAATATATTTTGATTGGATGCAAGTATAATTTGGTCAAAAACCGTTTGTGGGCGTCATTAGAAATTTTAAATGTTAAAATTATGAGCCTCTAATGAGATTTTAATTAGTAAACAGGAGCTGAATAGACATTTTTTAAAATGAATAAACATTTTACACACCCTTTTAATAATTTAAATTCGTTTATTTTACCACTTAACTTAAATTAATTTTTAATAAGTTTTTAACCATTTAACCGCACAGAAAATGGTTCAAATTTATTGCAGGTGTTAAAATATGAAATGTTTAATTTATTAGATCCACATTTAGTACAGGATTATTAACTTAATAAAAAAACACATGTGAATTTTTCATATACCAAACTTTAAAAAATCGTAAGAAAAAATCCATATTGAATTGCTGACTTTTTATTTCTCAATTTCATAGCTGCATATGTTTACTTTAAAATTTGTGAAAAACAAAAAAAAAAGCCTACTTTTTGAGATATGAGCTTTGAAGTAAACTAAGGTTTTACGCGCCGCCTAGCGGAAAAGAGAAAAGTTATTAATTTTAAACTTACTTATTTCAATTATTAAATTATTTTCCTTTTTACTTGCAAAAATATACGTAAGTCGGATGAAATTTGTGGCACCTATTCACAAAAGATTGCCACCATTACCAAAAACTACGTGAAAAAGCCTCAAAATTCAACCGCGCATAACTCCGATTCAGAGTACTCAAAAAATAAAAGCAGAAATAACTTTTTTCCTTTTGTCAATACCAACAATATATCAAAATTTCAGATTTTTTAAAAATCAAAAATTTAAAAATCAACAAAAAAATGTACGTTTTCAAAATAATAGCCCATATATAATTTTTGTATTTTTAGTTCTTTTTTGTTGTGTTAAATTATTTTGTTAGCTAATTTGTTAGCTTTTTGTTAGCTAAAATTTTGGAGTATAAAATAATCGATAGTGTTTTGTTAGTAAGATAAATAGAGTTATTCTTTGTTATAGATCTTTCTTGTGTTAGGGTCCGCGTTTTAATCCGTACATTCATGTATCAATTTCAAAATTTAAATTCCCTTGGATAAATAGATATAGATAGTATTTCTTTCTTTCTTTAGTATATATAAATAGAGAGCATTTATTTATTTCTAAAATAAAGCCCAATGGCTTTACAGGTTCTCTCCATATTGAACAACTAATTCAATTATTTTTTGTCCCATTTTTTTCACTGGCATTTTCATTAATTTTTTTTTCTTATGTACTTGCTCAAGAGTACAAGGTTGTCAATTCTGGGATAACATCGATGGTGAACATTCTTTCAAAAAAAACGCGGCGCGTTCAAAATGGTTAAGAAAATTAAAAAACTGATTAAATCTGTTTTATATTGTTTTATTGAAATAAACTCAAATTAGTTGGCGAGGTAAATTCTGTTATATCTATTTGATATCATCCATTCATAATATAATAGCCATCCATTTATAATATAATAGCTATCTCTCTACTACGAGCGTAATATACAAATTGCAATTTGAGTAACGAGGTCAACTGCGGCCCTATAGGTCGAGAGTTCAATTCCTAGCGTGGTACATTTTTTATTGTTTTTTTTATATAAGTTTTTTTAAATAACATTAATAAAGTTATTGTTGTTTTATTCATAAAAATTTCATTTTACGACATACAAATTTATCGATAATGTAGGTTTTTAAAGTTATTGCTACTGGGTTTTACCATTTCGTTCAAATTAATATCATTTAGATATGAACTAGAAAATTAATTATTTTTTTGACAGACAGTGCTAAAAATAATATAATATCGGTTTTCCCATCATTATTTTATATAATAATTTCATTCCTGTGAAATAAAGTACGGAAAAACAAAAACTACTATTTGAGCATTTCTCTTTCAATATGCCATTTTCATCAGAAAGCCCGATTTAAGCAGTTTAAATGCACAATAAAACAGTGTGACATCGTTACTAAGTAAAATTTAGAAGGCATTCAAGGGATATTACGACATCTGCAATAGATTCTTCAGTTTTTAATTGGAGAAATGTTTCGTGATTATTAAGTTTTTTATACTTTTTGTTGTTGTTTTATTCTTTTTCATTTTTTCTATTTTCTGTACGTAAAATGTAAATAGGTAGAATTTCTAAAGTTAAATAAAACATTCTATTTTTTTAGGAATAATTTATACATTACGAGGTTAAATCTGCATTTCAATATTTTGGTTAAAACGGATTAGTTTTAATTTACGTATGTTTAATTCACGTATGTATAACTAACGTGAAACTTTTGCGTCTAATTTAGCATTTTTTATGGGCTGAGAAAAGGCACAGTCGAACTCACAGACTGTAGTTAGTCGGAAATTTAAATCTCATGGCACGCAATTCCTCTAACGGTCCTGATAGTGATTCCACTATCTGGAATGCACAGTGTTCATTACATGTGTTGCACAAATTCGTGAATACAGCTGGCACTAATAGTGCGTACCAATACCAATACTAACAAATACCAACACCAACTATGTTCAGATTAAACCGGATGGATAATACTTCTTAATTATTTTCAGTCCTATTGTATTGTTTAATTTGAATAATCTACAATTATTTCTCATTGTTTAGTTCAAATACATAGTTTGTTTTATTTTTATTTAATTAAACTAAACAAATTACCAAATAAAACTACAAGAAACTACTAAAAAGATTTTCTACAATGTTCGATCCAATATATTTCAATATAAATAAGAAAAATAAAAAACAAATTTACAAGAAAAACAAATAATGAAAGTGATTGAAGGTCTTTCTCTTCATTTATGACCCACTGTTCATTCAAGATCAATGATTGATATCAATCAATCGATTGATGTCATCAATATTATTGATCAATTTTGTTCTACAATCGCCTGTGACTTTTGGCGCCACAATTGGCTATCATATTGATTTACTATTATTGTTCAACAATCGCCTATGGCTTTGCGCAACGAATTTTTTTATATTACATTATTGATGTTGTTCGGCAATTGCCTGTGGCACTGGTGCAACGATTTCTATTATATTGATTTATTATTATTCATATTAAACAATCGCCGATACCATTGGCGCACCGATTGGCTGTTATATTAATTTATTATTATTCATATTTAACATTCGAAAGAATCACTGGCGCACTAATTTTTATTATATTATAAAGGGTGGGCCATCTGTGGGTCTTTTTTTCATTTGTAAATAAAACCCATATTTTGTGATGGAAACTCAAAAATGTTTATTGATAATGAAAAGTAATTCTGTGCCATTTATGTATGAAAAACAATATCATTCATATGTCCACCACGGCTCTGTATACGGGCCTGCATCCGAAGATCAAAATTTTCGATGACTTTTCCCAATATAAGCGGATCAATATCATCAATTTTAACTCGAATGTTGGTTTTAAGTTGTTGAATTGTTTGTGGATGATTGGCATATAATATACCTTTCAAATAACCTCATAAAAAATAGTCCAAAGGTGTCAAATCGCAGCTTCTTGGTGGCCAAGGAACTTCAGAATTTCTTGAAATTATGCGATCACCAAATTTTGTTGCCAATAAGTGGAGTGTTTCACTGCTGGTGTGGCATGTGGTTCTGTCTTGTTGAAACCAAAGGTCATCGACAACCAATTCATTCAATTTCGGTCACAAAAACCAGTTAACATGCCACGAAAATGATCACCGTTCACTGTGACAGCTTCTTCCTCGTCATTTTAAAAAAAAATGGTCCAATGACTCCACCAGCCCACAGACCACACCAAACAGTGACTTTTGCAAGATAAAGTGGTTGTTCGTGAATAACACGAGAATTCTTCGCTCCCCAGATGCGACAATTTTGCTTATTGACTTACCCATTGAGATGAAAATGAGCCTCATCGCTAAAGATGATTTTTGATGAAAGTCCTTCATTTCGTTCAAGCATCTAGTTAACAAAACAGCGACGTTTAAAATGGTCTGCTCGTTTCAATTCTTGATTTAGTTGGATTTTGTATGGATGAAGATGAAGATCAACATGCAAAATGCGTCGTAAGTTGGTTCGTTCCTTTCACTAACCGCTGCTATTGCAGCACGAATACGAACTGGATGAACATCTTGATACGGTCTACGACCTTCCACTGAACCAGTTTCTTCAAAGCGATCAATAATTTTGCCAATTGCACGCTCGGTAGGACGTCCATGTCGACCAAAAGTTTCACGTATTTTACGAAATGTTGTCTTTTTTTATGACAATTTTCATAATAAACTTGGACGGTTAAAATGCGTTGTTGTGTTGTAAGTGACTCCATGATTAATAATGGCATGGTTTTGACTTTTCATATTTCAAACACATTTTTACACCAGACAACATTTAGTACTTACACTAATCGATTCAAAAAAGGACCAACAGATGGCCCACCCTTTATTATTGTTATTGCTCAACAATCGCCAGTACATTGGTGCAACGATTAGTTGTTTTATTAGATTAATTACTTCATGTTATTCACTATGCTTGGCTAGTGTGAGAGCAGCATTAAGAGTTTGCGTTTGTGGTGGTCTTGGTTCCTCCTTTTGGGGTTGTCAGAGTCCCTATTCTTTGCTCGATTCTAACCGTTTTTTGTGAAACTTTTGCGTGCAATTTAGCATTTGTCATTGGTTAAGAAAAGGCATAATCGAACTCACAGACTGCAGTTAGTCGGAAATTTAAATCTCATGACACGCAATTCCCTTAACGTTCCTGATAATGATTTCACTATCTGGAATGCACAGTATTCATTACAATGTGTTGCACAAATTCGTGAATATGGCTGGCACCAATAGTGCGTACCAATACCAATACTAATAAATACCAACACCAACGATGTTCAGATGAAATCGGATGGATAATGCTTCATAATTATTTTCAGTCCGATTTGACTCAACAGTTAAGTTAGTGCCAACATTCTAACTTCTGGTATCTAAAGCTGACATACTGGTATAATACAATCAAAGGCTATAAATGAAAGGCTTTAAATGAAAATCCGAGTGATGCATTAGCATCTAAGCTAGAACTGGGCATATTTGTTTAAAATGTTTGGATTGGCAATATATTAATTGTCAGCAAAAGGGAACGAACTTCACCTAATTTTATTCACGAATATGTACATCGATAACTTTATAAAAACTGTTATGTCTTGAAGATTGCTTCTTTGCCTGATAAAGCATTTATACGTTTCATCACAGAACACGACTTGGCTAGCACCACTTTAGAAACCACTACCGAAATCCACTCATGAAACATCTTCAGGATAATAAACCTACTTGAGGTTAACATAATCAACAAAATATATTCACTGAATCATAAACTCTTGACATCGGCTATTAAGATATGTAAAAAGGTTGAAAACAGGTTTGAAAATAAGTTTTAGTGAGCAATCTACTAATATGTAAAAAAATTAATGAAGATTCCGACTAGCATTTTGTTCAAACATTCCTATTAGGATCCGAGCCGGAACAGAGCTTTATAGGGTAAGCCATAATAGTGTGTTTACATTCGGTCCCTATCAGAAATCCACTATAGTT
Organism: Diogma glabrata; assembly: GCA_963693315.1. NCBI lineage: Eukaryota > Metazoa > Arthropoda > Insecta > Diptera > Cylindrotomidae > Diogma > Diogma glabrata. The sequence goes on from OY856186.1 coordinate 420,361,529, forward strand.
ATATCTATTTTCAATATTTATAGTTTATGGTATTTCATTATATATAACTTTTCAAATATCGGCTTAGAGACTAAGTAAGTATTGTAGTGATGACTAATATCAGCCAAATCAATGATCCGTTCCAAACAGGTCGTTCATTTGCACTGACCGATCTTAAAACGCCGGTCATCGATCAATCGGTACTTGCTTGCAAAAAATGTAAATATTCACGTCAAAAGTCTAGTTAATAAGCCAAAAACCATCTCATAATTAAAAAGCAGTAATCTCTATGAAATCGAGACCACAGCACCAAAAATGTTGCGAAAGGTTATTCAAAACATTTTGGTAAGAAGATGGCGAGATATTACTTTTATAGAGACAATTAAACAACAAATATGTCTAATTAATGTAATTTATTTGAAAAACCACAACTCATCCAGTATAATACGCCACCCTGTATAAGTTTATTTTCTACTATCAATACTTATCAGATTCTAATTAACAACCTGTTGCGACCACCGTTTAACGAGCGCTACAATCTAACTGATCATCCTGTTATTGACATCCATAAAAAAACTCCTCATCCTCACATTCACATTTAAGGAACAAGAAATTAAAAATGGAACTGTCGTTATAGCAAGGAATTTCATCTGTAAGTCTAGTTCAGACATGTACAAAAACCAAAGTTTAATTCTATAACTAAATTCTGCTACAAATATTAAAAATCGATTAAATTATTTATATATTCCACCAATATATATTCCACTACACCAACAAAGATTACCAATAATCAAAACAATTTACAAACAATAGCACCTGAATTATCTCTAAAAGCTGTTATTCTCCTGGGCAATCATAATCTCAAAAATACTAAACACTTCGTTCTCTCACCTCGTTCTCACCATTTTTTCAATAAAGAATCAGTTTTGGTTAAGCGGTCGTTCGTTCTAAACAAAAAGCAACCAACAATCATGTTTTCCTTATTGGATCGGTCGTCTATCGGTCGTTTTTTTGTTCGAATTATTTTCATCAATAGTTTTTTTTGTTTTTGGATCGGTTGTTAATTTTAAATCGGTAGTTTTTTTGATCGTTTATTTTAAGCAAAACATGTTTTCTTTTTCCTTTTGTTTGATTTATTTTTCGTTTTATTTTTATATGAATGTTTTTTGATTTTTTCATTCCATTCAGAATAAATAGTTCCTTTTTTAAATTATTACTACAACGATGTGAATAACTTTTTTCAGGATGATGTTATCTGTTTAGATAGATGCATTTCAAAGAATACATTTTTGAGCAAAGTTATTGAACTAAAAGAAAAAAAAGTAAAAAGTTCATACATTAGTGCCGACAAACGATCTTTTTATAATAAACTGAACGGTTGGTTACCGTTCATTGCAGTGATCCGTTCAATTAACATCGGTCGTTTACGACGGACACATCACGCTCGACTAACTTTTTGACAAGAAAACCCTACCCCACCCTACCCCCACCCCACACTACCCATACGCTATGTGAACTGATTCAGTGCTGATCCGGCGTCGATAGGGCTGCCCGATCCGGTGTGAAAAGTTTGAGGCCTTGAATTTGTCATAAATATCTCACCAAGATGCCTGATTCGGTTCCTATCAGTGGTACGGCAAGCCCAGATTTGAGTCCTAACATAATGATAGTGGGGATGACATTCTTAAAAAATCGATAGCTTTGATTGTATACAGTAGATAGCAAATCGAATATAGTATATTTTCAGTAATTAATTAATTAATTAGTTTAATTATTAAATATAAAGGTGAATAAAAATTAGAAATATCTTCAAAACAGATTTGATAAAAAACATTTGTCACATAGCTAGTCTTTGTTTACAATTTAACACTTTCACTTTTAGTAAACTAAAAAAGCGATCACAAACCAAATAAATAAAAGTTAACTTACGTAGGATAATATGGAGCATGCTCACAATATGTTTTCCCAGGTTCAGCACATGATGGTGTACTACCAGGTGGTGCTGGTAAAAATGAACATGCCGGCATACCATATAGACCACATTGTGGAGACGAATAACTTAAGTTTGTTATCTGAAATAAAGAAAAAATAATACAATTAATTGGTACATAATTAATTAGTGATGCACAAAAAACAAATAATTGTTTTTAATTAAATTGTACAATTTGAGGGTGATTGATTGTATTTGAATGAATTTTAATTGTTTATACATAATGAGCTTTTTAATTGAGAGTGATGCCAGAAATAATTTTATTGGTTTTTTCGTATTGTTGTTCTACTTGAATGATTCAATTCATTGTCCTGAGTGAATGTCAATATTAATAACTAAACAAAATATCAAAATTTAGTTAGCGAAGGGCGTGACAAACTGACAACTTCCATTTTATTGAAAACTGTGAAATGGAAATTTATTTGTGAGGTTAAGATAATTACGTGTTTTCGCTATTGAAAGTATGACCTAGTTCTAAAATCTAAGGTTATTGTAAGAAGCAGTTAGCACACTTACATATATTTTGTTAGATTTTTCATTAATTTGTTTATTCTTAGAGAGAACTAAAATTGCTAAGTTATGGTATATGCTCTCAAAAAACATTTACCAAGCTTGAACGGCATCGGAAATTATGCTGCAATAGCATAATTTTTTAATTTAACTACGTTCATTGTTTTCATTGTTGTTTTTTAGTTTTTGATCTAAGCTATTAGCTATTAGCATATGAGTTAAGTGAGATATCACATACCACTGACAAAAGCAGTGATACCTATTGTGTGGTGGCGGATATTTAAACACTCAAAGAATTCTATATTTTCTGTTTTCCAGAAAATCTATTTCATTTCCCATTTGTATTGCTGAACAATCATGACAGTCAGTCAATGGATGTTAATAGAAAAACTAATGGTGTTTGCCCTACTAATCATCACGAACTCAGTATACTAAATTTAATTTAAAAAAATATACTTACCACAAATATTTGAACAATTATTCTTACAATTGATTTCATTATGTGTATTTCTTTTTTTTTATTTCCTAATTAAATAACAATAATAACAATACTAATAATTTAATATGATTTACAGTTTAATTTTATTTCTTCAACCAACTTCTTAGCTATTTTAAAAGTTTTGTTGCGAATTAAAAACAATAAATTATAAACAAATCACAGATAATTTAATTTAATTCAATGTACATATTGTGGAATAATTAATTTTTTTCTTTTGAATTTTCATTTTTCACTTTTATTTTTTTTTTACCAATTTTTATGTAATTTTCACAGAATTATTTATTTTTATTTATATTTTATATTAGTTATGTTATTTATATGCATATTCACTTTTTTTTATTAGCAGTTTAGTTGATTTTCATTTTGATATATCTGTAAATAAAAAATAAAACAAGAGAAAATAAATAAAAATGTTTTTTAACTATTCATAATTACAACTACCGAAGGTAGTAGCATGCAAGTTTTATTATAGATTACAAAACTATTGAATTTGAGATAAGTTTTAATTTATAGAAATTAAATTAAATTATACTATATACATTATGATAAAATGATCATGATGAGTATATAACCCAGCTAACATTTTATTAGAGAATTTGTAATGTTAGTTTTATTGTTTGCAAATATTTTTATTTTAACTGATCACAAAAGTCAAGGTAGAAAATTTCTAACGATTACAATATATCAAAGTCTTAAGAACAAAAAACAATTTTTTTTGAATACCGATCAATTATATCACAATAATTAGTTAGAGGTAGCGTAGGTGGACAAAAAACATAACAATCATGAGTTGGTGGTGAATTTTCAAGACATAAATCATACAAAAATTTTAGATAAGAATTAATTAGCGATTTAGGATACACAAGAATGGTTTAAAAAATTCATAACAGTTAAATACGACCAGGAAGGAAAAATGAAACCAATATCGATGATGTTGGCCGTAGTTTCAAATTTATAGTGTCTTTGTGGTTGAAAAGAATACCACATACTTTAACATTTTTATTCAAAATTTCACTATTAACTCTATTTAGTTTGCAACTGCTCACTTCATCGCATATTCTGAGTCAGTGTAACCGTTCGTGAGTTTTTCGAGTCTAAACAGCACTTTGTATTTTTGCAGATATTTAGAAAATTATGAACTTTCAAAAATGCCAAGAAATGTCAAACTACTCTTTGTTAAACTATCTTGCATTCAAGTATTTGTTATGTTTATATACATGAATACCCAAATCTCGAAAGATAACATTAAAACTTTTTTTTGTATTCTTTTTGTAGCTCTTTTGTATTTTACTATAAACTAAGGTTTTTATTTAGTTTTTGGTTGTCTTTTAGATTTGTGTCTGTTCATCATTTTCGTTCGTTTATCGTTTATTTATATCGTTTTTCTATTTACATTAGTTTTATGGTCGGACACAATGCTCAAGTTTTCCTCTCTTTTAAACTTCTTCTAGCTAGATTATTTCTAGAAAATAGCAGCATTTTGTTATTTTATAACCCATTTTAACCTTGTAGTGGATCTACACCGAAGCCACTATATATCCGGTACCAAAGCCATTCGGTAAATCAACGCCCAAGGGTTCCAAACTATATACAATGCAGCCCAAACATAAACACAAGCATTCAAGCTAATGTATAAATAAACTTTGGTTAAATCTAAACCAAACATGAACACAAACATTCAATTTAATGTCCAAACAAATTTTAATTAAACTTACTACAATTTTAATTATACTTACTACCTACAAAGAGACCAGAATTTTATTAATTAGAAACACAACCAATATCGATTTCCATAATCCAATCAATATTTTATCCAAGCAAACAATCCAAATCTAAACATTCTTAATTGAAAAAGTTACAATGTAACACAAACTCTCATTACCAAAATTAATCAAAACCCTAAAATTTTCCATAGCACACTCCAACTAAAATTTCCAACAAATAAATCTTTCAATGTGACATTGAATTCAACATAACAAATGTTTCATATTTCCACACTTTCTTCCTTAATAATCGAAAAACCAAATAATTCTCATTAAAAATTGTCAATAAGACAAAATTTCCATAATTATAATTAAAACTAATCAAATCAAAAATCAAATTCCAAATTTTTTTTGTTGTAATCCATAGTTACAAACATTCCAAATGCATTGTAATACAATATTTTCATTCATAAATTCCCGGTGGTGACAGGAAACTAATGTAAACTAAAACAACCAATTTTCTATTTTTCAATAAAAATTAACGGTAATGCTGTACAAAATGCTGAAGTAATAACTTTTTATTACTTATAATTTTGAATGTTAATTGAATGTTTACAAATTTTCTATAATAGTTGAAAATTTGTAACATTTGAGAATGAGTTATTAAAAATACGGAGACCTTAACGGTCGTAATGTCCGGACTCTGAACCGCCAGAGTCCAGACCAAGAGAGTTTTATTGAATCTACCGGTACGTGACAAGTTAGAGGCTACGCCGAGAAAGCCCAAAATTTCTTTAAAGTGTTAAAAAAAAATCATCAAATAGAAATTCAAAGAAAATTATTCAAACGTGTTAAATAAAATCTTTTAATGAAAATCTTTAAGTGAAATATAATCTTTAAGTGAAAAAATCATAGAAAATTATTTCAATAAAATCTTAAAACTAAAATCATAAAGTGAAAACCCATAGAAAATTAAAGTGCTCAAAAAAAAAATCAAAAAAAGGAAAATTCAAATAGAATTTTCCCTTGAAAAAGTGTTCAAGAAAATCTTTTAAAATAAGAATTCATAAAAAATTATTTTATTGAATAAAATCTCTAAATAAAAGAAAATTATTTTAAAACGTGCAATTAAATTTTTAAATAAAAAATTCATATAAAATTATTAAAAAGAAAATTCATATAGAATTTTCCCTTTTCCAAGGGAAAAGAAAATCTTTAAAATAAGAATTTGTAGAAAATTATTCAAAAATGTTCAAAAAAAATCTTCAAATAGAAATTCAATGAAAATTTGGGGTGTAGTTGTGGGAGAGTTTTAAACTGGTAAAAAAACGAATTCCAAAAGTCATTTGATGCCGCTTCAAAATTTTTATGATGTATGTTTACACCATGACAATTGAAAAAAAAGTGATCAGCTGATTGGCGGATGGAGGATTATAGGTCCGCTCCTCGTATAAATCTGTATAAAAATGCAATATAGTCAAGTCATTTGATGCTAGATAAAATTCATAAAGATAACTTATAATACTATTAAAAGTATAAAAGCAAGAATCATCTGCAGGTACATCGGGGGTACTACCTTCGGGGGTACACTATCGGAGGTAATAAACATACATAGGATGAGTATAAATAAATGTGTGAATGCCCGATCAAACTATTTGACTTATTATTACTTCGGTTTGAAAATCCTAAGTATTACATTCTCGATCTAAAAGTTAAATTTTCACCCCCACTTTGGTGGCATTTCTCGATGTTTTAGGACCAACTGACTCTGAAATAGCGAGAAAGAGCGATTTCAAAATTTTTTATTTCTAAAAATAGTTTAACTTAAATCTTAATGGTAAGAGCCATAAGGACGGTATGTTCGATAACTGTACCGGAAGTGTGTCAAAAAAACATTAAATGTATCAAAACAAGAAAATTTGCATATTTTTACTTCACCACAATTTTAAATTGTGTGAAGTAATGCAATCTACCGTGAAAAAAAAATCTTACATGCCCCAAATTTTGTTTTTTCTTTTGTTTTGGACCATCCTCTATCTAAATAGCCAATAAAAATGTTGGTGTACGTCTGTGTGTGCGTGGATGGGTTGGTGCGTGGTGGGTGGGTGCGTGGTGGGTGGGTGCGTGGTGGGTGGGTGCGTGGTGGGTGGGTGCGTGTACTTTCTGCATAGGATCTTGATGAAACTTTGGCAAATGGTACTGGTTCACTTGAAAATGGAAGATCTGGATTCATTTCAAATTTGGACAAAATGGCGGGGGGTCTCCCGAACACCTCTAAATTTAAATCTTGAATAACTTCTAATCCCGGACTATGATCTTATTGAAACTTACTATATAAGGTTTTAGTCCACTTTTCAATATTTCTGCATACCAACTTCCGGTTTGTCACTTCCGGTTAAAAAGTTTTTTTCCAGATGTTTATCCCTACTGTAGCCTACAATTACCGATCGATTTCCATGAAACGTTGGTAAAAGCTTTCAAGTAACATGAGAAAGATTTTATGAGCTTTTGGAGTACATTGGATAAAGGGTTGGGGGTCCACCATACAACAGGTGGTTTTTTTCCACAATGTTTTTATGTTTGTTGGGAGCATAAAACATTCATTCGTGAATGAATTTTGATGACGCTTTAGAAAAAGATGCGAACTTGTATGACAAGGAACTGATTAGTTTTTGAGCGATAGTGAACAAAATTGTGTGGGGTCCTGGAGCACCTGTTTTTTTGAAAGCTCTATAACATCTGTACCTGATAATCGAGTTGGATGGAACTTGGTACATGAGCATTTAGTACGGTTCACAATAGTTCTGCATCCCAACTTCCGGTTTTTCACTTCCGGTAAAAACATTTTTTTTGTACTTTTTTGAAGTTTTTTCAGTGTGTTTATGCACACTACAGCCTACAATAACGAAGTGATTATGATAAAACTTATGGAAAAGGGTCCAATTAGTGTATGAAGATAATTATCATCTTTTGGAACACATTGATCAAAGTGGCGGGGGGTCTACCATACAAATGCTGACTTTTCACACATTGTTTTTTAAGTGTGTTGGGAGCATACAGACTTCATTCATTCATCAATTTTAATGACACTTTGAAAAAAGATGGAGACTTAAATAACAAAGAACTGATTAGATTTTGGACAATATTGGAATAAGTGTTGGGGTTCCTCCCGAACACCTGTTTAATGTGTCACACTTTTTTCAATGTTTGTTGGGAGCACACAGCATTCGTTCGTGAACGAATTTTGATGACACTTAGAAAAAAGATACAAACATGTATGGCAAGGAACTGATTAGTTTTTGAGCGATAGTGAACAAAGTGGTGGGGGGTGTCCCATACACCTGTTTTTGAATCGAATTGGATGAAACTTGGTACATAAGCATTTAGTACGGTTCACAACAGTTCTGCATCCCAACTTCCGGTTTTTCACTTACGGTGAAAAATTTTTTTTTGAAAATTGTCAATTTTTTTCAGTGTGTTTATGCACACTACAGCCTACAATAGTGAAGTGATTATGATGAAACTTATGGAAAAGGGTCCAATTAGTGTGAGAAGATAATTATCATCTTTTGGGACACATTGATCAAAGTGGCAGGGGGTCTTCCATACAACTGCTGACTTTTCACACTTTGTTTTTAAAGTTTGTTGGGAGCATACAGACTTCATTCATTAATCAATTTTAATGACACTTTGAAAAAAGATAAAAACTTGAATGACAAAGAACTGATTAGTTTTTGGACAATATTGGGATAAGTGGTGGGGGTCCTCCCGTACCCCTGTTTATTGTTTCAATGTTTGTTGGAAGCATACAACATTCGTTCGTTAAGTAGTTTTGTTGACACATCACAAAAAGATGCAAATGTGTATGGCAAGGAACTGATTAGTTTTTTAGCGATAGTAAACAAAGTGGCAGGGGGTCCTCCGAAAACCTGTTATTTTGGTAGCTCAATAACATCTGTATCTGATAATCGAATTGGATGAATCTTGGTACATAAACATTTAGTGCGGTTCACAACAGTTCTGAATCCTAACTTCCGGTTTGTCACTTCCGGTTAAATTTTGTTTTTACTTTTTCTCGTACAACAGAAATTATGTTTGTTGGGATACTACTGCCTGATAAATAAGGCAAACTCACCAAAAAAAGAACTAAACTGGAACTTATTTGAATTAGAGATGAGCGATGCAGTTTGCGAAAAAATGAAAGTAATTTTTTATGGTCAAAATTATTTTATATTTTGATTCTGTTTCATTTCGTTTAAAAATACCACTAATTATCTTCATCTATCTTTCCCAAAGAATTCGTAAAAGGCAAAAAATGTCAACGCTTTTTAATATGTTTGTACACTGTTTGGTTTTTGTTGCTTCTATGATTTTATTTTTACATACATACATACAATGCATGCAACCATTCTGAGAATTTTTTGTTTCTGGAAGAAATAGCACCGAGAACTCAATTTAAATAATTTGTGTAATAGCGCCGAGATTTCAATTCTCTGCACTAGTTCATTTCAAACTGAATTAGTACCGAGATATTCAATTTTAAATTTTTCTAACATAACGCCAAGGTTTGTGATTCTCGGCGCTATGTCAGCGTAATCAAATTAAAAATTTTATCTTTGCGCTATTTCAGTTTGAATTGAATTAGTGTCGCGACTCCATACAAAATTTTCTCGGCGCTATGACAGTATTTTTCTCGGCGCTATTACACTAAGTCAGTGCACCAAAAAATACGAATATTGCAGGTTGCACGTTATTCAAGTTTTCCAAAAAAAGTCAAAACTCAAAATTGGGAAAAAAATATTTGTTTACTAAGGCCCTGTGTCAATACAGCTAAATCTAATTTTTTGAAGTCTAAAACTAATTTTTTTAACTACTAAGTTGAGAAATCGTCATTATTTACTCGAATCCCATACAAGGTTGTACAACTGGTCCAGTAATGGTCCAATACTGGCAGCCAGTAATGCAGCAATGGGCGAGTACTGGCAACCACGACTGGGCCATTAACATAATTTTACTGGATGATAACTTCGGACAATAAATGGTTGCCATTCTTGGGCCAAATACTGGCAACCATGACTGAGCCGTTAAAAAAAATATACATTATTATCATATGTAAATTTAAATAAATTAAATACAAACTAATTTAAAATAAAATAAAAATGACGAAACAAATTCAAAACTCCCCATACAACTGGTTCAGTTGCAGGAATGGCTGAGTAATGGCAAACTCCGCCCTGACACCCCCATTAAAAAAAATATAAAATAATATTTTTTATGCATAAATTTAAATAAATTATTTACAAAATAATTAAAATAAAATGGAAATGAAAATAAATTAAAACATATATACCAACCTTTTCTATATTACCATAGTCTTTCAACCGACAAGGCGATAACTAAGCTATTTGTGAAATTTTTCAAACTATGTATTGCTAAAAGGGATAATACTCTAGTGAAATTTAAAAAAAATGACAGATCGGCAAATTCATGGCTACAGTACTGGCCCAATAACAATAGCCATGTAATATTTACCATTCATGGGCCAGTGCTTGGCCATTCAAAGGTAACAATATACTGGCTATTTTCTGTAAACCATAGATTGGCCGATGATTGGTTCTAGTATTGGCCCAGTAACAATAGCCAAGTACTGTTAACCATTAATGGACCAGTGATTGGCCGTATGTCATTGTCTGGCAAAACCTACTTGGGATGCCCCAATGAGAAGTAATTTTTCTCAAGCTAGGTCAATAATAATAACAAAACATTACCTTGGTTAATAATGACAAATTTTCCTTTATTTTTAATTGAAATGAACAAAAAAACACAAACAAATAATAATTGCATTCCTTTATTTCGTTTTATTTGTATGAAACTAAACTTCCAGGCTACTTGATATTTTAAGATATTTAAAAAATGATATGGAAAATGACTAATATCAAAATCTAATCAAAGCAAATATGATAATTAGTGTTAGTAGTTAAAAAAATTCTATATATACCTCGGTTGAGAAGACTAATATAGACCTCGAACATTATATCCTTCGGCGCTACGCGCCTCAGGATCTAAAAGTTCTCGGTCAATAATAGCTTACTTCTCAACCTTGTTATATAATGTACTATTTCACGTTTATATTCACCACAAAAAAAATTAAAAAATTAGCCTGCCCTACAGCCAAATTCTGTAACTGTGAAGTGGGGAAGTGATAAGTTTTTTATCACTTCACCGCAAAAATATCTAAGTGAGTGAAGTTTTAAAACAATAAAATTTAACACTGACGTTTTGTTTGGCAATGAAATGAAATCGTTTCTTTTGTTGTTATTGACATTCTGTCAAAAAACAGCAAAACGTCAATGCGATTTGATTTTTAAAAATTGCATTTCTAAATTAAATGCAGATTAAATTTACAAATTATATTTCTAAAATAGCTAAATTTGTAAAAATTTACGTTCAAATTGTGCTGAAACTTAAAATAAACATTTAATTTTATGTATATTTGACGTTTGACAGTGCGCGGCTTGCTATTAGATTTTTTAACACTCTAATCGCATATAGAATCGCAAAAATGGTAAAATGATAAAAAATTAATGATAAAATCGAAATGAAGAAATTTTTAACACTTCAACACTTCACAGTTACAGAATTTGGCTGCTAGACCTAGTATAAATTTTGACAAGTCAATCTAAAACAAAAATGATTTTTTTTTGTTTATTGTTTTGAATTGAACTTACATACAATTAAAAGGTTTTTTTTTATTAAATTAATAAATTGTATTTGTGATGGATCCGCAACAAAAAATGATTATTGCTTCATATCCAAAAAATTATCAATTTTTTTGGTTAAAATCAAAGACAATTATTTCGATATGTCACAATTTAGATTTAGCCAATTGACACAGCAATATTTGGTAATAAATTCAACATAGGCTAATTTTCTTTTTACCATATGGTAAGAAAATTTAGATTTAGATTTAGCTGTATTGACACAGGGCCTAAGAACAATTTAAATTCTGCAACATAATTGATTTAATTAAATATGAGATGTTATACACAGATTTTCGGATTAACACTGTATTTTTAACTTAAAAGAAAGGGAATTGAATTAATATATATGACATGACTTCTCAAGGTCAAAAATAATTTGGAGAAGGAGAAAATCACACATTTTTGGATATAACTAAAAAACTAAGTAGTTAATAATTCATATTGACATTTTTTTGAAACGTTTCGATTTTTTACCATTTTTTTAAAACCAAACTCGATTCCTTAAAAAACTTTTATTTTGCTATAAAATATAGATAAAAACTGCGAGGCGAAGACAATTACATTTTATAACTGCAAAAAATTTCAAGCTGATAGCACTTATAGTTTGTGAGAAAAGCGATTATGTAGAAATTCGAATGGTATAATAGGGTACCATCTTTACTTTTTCGTACGGAGTACTCAAAACTGTTTAACCGAAAGTGATACACCGGAGTTGCAAAACTATAAACATTACAAAAACTTTATGCTCTAAGTTTCAACAAAATGTCCGGACTGAGTGTTATTAAAGTTACAAGTAAACAGTTGTTCAGAGATCCACTCACTGCCTCTGATCCCTTTGATCCCCAATTTTGAAAATAACTCATATCTTATATGTTCAAGTAAAACCGGATGCGTTTGTAACTCATTTTTTAATACCAAAATTTCATCAAGATCTCATACTCTGTTTACTTTTTCTTAAAAAACTCCAAAAATAAGATTGCAATTGTTTATAAAATTTTTATTATAAATGGCTGACATAATGACAAACATTTCATTTCTAGTTCTTCATTCTTCTGAAATTTATCTCATGATATTTACAAGAAATGTTTTTCAGAATTTTAGGAACCACTAAAAAACAAATGAATTGATTTCGATAGAAAAAAACTCGGCTCTAACTTACACCCAATATTAATCGATTGTGACCATTTTCGTTTAAATCGGGTCATCGGTTGTTGAGAAAGCGTTGGACAAACTTTGCTCCACAAACGACGATACACACACATACAGACTGCCAGCTAAAAATATTCTAAACAGCTCCAAGAGATCTTGCATCATAATAATATCATAAAATCGATTCATAAACAATAACTTCCCATATCAGGAAGAGTTAATAAACAATATGGAGTATCAAAATAAGTATTCAAATTTCTCGTGTAAATAAAACTTAAAATAAACTTTGAGCCGTTTCGTACACTATTCGTTTGATTGTATAATTTGCAAAATTTAGTTACAACTTCAAAAAATTATATCAGTTTTGCATACATACTCAATAACAATTTAAACAATCAAACTTTAATTTTCATATTATAATATTTATTTATCTCCCACCTTGCTTACTGAGTTGAACGACCACACTTTAATATCAATAAATCATCTTTTTTTTGTGATTTACTTTATTAATCAAATCGCGTATTGACAACAAAATTTCTATAATAATAATTTAAACCAATAAATTTAATCAAACAATTTTTTTTTAAATTATTAGAAAATTGGAAATTCCAATCATTTTGCTAAATCGTAACGAGATTATCATTATACCAATAATTTTTAACATATTTATTGAAAATGAAAACAGAGATTCGAAAAAATCTTCAAATCGATCATTGAATATAAATTAAAATGTTTATCCCGGTGTCAAACTGCCTAAATTCTTAAGGTGCGTTCGATTTAACAACAACAACAACAAAAAACAACAACAATTGCATTCAATTTTGCAGAACACGGCTTTAATCTCTTTGTTTGACTCAGTTTCTTTAACGATTGATTCGATTAAATTTTTTTGTTGTAAAAAATATAAATTCCTTATTACTACTCCACCCTTAAAAATATTTTCCTGTTACACATAATTAATTAGAAACTGCCAAAAATTTGATTAAACTGTATCAATTTTAATTCTTAAAAAAAAAAACAATAAAACAATAATTTACTTCCTTGATATAATATTATTGATTAACTTTTTAAATATTATAAATAATAAATCAGATAAATCTATATATGAACTTGTCTCATGAATTTTGATTTTTGATTCCTTGAATATGAGGCATGGACCATGGCTATTATTGATTCAAATGTCAGATTATATATCTTATGTAGGAAACAAAACTATAATAATTTCAACGTAACTAAACAGTCTTAATTATTAACCAAACCACAAAATAAAAGTGATAAAATTTGTTTTAATTATATTATTTCATTAACATATATGATTGTGGTATAGACTATATAGACTGTCGTAAAAAATTAAATCTGATACTAACGGTATTTAGATATCAAGTTTCTATAATATAATCGTACTACAAAGATGAAAACATAAATTTATTAATTTATGCTTAACTTAATTTAAGAATTAGTAGAAAAGATGAGTGATTTGCAGTGAATTTTTATTCCAACTCATTCTATCTCAAAGTCAAAACGATTGTAACCGTAAAATTTTAAGCAGATGATTTTATACTTATACGAAATTTTTAAAATTTACGTACTACAGATTTGCTTTTGTTTTAGGTTTCAGACACCACTTTTAAGTTAAATATGTAAAAAAGTTGCCTTTGAACTAGTGGGGTTTGATTGAGGGGCAGAGGTCTGTTTGATGAAAACGTCATGGAAGTTAACATCTATCACACGATTTTATTAAAACTTTGGTTACTGGAATATGATATTATCGATGGTTCGTAATAATAATAATAAATATTGTATTTTATTTTTATTTAAATATAAATAAAACATATTATTTACTATATTCACGATTATTGTTATAATTAACCAAATTCGTTAAAATTAAAATTTTAATCCTGTGAGCAAATAAACTCAAGTAACTAAGGAAACACTTTGAATTTTTTCAATTCTAAGGTATGGTTAGAATTTACGGTTTTATTTCGAACCCATAACCTCATCAGTGCCATGATATGAATCTTTTGGCAGACAGGAAGAAGAAAAAAGTAATTTTTCGTCTGAGAAAATTCCAAGCATATCTTTGGATTGGAAAAAATTAATAAATAATTTTAGGGTGGCTGAAAATTGTTAAGAGATTTAGTATCAAGCACAGATTAACGTTAAATTGCTCGCGAACGGGTTAACCGATTTTAATAATTTGTTTTTTGTTTGAAAGGTAATTCACTACTTTATAAAACTATAATATTGACAACAATATTTTTTATATTTTTATTTATTTAGTTATTGAATAATTGCATACTTATGTGTTCATATATTATAGTATGCCAAGGTTTATATAATCTATTTTCACAAAGAGTAAAATCAATCAAATAAATTCTATTATTATTGCATAAGGATTACGTTAAATAATTTTTACTTCAAAAATATTTTTTTATTATTAGACTAAATTAAAAATAATTCAATTTAATTTTAAATCTAATTTTAAATTTAATTTAATTTTAAATTTAATATTGGATTCTGTAGAGATAGAAAGAAAGGAAGAAGGATGAAAAGAAAAAAGGAGGAGGAAGAAAAAGATTTTATAAGTTCAGAGAATTTAAGTGATCAAAATAGTTTTGCACTATATTCATGCACTGGCGGAGAATATTAAAATTCCACATCACAACCCCACGGACAAAGAAAGACGAATTGAAAATAACATATCTGTTTTGAGGTACAAGTATATTATTCAAACGAGAAGATCTCGTTCGCTCTAGCTTTTCAAATAGGTATGATGGTTTTACCCATTTTAAAAGCATAAAAATAAAAGCACATACTCTATAATTTAGAAATTCACGAAGGGTACATCCTGGAATAGAACGAGAGTATTGAGAAATGTGATCAAATTTCTTAAGTTTATAAATGAAGCGTATTAAGAAGCATTAAATATTAATGAAGCATTAAATGTTAACTCCATGTCTTATTAGATCATATTCATGCATACCAAAAAGGGTTTTACCGCAGTATAAAAAATATAGAAATTTGTAGGAAAAAAATATTTTTTTTCGTAACTCAACACTAGCAAAATTGTTATGCCCACCAATTGTGTGATGTCCACATGTAGCGGTTGGAAAATTATACAATCTAATACAGAACAATTTGAGTTCTGAGTAAAGGCGTTGGCAAAGGAATTTGATTTTTGTAGTTACGTCTAACAATAAAAATTAACACCGGCACAAAAAACATTTCCATTTTCCATCCTTGATTCAACAACGTTATATGTTTTTTCATTAGCATAACATTTACTCAATAATATTTTTATTAACATGATCATGCAGTATAAATAACTTTTTACCTCACCCTTGGTTATGTCTTATATGCATTTTCATTTTTTTTGTACATAAATAATTTATTGTTATTTGTTTTATATAAACGAAACAAAAAAATTAAAAGTGGATGAACTCTTTTTCATTTTATTGTATTGAAGCAGAAGGGAAAAGCTTTAGATTTGTATGATCATTTCCAATTCTTTTTTTTGTAATTTCGTTGAATGGAACGGAACAAATGATATTTTCAACAGGTTGACTCATATTTTTTAATTAGCTGGAAACAATAGGCATTCGATAGAACCAATCTGTCAACCGGTTTTGATGTAATTATATTGAAAATATCGATAGCTGCAAAACGAGAGGATGCTATTTAGTCAACTTTTTTCTCTTTCGTTTAGGATAAGCACGAAAGTATATATAGCTGCATTTTTGATAATTATGTTGGAGTCGTAGTTTTTAATTTAAAGAAATTACATTAATTGTCGTGACTCGCGTTTTATATTTTAAAAATCAGTTCGCGTTTTGAGTAAAAAAAAAATTAAAGTTGGTATTGTAATGTTAATTATAAAAAAATACAGTTTAAAAAAATAATGCATAGAAAAAAATATGTATAATGTTGCTATAAAAAGAAAAATTTTATTAAAAGTGTTTTATAATTGAATTGAATTAACATTTGCTTTCGCATTTCTTTTTATATATATATTGTAATTAAAAATAAGAGGAAATATAGCGGATTGAGAGATCACAAGTTTATGTGATCATGATAGTCACAAATTAAATAATTTATCTCAGGTCGATATTAGCTACAATATTGATGTAAATGAAAAAAATTCGACAACAAAAATTGCTAAATCGTTTGTATCCACCTCTATGGCTTTGAATTTTTTATTTACCTCGACATATTCAGAATTTATTGCCGATTTAGCCAAATTGATTTTATCGAATCAAATAAAATTTTGGATGAACTTAATTTGGCGTTTTGCTGTATAAACGATAATAGAGTATTGAACGAGTTTGTTGAAAGTGCAGTTATTTATGAAAATCAACGATTTCCTAGTACTGAAAAAAGTATGTTGAAGAATTTTTGGGGCAAATGCTGGGATTTGCGTAAACATCAATCAACAGATAAGTATATTTTTTAGTACAGTGGGGTGATTAACATTGTATATTGCATTCTGCGAAGCGTCTATATGGATGTCGCTCTAATTTTTGTGGGAGAAGTGATTTTTTATTGAAATGCAATTGGTGACCGATTCCAATCTACATTATTTTTAATCTATTGTCTCTCACATTGTTAATTTTATGTTGCATGTTAGATATAGTAAATTTGGGTTTGTTCTAGAAGTCAAAATAAGATGACAAAATATTTTTCAATAGAGATCTTTCTTGTGTTAGAGTCCGCGCATAGTCCGTTCTGTTCATTCATATATCGTTTAAAGTTAATAACCCTTGGATAAATAGATACGCTATGTTTCTATTTATTTGTATGTAAAGTCCAATGGCTTTAAAATGAGTAACAACCCATAGTCTACGAACCATAAAAAAATTTTGTGCGCAATAAATTTTTTTGGTCAGTCCATATGGGTTCCTTATTTAAAAGTAACCCTAAGTTCTTAACTGTATTGCTAAACGAATTAACATCATCTCCTATCTTGATAGCAGGAAACTCAGTTGTATTTACCGCATGTTTATATATTATAACGGCTTGCATCTTTTTGTATTCAATTTAATTTTATTATCTCTTGACCACTTGCTAATTGCATAAATATCAGTTTATCTTTGCAATCGATTCTTTTTTATTTAATAGTCGTCGGCGAACAAATGGTAGTTGCAATGTCTGATTATACTCGGTAGATCATTAATATATAGTGAGAACAATAATGGTCCCATCAATGATCCTTGAGAAACGCCACACTGCATCTGAACTTCGAGAATTTTGAGTTAGCATAAATAAACATATTTATTTATTAACACAAAAAATATTTGTATTTTGAAATGATTTTTTTGATTTTAATTTTTCAAAAATGGCAATTGTGAAAAATCCCAAGTCTCACTTTTTAACCATATATTTTGTTGTCATAGTAACGTTCAAAAGAGTAAAAAACATTTGTAAAAAACAAATTCTATAAAAAATAGAAATTTCTAGGGATCGTGCATTGTTATTTGATTCGACCGTCGCGCTTTAAGTGTATGGTTCTGTAAATATTGGCTCTTTTTTAACCAATTACACGTTAAACAAATTTTTTATTCGCCTGCATATTAAAGTGGTACTTTATTACTGTGATTTGCGGCCGTAAAGTGTCACTTTTTAACCTTGTATTTTGTTGTCATATAGCTACGTCCACAAAAGTAAAAAACATTTGTGTAGTTTAAATTCTATAAAAAAACAGACATTTTTATCAAAGCAACCTTATATAGTGAGAACAATAATGGTCCCATCAATGATCCTTGAGAAACGCCACACTGCATCTGAACTTCGAGAATTTTGAGTTAGCATAAATAAACATATTTATTTATTAACACAAAAAGTATTTGTATTTTGAAATGATTTTTTTGATTTTAATTTTTCAAAAATGGCAATTGTGAAAAATCCCCAATCCCTGTGAAAAATCCCAAGTCTCACTTTTTAACACTATATTTTGTTGTAATAGTAACGTTCAAAAGAGTAAAAAACATTTGTAAAAAACAAATTCTATAAAAAATAGAAATTTCTAGGGATCGTGCATTGTTATTTGATTCGACCGTCGCGCTTTAAGTGTATGGTTCTGTAAATATTGGCTCTTTTTTAACCAATTACACGTTAAACAAATTTTTTATTCGCCTGCATATTAAAGTGGTACTTTATTACTGTGATTTGCGGCCGTAAAGTGTCACTTTTTAACCATGTATTTTGTTGTCATATAGCTACGTCCACAAAAGTAAAAAACATTTGTGTTGTTTAAATTCTATAAAAAAACAGACATTTTTATCAAAGCAACCTTTAAATTCAAAATTTCATTATCCAATTAAAATTATTGTTATTATTTGTTGTCATGGTTATACAATTATTTTGAAAAAAATAACAAATATTTTGTCAAAGGTTACTTGTTCAACATATTTTCATTTCAAAATTTATGCAAAGTTATAACTTTGATTTAGAATTTAGAACAAATTTTTTAAAATATTTTGCTAGCGGCGAATAAAAAATAGTATATGACGCACGGACGTAAGCTATTGTGGGTGCAAATAACGGACGTAAGCTATTTGGCTTACGGACGTAAGCTATTTATGGGTGCAAATCTCGGCTAGCGCCTCGATTTGCAAACTGCACATACGTCCAAAATCTTTAGCTTTACGTCCTTGCATCATAATGTACTATTATGATCTAGTATTCCGTTCAAATTATTCGATTGTTTTGTTGTTTTTCAAAATATTAAAAAGAAAACATCGTAAATTAGGTACTAATTATGCGACATTTTATACAAATATATAAATACTATAGATAAAAACTTATTAAAGTTTACGCAGCACGAACGGAGATTTTTAGTAATATTAAGGAAGTAAGATTTAATTTAATATATATTATGCGACAAACGTCAAACTAATTTCAAATAGAATTAAAAGTTTGTATACTCAACACTTGGCGCGTAACAATCAGATACACACGTTCCCAACTTTCAAATCAAAATTTCATAATCCAATCGAAATACTTGTTATTATTTGTTGTCATAGTGACACAATTATTTTTACACAATTAAAAAACAACAAATACTTTGTCCAAGGTTACTTGTTCAACATATTTTTATTTCAAAAATTATTTAAAGTTATAATTTTGATTTAGAATAAACAATTTTTTCGGCAAACGACTGTAAAGTTTAACTTTACTACCGCTGGGGAGTAGCTAAAGTCTTACTTTTAAGCCGGCGGCTGCAAAAGTAACGCCATTTTTATTTTATCAGCCGGCGACTGTAAAGTAACTTTCATATTTTTACGGCGGCTGTAAGTAATTTTCATATTTTTACGGCGGCAGTAAAGGAATTTTCATATTTTTGCGGCGGCAGTAAAGTAAAATAACATGATATTATTAATTTGTTTAAAACAGAATGCATTTCGGTTCATTTTAATGAATTAAAATCAAGGTAGTAATATCTAACGAACTATATAATATTTAACGATCGGTATACATTCTACAACACTTTAGAGAATATATAATATGATATTTGGCTTGCAAATTATTTAAATAAAAAAGTTTTTTGGTTAAAGCCAATTTGTAAATTATTTTTTATTTCTGTTTTCCGACAATTGTTTCGGTTTTATTTTAAAACCTTTTTCAAGGATTGTAATATTATTTAAACAAAAAAATTCTTATACAAAAAACACTAGTAATAATTAGGCAAAATATTGACATAAATATCAAAAAACAATAATGTTTTGGAAAACTGACAATAAAAAAAAACCGCTAGCTATGAAATAAAAAATAAAAAAAAAAAAAAGAAATAAAAAATAATTTACAAATTGGCTTTAACCAAAAAACTTTTTTATGTAAAAAGTTCAGAGAATGTACAATGGAAGACACACACATGGAATGCATATATTCTATGACAGTCGTGGATAAATGTTCTAATAAAATTTTATAAAGATCGAACATTTATCAAATTGGCCGCCATTAAAACAAGCATAGACAAATATATTATAAGCCACAGTATAATGAAACTGGTAGCGTGGCCTTTTTTGTAAATATGTAATCAATTTATTACAACTAAACTAATATTTCCAAATTTTCCAACTTTTCAAAGAAAATATTCCTTAATTCAAAAGAATAGTAACTCAACTTTGTTTTTGTTTTTATTTAAATTTTTGCGATAAAAAATAAAAACTCAAATAAATGAAACAGAAACAAAAGAAAATTTATTTAATATTTCTTACGAAATTTGTAGTTGTAATTGTATGGCGTGAGAGTGCATTAGGTTAGTATAACGCTAATTACGCTAATTACATCTCTTGGGTTAGAAAACTGAAAATCTCTGAGGTTATAGATGAAAAGTGTATCTAAAAGAAAATAGGAGTTTAAACAACATAAACTCAAAAATGATGAAATCATGGACTTTTGCGTTTGTATTCGTTTCAACAGACCTAGGGTCTCATTCAACAGACCTAGGGTCTCGATTTTTCAGGAACCCTAATAGTCACTGGGCTCACGCCGGTATCATGCGATGTTACCACATATTTTATACTTCGTGTGGCGCCTGTCCTTGACGAGTCTGAAAACTTTTGTTCTGCCGCTTTCCTTAAATCGGCCGCTTTTTCGTTCGGCAAGCTCCCAAAATGCCGATTGCCCGCAATTTTGTAAATTTGCTACCACATTATTTTTAAACTGTGGGGGTTCGAATTTTGTTTTAGAACACGAGTGTAAGCTTGTTTGACCAAAATGTGTCTGCTATTGTCGAGTCCGACAACTGACATTTTGGTATGTTTGGGATGTCAGACTAGACAACAGCAGACAAATTTTTGTCGGACAAGGTTACCCACGTGTTCTAAGACAAATTTACAACCCCCATAGTTAAAAAAAAAATTATAAGATCCAGAGCAATCGGTATTTTTCGGAGCTTGCCGAACTAAGAAGCGGCCGAATCGAGAAAAATGGTAGAACAAAAGTTTTCGGACTCGTCAAGGACAGGCGCCTCACGAAGTATAAAATATGTGGTAATAATCACATGAAATCGGCGTGGGCCAGGGACTATAGACGCCAAGGTTGTGATTTGAAAAAGCCCTTTTACAAGAATTGTAACAGTGAGTAAAAGTATTTTAAACAAAATTATTAAGTCAATCCATAACTGGAAAAATATTTAGGCGATGAATTTAGTAGTTGAAAATATCAGCTGAAACACAATCTCTATTAAAAATACTATAATGCGGTTACTTATAAAACTAAAATGTTGCTCGTTACATGTTGATCGTCGTAGAAGCTCGATTGTAGTTCGAACATGGTATGCATTAAACTTTTCGCAAAATACGCTCGAAGCAAGGCAAACAATAATGTATATCGATGAACTGGCACATTATTATTATTTTGAGCACAATCTAAAATAAAAACATCGGTGCATCCCTCATCCCTGATACCGACAACAACTTCTTTTAATTGGGTCATATATTAACACTGGGTTCCAATTAGCTGCTAAATTGTACTAAACTGCTAAATCTAAATTTGATTTAACGAAATCACCCAATTTTAATTTAAATTTATGTGATTAAGTTGTCCGATATTAATAAAAACATCAATTTCTTTATAATCATTTAGAAACAAAAAATTGATTTAGTCAAATAAAAAGTTGACTAAATTGATTTAGCACTTTTAGTACAATTTAGCATGAATTGGAACGCACTCTAAGTATGGTTATTTATATGAAACACGCGTGACGCGCGGTTGTCGCACACGCTGATAAAAATTTAAAAAAAATATACGAACTGATTTCATTATTATGCAAAGTAGATGCAACCAAAACTTTTTATAAATTTTAAAAGCTATTCACCTCTCTTCTATGAAGATGAACAATATAAGGTTGTAGGTTGATTAAATGTCTTTTAACTTTCTTTTGCATTTGTTTTTTTTTTTCATATATATGGAATTAAATTGATTTTACTTTAGTTTTAAATAGATAATATTAAAAACAAACGAAAATAAAAGAAACTAAACCATTAAAATTTTAGTACCATATAAAAGAGGGAGTATATGTGAATTATAGTGACATAAATAATTTAAACTTTTACAAACCATACAACAAGAACATAATGAAAGTGTTTGATGGTTTGAGAATTAAAGTCATTATAAATGTCAACATGATTACAATCATATCGAAATTTTTAATATTTTTAAATAAATGTCGTCAGTTGTTATATCACAAGTTGAAAAAGTAGCTGTGATTTAGATTTGTAGACAAAACTGTTAAATGATGACAAATGTTGAATCATGATTAATATAAAATTATGGTAAAACTAATAACAACATTAACATCAACAAAATCGTGAATGAAAGTTGTACAATTTTTAGTGATTATACAAATAACAAACAGGATCTTCGCTTATAGGGTTAATGATCTTGTTGACGATTGCATAATCACATACACCGTGGGCACTGACAAGCATTTATTAAATATAACACTAAAATAATTTTAGGAGTCTTTTGATGTATATTTCATTTGGTTACATTACCTTTGTATCAAAAACCTGCAAGTTTGCTTGTTTGCCTTTTTCTTATGTTGTGGAATATCACTTGCTCTACCTTTTTAATGCCCTGGCCAATAGATTATTCTTCATAATCTTTTTTGGCCATAATCTTTTCTAGATTCTTCCGATCGAATTCTATCTATATTTTTCCTTAGAGTACTGAGTTGTGCCTTGTTTTTCAATCATCATTCTTTTTCCCTGTTTAAAACTGTTCAACATTTCTATCTGATGTCTTTTTGTTGGCTTCACTGAGTCTGCTATCCCCGTCCACTTTTATAAGAAGTTAACTTGGTATGCGATTTTCACTTTTTGTGATTAATCAAAGTTTTTCTCTCGTAGACAAGCTCACTGCTTTTTTATTGTTTTTACTGATAATGTCGTAGTGGGGTTGAGAGCAGAAATTTCGAAAAAAAATTAATTTTGATCTTGACAAGTTATTTCCGAAAGTGTGAAGTTTTTCTGTCCGACTCCCCTCCTTTATTTTCGAACGTTTCAAAAGAAAAAATTTGCAAAATTTACGTTGGTAGAAATTTTGCATATGAAAATAAGAAATTTTTTTCTACTCCTATCGCAGTAAATTATAAATTACATCACAGTATCCTTGACATGTAAATTGATTATTTCAAATAGCGTGCGGTAAGTAAAAAAAAAGCTTGCGGTAATGGATTTTCATATATATATTTATTACCGCACGCTTTTAATAAAAAGAAAAATTTTTATTCAAAGAAAAATTTGATTCTTAAAAATTAAATATTTCAATTCATTGTGACACAGAATAATGCAAAGCCTACCACAATTTGTAAACTATTTGCATTTAATTTATAATAAGTAGTTCATTTTTTCAAGAAATTATATGCGTTTGGGCATTAAAACAAAGTCGTAGAAAGAGTATATAACAAATCTCGAGTTGTAAAGCATTTTCCATGCTCGTAAAGATACTGCACTTGATGCTACGCGTCTCGTGAACAAAAATTTTTCCTAGCATGTAAAATGCTATTTACAACTCTAGATATGTAATATACTATTTTGTTCGTCATAATTTCCAATTTTCTTTGAAGTGGGTCGAGGTAGAAATTAAAAAAAAAATGTTTTTGGCTTTGAAAAGTGGGTGTCACATGAAAGTTGTAGTTCAAAACAATTTTTTTGTAATTTTCAAGAACACAGTGAAAGAATTTATTTAGTTCAGTATCAATAATAAATTGATGCTAGAATATTCAATGATTAAAAATAACAAAAATTTAAATTTGGTTCATTGGTAATGAATCAACAAATAAATTTGTTGAGTTTTTTGTAAAATAAATTCACACATTGAATATGGTGCAGCCATATTTACTAAAGAAAACTACCAAATCAAATACTATAATCTAAGACTATAAACATTTATTTTTGTGTTTTTAGTTCGTTTTTTAGTTGAAATAACGGAGTCTGAAATTAATGTAATATCATTTGATTAATATCATTTAATATCATTATCAAAGTTTTGACGCCATTGCACGTCAAATTAGAAGTAGTTTGTGTCGGAAGGGAATATCAAGTTTTCATTAAAAATTAGAGGAGAAGTATTTGCAATTACAATTGATAAAAATATTTATAAACAAATATTTTCTCTAATTTAAACGAATTCAGTTATATTCATTAAGAATAAATTGGGATTCTCTGAGATATAAGTAAAGCAATTGTTTGAACGAATAAAAATAGTAGTTTCAAAAACAGAAAGGAGATTTATCCAATTTTAGAGTCGTAATGCCGATTTATAAATTTTCATTTTGCTCATTAAATTTATTTCCTTTATCTATCTCTGCGTATAGCCCCTTAAAAGACAAATATTTTTTTCTTGTTGACATTAAAAAAAATATTATTTATCCATTATCTGATGTTTTTACATCACCATCAACACCCACCATTTCTACCCTATCACTCTTAGTTTTTATTGACACAGGTTTGCTCGCAGAACTTTTTTCATAGGTGAAACACAATTTGAAACATATATGATTATATAATTAACAATCTTGCACTAATGTCCAACTATCTAGAGCAAGCCTGCCACCATGTTCCTATTGCACAGTCTGAAATTCTTAAGACAGCAATTTTTACAACATTTGGAGTGTTTGAATTTATCCAAATGGAATTTGGTTTGATAAAGGCTGGTCTAACGTTTTAATGACACAGAAACACCAGTTTACGTTCTTCCTTCCATATCCGAATCGCTATTAAGATCAATGAAAGTGGAGAAATTTACCACAGTCCGTCTGAACTTAATTTAAGCAATGCCATCTTCAGAAAGACGAATAAACATTGTGAATCTGTGATAGATAGATATATAAAATGCCCTGAAGTTAATCTGATTCCAGCAATAACAATTGCAACCATAGTATTTAGAGTAGGACGTGTTCGGTGTTCCTAATTTGATAGTGGCCGATGACGGTTCATAATAATTTTTTAAAATAAATATATTGGTTCTTAATCACAAAGTTTCAAATAGGTTCAACAACGCCACTTATATACCATACAGCCTTCAATATGATTTAATTATCATTTCATTTTAAAAACGAAAGAGTCAAACAAGCAACGAACCCAAAAATAGCAAACAATTATACAAACTAATAGTCTTTTTCTCAAGAAAATAATTGTTGTGTGAAACTTAATGTAATAAATTTATCATTTTAAAGCATTTAATAATCAAAGCGGATAAAAAATTTTTTATTAAGAAAGTAAGAGTGATTTAGTATATTTCCAAGAAACCGATGCTAATTTTTATAATTTTGGTCAAAACTAAAACCGATACCATACAATCAATAATAATTAAATAAACAAAACAAAAAAGAAATTATAAACTTTAAATGTGCGACACGTTTTTCTTAAAGCAATATCATATATTATTATGTTTTCAAAATATGTATAGATAAGAGAAAAAATAATGAAGATTTACCATGGTAACGAAACGAAATCGTGAATCCGATCAATTTCATCGAAAGAGATTAAATTTACAAAACAAAATACGTTAAATCGGACATGACTTAAGTTATTACAATACAAAATATTTCTGAACTTTATTTTATCTCCAATCTCTTGAGGTCAGTTATTTTTTTTTCTTTCTGAAAGCTAAAAAAACAATCAATTAAGTCATGTTTTCGTGGTAGAAAACGAAAACAAAACTCAACAGTTTTTGACATACTAATGCAAATGTAAAAGAAACTTTTACTTTAAGCTTAAGAAAAAAATGATTGAAGATATAACAACGATATAATAACAAACTATTAGTAAGTTAATATATCTTCTATTAATTTGATTGATGAGTCAATTAAGAAATGAAAAAGATTTAATACAACAATAGGTTAATGATAATATTAAGATTATCGAAATAAATTTATTTTCTTTTCTGCATGGTTTAACAGGAAGTTTAGTATTAAAAATTGTTGCTATATTGTTTGCAATATCAACAGCATTTGCAAAGTGCAGTTTAAAGATTCAATTGAAACCTATTAGATATTTACACGCAGAGTAATGTTTGCAATTTTACTTCTACTTCAGGTTAATGAAGTAGAGAAGGTGGAGAATAAATACTGTATATGTTTTTTATGGTTTTATTGGAAGTTGTTGGTGTCTTAAAATTAAAATTGCTCAAGCATTAATTTTCTATGTTAGGAGTGGGAAATCTATTGAAAAACTAACTAAAGAAACTGTGAGAAATAGTTTTCTCTCCCAAACTGATTTTCTGTACCCCATAACCCGAATCAAATGTATGAAGTTCAACATCAGCTTTATTGTATTATGCGCTACTGTATTTCAGAGGATCTTCTTTCAATATGTAAACTTACAACTTTAGATCCAAAAATCCAGATACCGGCGGCAACGAATTTGAGCTTGTGGAAAACATCAAATACTTTAAGACTATTATAACTAGGGTTTGCAAAACTGGCATTTTTGAAAAGTAGTTTTCATTTTTTTTTAAATATTAAAACCGGTTAAACCGGGTTTAACGGGTTTCTTTTCAGAACAAATTTTTTACACCTAAAAGTTAAATTTAAGCGGTAATATTATTATGAAAAACATATTTTATTATAGAAAACATATATGGATGAAAGGGCTAAAATGTCAAGCTCTGAGATATCAAGACTTCGGTCTGGGTTAAGGATTTTGATATAGTTTTCGGCAAAAAACGTTTATGAGGACATTGTTTTTAGTTTTGGGCAGCGATGCATATCAAACATAAAACTCTTTGTAAAAGTACAAGTATTTTATCTTTTTTTAGAAATTTATTGCAAGACTAACACGAAACATCAAAACGTTGCCGGATAATTATAACAGATCATAAATAAACATAATTTAGTGAAAAGATGTTACTATCACCAAACTACCCTTTCCATTTAGATTTTCAAGAAAATATTTCAGAATCAAAAATTCATATTTCTTTCAAAATTCCAAAATTATAATAAAAACAAAAATTTAAACTTTTTTTCAAAATTCTAAAACAAAATCAAAGATTGAAACTTTTTTCAAAATTCTAAAATTATTGCAAAAATTATAAGAAAATCAAATATTTAAACTTTTTTCAAAATTCTAAAAATATTGCAAAAATTAAAACAAAATCAAAAATTGAAACTTTTTCAAAAATTCTTAAATTATTGCAAAAGTTATAAAAACTCAAAACAAAAACTTTTTTCAAAATTCTAAAAATATTTCAAAAATTATTACGAAATCAAAAATTGAAACTTTTTTCCAAAATTCTGATAATATAATATTCCAAAAATTCAAACTTTTTCCAAAATTCTGAAAATATTGCAAAAATTATACCATTGATATTGGTATTGGTTTTTCAAAATTCCAAAAATTATAATAAAATCAAAAATGTCCATGTCCAATTTCATGTTCTCATTTCATGTCATACAAATAATTAATTTTATTTTTTTCCAAAAACTTGGGTAAAAAAATAAATGAAAATCAATCTTTTGACACACTTGACAACATTTTTTTGACAAACCTAGAATGCAATAATCTAGTTTTTGGTCTCACATACCAATCCCAACCATCAAGATTTTTCCAAATTCAATGTTACTACTCATTATCACTTAAAATGAACGTTTTTTAACAAAAATATGCAAATTTCCTTGTTTTGACACACTAGACGATTTTTTTGACACACTTCCGGTACACTTATCGAACACATCGTCCTTTCGAACCGGACGAACGGCCTAGAGTTTCTGCTCGAGAAATCCGGTCTCTAGATTCTCGAAAATGATTTGTAATTTTGAGCTCTCGAAATCTCGAGAAATTTTATTTCCACATTTTCGGGATTGTCATTTCTCGAGAAATATTATTGATAGTCTCGAGATTTAACAAACCATCATCAATCATTCAATATTACTGTTTTGAGTATTTTTTCAAATTTTTATTTGAAATACAATCTCAAATTTTTAAAATAAAAGATTAGTGCCTTCTATACTCAGCATTTCAATTTAAAGAAAAACATTTTAATAAACGTATTCCACCTAGGATTGCAATTCCGACTGCTCAATATAATTTCTTTTCAAATTCTTTCTCAATATATTTTTGTAGCGCAACATCATTTTTGGTAGAAGATCGTTTGAAAATTTGTACCAATTTTCTACCTACTGATCACTATATCAAGTTTTAATCACCTTTTTTCAATTAAAATTTTGCATCTGAATCTTAATTGTCGCTATCCACTTCATCCACATCTCATCTCTAGAAGTTTCTGGTTCTTCAGAGCGCGTTTCGGTTTCATGTACAGATTGTTTATAGAACACTTACATTACTGCTAAATGTATGTCATATGCTTACCAAACATATTGATCAGTCGCAATTATACCTTCCATCTTTTTCATTATGGCAACTCCATCCATTGTTATGGCACAACATTAAAATCCACCGATGCAATGAGTAGAAAATTATTATTAACCTCAAGGAAATAAATTGAATATAATTGAATAATTTGAATATTTTACGGGCTGGATTCGAATCTTCTATATCAGTGGCGTGATCCAAACTCTGAGATAGACTAGAAACACCCTTATCAAATACGCCACCGAGGCGATAAAAATTCGGTTATCGAAACATACTTATCAATTATTTTATCAATTTTTCAAACTTTTTTTAGTCTTAGTGTATGTTTCAAACGAAATATTAAATAAAACTGAACGTAAAATCAAAATGGGCGTCTTGCAAGGCGATGCAACTCTTAATTTTTATTTCTTAATTTCACTAGGACGTATGGGCTTAAGACAGCGCATGTGAGTCTAACTGCACGAACAAAAGACAGTACAGCGCTAACACAAGTTTAGACAAACCATACGTATCAGTAGCACGTAACCATTATTTTACCAAATGACTAAAAATTTGTATTTCTCAAAAACTAAATTACAATATATAATTAACACTGTTTGCCGTTGGCACTGGGCGTAAGTTTTCAAATAACATAATGTCAATCTCTTAACTTATTTAATTCAATAACTTATTTAATAAGTTTAATGGACAAAAATAAAGCAAACAAAGTTTTTTTTATAACTGTGCTGTTGTTATTCTATATATGTATATTTCAGCTTGTTAAGCCATCTTCTGGAGTAATAAAATACTCCAGAAGATGGCCCAACAAACTGGAATAACTTTGTTTTCTTTATTTTTTTCCATTAAACTTATTAAATAAGTTATTTGCGTAAACTGTAAAGTAACAAGAGATTGACATTATGTTAAATAACAATATTTTCAAACAATAAAATCCTTTTTTTTTTAAATCAAAGCAACTTATTTTTGTATGAACTTTGGTGGTTGCCACGGTTAACATATTTTATAAATTTTTCAGACTTAAATTTTAATAAAATCACAATAGACCAGGGTCGATAATTTTTGAAAACAAAAAATAATAGTAGGATGAAACCCATTAGAAAAGGAGAAGAATATTATAAAAATGAAAGGAAAAATAATTTACGGGCGATCTGAGGTCGGGAAGGGGAAGGGGTGAGTTTTTAAGGGTAAAAACGGTTTATTTCGATTTCCGGCAAAACTAAAAGTCCTATGGAAAAAACTTAAATGGCAAAGTTGTAGGTAATAAAAAGATCCAAAACTTTTGTACAAATACTTTTTTTTACATAACCTCAAAATTTATGTGAAAATTTCAAAAAACCAAGTTTTTGGTTTTTTATTTTTATCTTTTACAAAAAAATTTTTTTGTCACGAAATTTGGTGAAAACTTACCTTTTTATGTCCCAAATACGCTGTATTTATTTGATTTGAAATATTTATTTTTTCACCTTATTTTGAATTAATATCGAAAAAGCACCCTAATTTTCAATCGAAAATTCACCCGTCAAAATATCAACTTTTTTCAAAAAGTATGCTTTCTATTCGTTGAAATCTCTACTTTCTGATGGCGAAAAAAAAAATGTATTACTACAGTAAATCTTCTCAGAAAATTCAAAAAATGAATTGAATTTTCGATTGAAAATTAGGACCCTTTTCGATATTGATTCAAAATAAGGTGTAAAAATAAATATCTCAAAACAAATAAATTACAGCGTATTTGGGACACAAAAAGGTAAGTTTTCACTAAATTTCGTGAAAAAAAAAATTTTTTTGTAAAAGATAAAAATAAAAACCAAAAACTTGGTTTTTTGAATCGAAAATTCAATTCATTTTTTGCATTTTCTGAGAAGATTTTCTATAGTAATATATTTTTTTTTCACCATCGGAAAGTAGAGATTTCAACGAACAGAAAGCATACCAACTTTTTGAAAACAGCTGATATTTTGACGTGTGAATTTTCGATTGAAAATTAGGGTGCTTTTTCGATATTAATTCAAAATAAGGTGAAAAAATAAATATTTCAAATCAAATAAATTACAACGTATTTGGGACATAAAAAGGTAAGTTTTCACCAAATTTCGTGAAAAAAAAATTTTTTTTGTAAAAGATAAAAATAAAAAACCAAAAACTTGGTTTTTTGAATTTTTCACATAAATTTTGAGGCTATGTGAAAAAAAGTATTTGTACAAAAGTTTTAGATCTTTTTATTACCTACAACTTTGCCATTTAAGTTTTTTCTATAGGACTTTTAGTTTTGCCGGAAATCGAGATAAACCGTTTTTACCCTTAAAAACTCACCCCTTCCCCTTCCCGACCTCAGATCGCCCGTAAATTATTTTTCCTTTCATTTTTATAATATTCTCATCTTTTTCTAATGGGTTTCATCCTACTATTATTTTTTTCATTTTTTATTATTTTTAAAGGCTTCTACCCTGGTCTACAAAGCCTACTTGATAAAATAAGTTTTTTTTAATGTACAAAAGGGAGTCCGTATCATAACATCGAAAAATGAAATCATCAAATCGTGTCATAGAACCGAAAATCAGTGGACCAAATTTCATACCACCGAATTAATAATTATAAATTACATCGAATGGTTTTGAAATTGAAAAATCATTAGACCGAAATGTCATATAACCGAAAATTCATTTCGTTGAAAAGTCATTGCATCGAAATATCACATCACGGAAAATCATATATGTATTCATAATCGAAAATTTAATTCATAAAATCGAAAAATAAAATGATCGATTTTCATAAAATCGAATAAAAAATCGTATTTTCGAAACATCATAGCATGGAAAATCATATAATCAAAAGTATATACTCTCCTCAGATAAAAATATTGTAAATTGAAATGCAAGATAGCAGTATATTTTAATAATTATATTGATTTGTATTATATGTCTATTCCATTATTTCAGGTTTTTGGATTTCTGGTGTGATTTAAGAGTGTGGAGTGGAGCTGGAACTTTCATATATTTGGAGTATAATTTAGTGCCCAGAATAATCGTTTTTATTTTCGTTTATAAGGTTTCGTTTCGTTCATTTATTTCGTACAGAAAATGAAAATATTTTTATTTGTGAGGAAAGTATGCCCTGTTTTCGATATGATTTTTCGATGTAATGAATTATTCATTATACCGAAAATTTTCGATGTTATACATATTTCGATAATATGATTTTTTATTCGATCTTCTGAATTTCGATCATCTGATTTTTCGATGATATGATATTTTCAGTACATCGAAAAAAATTCGATGCAATAACTTTTCGATAATGCGAACTTTCGGCATTATGATTTTGATGTTGTGATTTTCGGTTGTTTGATTTTTCGGTAGTATGATTTTTATTTTTGGTATGATTTTGTATCATATGGCACTATCTGACAAAAAGCACACCTTTTATTGCCATGTATATAGCACCAATAATTTCTTTAACCAATACATGCTTACCAATATTCTTGTTATGTAATATCCATATGTAATACCACAAAATGAGTTACCTAAAGAGAAAAAAGCAGTGTAAACATGCTTACAACGTAACAAAGGCAGTTCGTTTCATAGTCTAGTCCTTTACGAATCAGGAAAATAAACATTTTTTAAAATCAGTTTTAATTGAGACCAAACTGGTTTTTTCAATTTACATTTACGGTCGATTTTACCGAAAACTGGTTTCACTGAAACCGGTTTTGAAAACCTTAGTTATAACATAGTCAAATAACATTTAAGATATATCACAATAATGTTCAAACTCAAACTTTTAAAGTTTAAATACAACTTGTGCTATACTATAGACGTCTCTCAGAAAACTAGTCGCTCCCTGATCTACAAAAGTGGTCACGATGTGTTAACAACGACCCAGGTGTGAGGGAGACTACAGATTCGCAAATGAGACGGATTAGTTGTACCAGTTCTGCTTGTGGTACATTTTTAATTAGACCAGTCACGAACAGAGACCCCTGGAAACTTTGCAGTCTTCAAATGACGAGTGATCAGTGCTCTTGTTTTGTCAACATTTATTTTTTTGTGGTGAAGAAGGTTAGAAAAATCGTTATTCCAATTATGAGAAAGCACCACCACCCAAAACCCAATAGCTACGCAGATGCAGCAAAGACGATTAAGGTAAAAATTCTGGCAGAAGGGTATTGCCACACCAAGTTGATTACAGAGAAGCAAGAATTAATTAAGAAAACGAAAGTGTACCAGTTGGGTTCAGAAAATTGGAAAATTGAATTACTTCGGTCTGAAAGACCTAAGTATTACATTCATGAGTTCAAAGTGAAATTCTTACCCCCACTTTTTTTGGCATTTCTCGACGTTTTAAGACCAACTGATTCTAAAAAAGCAAAAAAAAATGTATGTCTGTGTGTCGGCCGGCCGGCCATCCGTTCGTCCGTCCGTCATTACCTACGCTGCAGGGAAAATGGCAGGAGGGATTTCAAAAATTTTTTTTTCTAAAAATAGGTATTTACAAGGGACAGGTCCGAAAGGACGCTGTCTTCGATAACTGTACCGGAAGTGTGTCAAAAAAAATCATTATGTGTGTAAAAAATAGCAAGTTTTCATATTTTTGGCTTAAAAAACGTTCATTTTAAGTGATTACGAGTAGGAACATTAAATTTGGAGAAATCTTGATGGTAAGGATTGGTATGTGAGATCAAAAACTAGATTATTTCATTATAAGTTTGTCAAAAAAATGTTGTCAAGTGTGTCAAAGAAAGATTTTTATTTATTTTTTTACCTAATTTTTTGGAAAAAAAAAATAAAATTAATTGTTTGTTTGAAATGAAATTTTATTATTGTTATTGAGAACTATGGCATTATAAGGTAAGTTTGTCAAAAAATGTTGTTAAGTGTGTCAAAAGAAAGGCTTTTATTTAGTTTTTACCCAATTTTTTTAGAAAAAAATAAAATTAATAGTTTGTATGACATGATATTTTATTATTATTATAGAGAATTGGCAACATTGGCAACATTGGGCGTGATTAGTACTTAGACGGGTGACCGCTTGGGAACACTGCTTGTTGTTAACTTTTTTTGATTTTAATTAGTCCTAAAATGGGCTGGCGGAAATCTCTAGATGTCAATTTAAGCGAAATTAGTCAAAATACTAGATTCGCTACCTTAAACAGGCCATAAATCGAAAACCAAATTATTTTAAATACGAAACGAAAGTTTGTGCTCCGGCTAAACCCGCTTGCCAATTATGCTATAACTTGAGTACGGGTACTCTTTTGGACCCACCTTTCAGTTTATACGCCATTCCCCATGATTTGCGACAACTTTTTTTTGACGCCAATATGTGCCGGTACACAATCTCTTCATTCTGAAATTTTTTTTTTGAGAGCTTATGCTCAAACAAGATAAAAATGTACAAGCGTTAACCCCAAAATGTGCCCGGGCTTCGAGATACAGCCCTTCTAAATTTTTCCACTTATGTGTTTAAACGTCCAGAAGGGAGGCAGATAGAGGATAAGTGTGTTTGGAAGAAATGTTTGAAATGAAAAATTAAATGGACCTACTCATACATTTGACCCCTCTAAAGGTCATCACGGTGGAGCTATGAATAATTTTTTAAAATTGTTATTCATATTTTGAGTTTTTTGTATGGGAACCCCCTAAGGGTTGCAGATGGGGTGTGGATGACTTAGGGTGAAATATTACGATTAAAAAAATATTAGGTCCTTGTCATACATTCGCCACATCTAGGAGTCATTTTGGGTGTGGATGACTTGGGGTGAAATATTACGTTAAAAAAAATATTAGGACCTTGTCATACATTGGCCACATTTAGGAGTCACTTGGGCCAGTTACAGCCAATTTATGCAAAAAATGGATTTTTCCACTTATGTATGGGAACGTCCAGAAGGGAGGCAGATAGAGGATAGGTATGTTTGGAAGAAATGTTTGAAAGAAAAAATTAAATGGACCTACTCATACATGGTTAGATAAGTTTGTCAAAAAATAATGTCAAGTGTGTCAAAAAATGATTTCATTTATTTTTTTAGCCAATTTTTTGAAAAAAAAAAAATGTAGAAATAAAAAAATTTAAAATGAAATTGGACATGGAAATTTTTGAATTTGTTATAGTTTTTGAAATATTTTTGGAATTTTGAAAAAGTTTGAATTTTTGGTTTTGTAATAATTTTTGCAATATTTTTAGAATTTCGGAAAAAGTTTTAATTTTTGATTTTGTAAGAATTTTTGGAATATTTTTAGAATTTTGGAAAATTTTAAATTTTTGGTTTTATTATAATTTTTGGAATTTTGAAAAAAATTTCAATTTTTGATTTTGTAATAATTTTTGCAATATTTTTAGAATTTTGGAAAAAGTTTGAATTTTTAAGAATTTTTGAAATGTTATTGGAATTTAGAAAAAATTTAAATGTTTGATTTTATTCTAATTTTTGGAATATTTTTGGAATTTTGAAAAAGTTTGATTTTATTTAATTTAACAATATTTTTGGAAGTTTGATTATAATTTTCCGGCAACGTATTGATGTTTCGTGTTAGTTTTGTAATAAATTTTTGAGCAGACATAAAAATTACTTGTACTTGAGTTATGTTTGATATACATCGCTGCCCAATATTTTTAGAATTTTGGAAAAAGTTTGAATTTTTAAGAATTTTTGAAATGTTATTGGAATTTAGAAAAAATTTAAATGTTTGATTTTATTCTAATTTTTGGAATATTTTTGGAATTTTGAAAAAGTTTGATTTTATTTAATTTAACAATATTTTTGGAAGTTTGATTATAATTTTCCGGCAACGTATTGATGTTTCGTGTTAGTTTTGTAATAAATTTTTGAGCAGACATAAAAATTACTTGTACTTGAGTTATGTTTGATATACATCGCTGCCCAAAACTAAAAACCATGTCCTCATAAAAGTTTTTTGCCGAAAACTATATCAAAATCTTTAACCCAGGCCGAAGTCTTGATATCTCAGAGCTGTGAGGTTTCAGCCCCTCCATATTTTCCATTTCAAACAAGGAGTGCAAAAACAGTCATATATTTTACCACTTGTGGCATTACTATCAATATCAATATGGGATCTTTTGGCTAAATAGGCAGATGATATACCAAACAGTCGTCCACAAGGTAACACGCACTGCTAAAACAACAAAACTTCAAGACAAACATTAAAGAATGAAAGGTTTTTAGTAGTCGAAATTGGTAAATCAATCCTGACTTTAGTAATCAATGAGTGGTCAACAGAATCCAAATTAGTTTAAAGACAATACTCAGGACTAGCGATTTGACAAGATTATCGTGAACTAAAAGGGGCGAGAGTAAAGCCGGATAGAAATAAATAGCTAAAAGGCCAATCAAGTTATATGAAATACCACCACCGCTCGAAGTATAGCAATTAAAACCATAATTACATCCGATACGGTAGAGAAAATGGTTACGGGTGAGGTCGAGAAAGCTATGTCCAAAAATCTCAGTTTTATCGCATATGGGTTGGGTTACCCAAGAGGAGCAAAGGATATTATTGAATGTTATTTCTTCATATCAACTCTAAAACGGCAGCTGGAAACAAACCTGTGACCTATGTAAACATTCCCTACGGCAAAGTAGTGTCATCTGCAGTACTTAGGAGATTTCCAACTAGGCATCTGCGCTCCACACTTACACGAAACACCCTGGTTTCAGAAAAACAAATACAAGAATCTGTAAACAGCATGCGTTAGGAATACGAAAAACTTTAATTATTTTTGTCATTCCAACTTTCTCACTATAGGGACCAAGCATATAATCACTAGCAAATACGTGATATCAACTTATTTTGCAGAAGACGAGCGACATATACCAAGTATGGCGGTACACGTGTTGGTGGAACCGTGTAACGAAACGAAATAATTTCTAATCATCGGTTGTGATGCAAATATTCATAGCGAGACGGAATAATGGACGTTCACAAACTAAAGTAATTGGTTTCTGTTAGAATACTTAATATATGACAACCTAAACATTTTCAAATTTGAGTCAAATTCACATTTGTCACAACTCACAAGGACAAGGGGAGAGGTGTTGAAACTAAAGGTAGAAGCAAATTGTTATTAAACAACTGATAAAGGGTTGGAGTGTCTCCCTCTTGAACCCTCTTTGTTGAATCGTAGAATTATTTTGTACAAATTAGACAATCTGAAAGAAGAATTACAGTTAATTCAGAACGACAAGAACACAAAATAAAAGTTATTTGAGGAGAACCTTAGAAGTGACTTATAGTAACTGCAGTGTTGACAGTTAAGCGGTTTACAGCGCTAAAACAAGTAGTAGCCAATGTTAACCTGGCAATTGCAATGGTGTTTGAAGCCAGTTTCCAATTTGCTTGACAACCATATACGAACTAGTCCTTTCTAGGCATCGAAGGCGCCGTTGATAACACCTCGCACGGAGAGGTAAGGAACTACATAAAGGGGTTTCGACGCGAACAATGTTAACAGCAACACAACAAATTTTATGTGTTAGATGCTGAGATCTAGAATACTGTATGGTAGTAAACTATGGCTCAGAACTACAAAATTAACATAGGCACTACTAGAAGATGAACCCAGGTAGGGATTTTATCACTCTTATGTGGTGTTAAGAAGTTACTGAAGGCCATACTAGGTAGCCTAGGTACCATATCCTTGGATATAAGGATAATATATTCTTAAAAGTCAAAGGGAGCCTGCAGTACGTCTTAAACACGATAAAACCATGGACATTTCGTTTACCATGAGTCAAAAGCATAACATGAGTCCTATCAGACTCTGCAGCAGTCAATTGCTATGCTAAGGTGGATGTGCAGCATGATAGTGAATAAACCCATCACATATGGGTGGTACCAATATCATTTGAAAGATAGTTAAAAAAGTCACACAGACGTACTTGTATCTACATGATGCGCCAATAAGGATGAGGCCTACAATTCAATGAATATGCTTTAAAATCTAACTACACTGTAATTGCAGGTAAACAACATTACCCCATTGTCTTCCAAACTAAAATTAATGAAATCAAACGAAGTTTAGACTTTAATTTGAGGAAGCATTATCGAATCAAGAGAATTGCTATCTTTTTAAACAGCTAAGGACCCGATAAGGTATTGGGCGTTTATCCTTTCATCAGTTTAAAAAATGCCTTAATAATATTGGGTTGGAAGAGATGGATGACTGCAGATTTTGTGCACTGGAGGAAGAGAGCCATCCAAACATTCACAAGGACAGTCGTACTTTAATCTACAAGAAGCAGTATTATCCGGGGACATACTGTATTGACAAAAATGATCTGCATACACTGTATCCTCTCCATCACCTGAAGTTTAGTTCAATTGGAGGTAACGATCTTAATTTTTTTTGATTATTCCATTCTCTTTGAGTTGTTTCTGCTCTTCAAATGCATCTATATATTTGGGATCATGATCTTTGTAAATCACTTATTTGGTAATATTATAGTTTTAAAGATTTGTCTTACTTTTATTTTCGAACAAGATTTTTCGAAACTGTTACATTATCTTTAGTCTCAGATACAGTAAGTATCTTCTGGTTCAAAGTTCTGTGATTAAAATGGTAAATTGAACTGCTGCAAAATATTTTTTTTATAAAAATGCTCCTTTGTTCCCTTATCCTTAGCACAACTTCGGCTAATGTTTTTTACAGATTGACAGTTTTGCTTTTGTTTCGTATGTATCTTCCGATGAGATATGGAGCTTGTAATCGCAAAAGATTTTAGTAGATATTTTTATGTTTTCTTTAGAAACATCCTGAATAAATCAGAAATATTTACCGTCGAAAAACAATTCACCGTCTACAATAGTTTTGTATTTTAAAATTATGATTTAATTCAAATAGTAAACCGATGTCATATTCTTTCACCCATTATCATCCATTTGATTTATAAAAATTAAAACTACCACATTAAACTCGCGAGAGCTTTCGACTTTTCTTTTCAATTGTTTTTTCAATCGCAATCAATCTTATGCGAAATAAATAATAGACGAACTATCAAGTCTGAAAAATCGTACTCATTTACATCCCTATTTCAATAAAAATATTATTTTAAAATACATATTAAAACCTTTAACCTAACACTGAGAATGCTGTTTGGAGTTATTAGAATAATCAAGTGCATTAAATGTTGTATAGAAAGCAACATAAGTAACGGTGCATCAATTGCCCATAATCGATCAAATTCGTTTCGTACCATCAGGGGTGCGTTTCGAAATTAACTATGGTTAACCGCGGTTAACTTTACTCTACCAAATGTCGTTCCATAATTAACCGCAAAATAAAAAATTTACTGGATGACAGATGTACTATCGTTCCTTAAAATATAAAAATTAGTTGTCATAGTAAATTGTGACGTCACTACTTTAACTTTGTTACTCAAGTCTAGAGTAGAGTTTGTTGAGGTTCTAATGTCAAAACATATAAATATTTAAAACGACATGTCAACCGATTTATAAAACACAATATAATTTTTTATAATAAAAGAAAATTTTAATTGTTGTGGAAAAAAAAGTTAGAAATTATATTGTTTTGTGAATATATCGTACATTTAATTATTATTTACTAAGTATTTAATAATTTTTGGTGAAATGTGTTATTTTTATTATTTTTATTTGATACTTAAGACTGAAAAATAAATTATAGAAATAAAAAACACACTACATTTTTAATTTTATTTATCGTAATTAGAATATTAGTTTTTATTAATTTTGAATTTTTAGCGGTCTTTTACAATTTAACTTTGACAGCTTTACTATGGTAATTTGAATTTCATATTTGACGTCACTATTTTGACTATGACATTAGTGACATTGTTACCTTATGGTTAACCGTGGTTAATTTCGAAACGCACCCCAGTCTAAAGCTAATTGAAGTATTTAGGAGTTAGCAAGTTCACAGAAACTGTCGTAAATGTAATTCATAGACTCAACTGGTCTGTAATGTATTTTTTTTGGCCTAACCTATTATTAGATTTTATAGACCACCACCACCAAGCAAGAACTTAATCGACTGAAAATTTACAGTTTGGAAAAAGTCATTTTTGACCGGAATTTGAACCGTCGAAGTGAACATGAATATTCGGTTGCGTTAACTAATCACTAATTTTATAAATTGATGTAAATGCCACAACAACTTCGATTTAATATCACTGATAAAAACAACCCAATGTAAATAATGTAAAAAATAATAAAAACAAATTTCTCCATTTGTTTTACCAATAAAAACAGATTCGCAATCTACCACAATTAAAACTCAAAAAACATCAAATCTTATAAATTAATCGAATAATAAATAAATTAATATAAATATTCACATACACCTGAGTTTCTAATTTTATTGTTTATATAATTAATTTTATTAAATTAATACAACCACTTTATAAATGAGATTCACTTAAAACTTAACCGTTAATTCACTTGAAACAAATTTTTTTTCCAAATTCAGTATAATTTTTATTTTAAATATTATGTCAATTTATGCATGTATTTTCGATTAATCAATTTTCTTATTATTTTACTTTCTTGTAATAATAAATACACAAAATTTCTTCTTTTTTTATTTATGTTTTCACAAACTTAAAAATTCGAAAACTTTAAAACCGTCAACAGAAAAGAACTTAAGATTTAGTAAAACGCTGCGCTGAAAACACTCAATGTTAGAATCCGAAATGTTGGGATAAGACTAACAAATT
The DNA here is from genome assembly GCA_963693315.1 of Diogma glabrata. Lineage (NCBI taxonomy): Eukaryota > Metazoa > Arthropoda > Insecta > Diptera > Cylindrotomidae > Diogma > Diogma glabrata. The sequence goes on from OY856186.1 coordinate 420,402,140, forward strand.
ATATAAAAATTTTAATACCAATAGCTTTAGATCAAACTTTTATTCTCTAAATCAAACAAGTGAAAAAATAATGTTGGTAAACAAAACAAAAAATTTAAATTAAATTAAAAAAAAACAAAAAAATGAAATCATAAATTTCAAGAGAGAATTACAAATTTGCATAATAACTTAATAATTAAACGAATTTAAGTGGGAAAAACTATGAAGTGGGGAAACGAATCGAAAACAAAATTTGGAGAAAATTTATTAGAATAGTTTTAAAAATTATGGTAGGAAAAAAATTATTTAAATAAAATTGTTTTGGCACTTGAACAAGTTGTGGAATTTTAGACGGTGGAGAAAAGGGAATGACGGTTATGCCTATGTTCGTATATAGAGCATAGACGGGAGTAGGACAATAAGAAGCTATGGAAGGGAATAGGATTTGTAGGCGAAAAGAAAGGTTCTAATAATTTGCTCTCTTGAAAACGATTCAGATTTACAACTGTTATCTATCATTAACTGAATGAAAACTGAATGAAGAACACAAAAATGGCTTTGGAGGAAAATATAAAACTCAAACAAAGTATATCGTACAACCAAGTACAAATGGTACAAGAACAACATCAAAAACTCGATTCAACTAGTGAGTGAAATCTTGGCTAAATGACTTCGAGAACACAACACATCATCTTTAATGTTGTACTGATCTACGCAAAGCGAACATCAGCTTGATCAGGCAAACTTGCACTCAGATAACGAAAAGATTGGATGAGCTATGAAAAAATAATTTGAATATTTTTTAATGGAAGATTTGAAAACGCAGTACTACATATGTACAAGACTATTGGCATGTCAACAAAAAAAGTCACGTATCCGTAAGCGGCATATCCTTTTTTTCACTGTTAGAAACTAGATCTTTGAAAAATGTAGATTGTAGATGAACAAAGAGTTATATCGTATACTAATAAGTTAATCCAAAAAGTCAATGCCATAATGTGCTTTAAATTTTAAAGAATTTAAAATTAAGGACGTAGAGTCTACGGGAGTACATATTATCAATATATCACCAAAGCATAGTAAAACATGAAATATTGTAAAAATACTAATAAAAATAGGAAGATGATGTTAGTATTTTAAAGAAAAAACGACAAAATTTATAAGAAATATAATAAAATACACTTACGTAGGCGTGATTTGTTTTAATGAACGATGAACCGAATGAGTTTGAAAATCAGTAAATTGAATAATTTGATTTTTTTGAACAAACAAATATGGAAAAACCCGAATTATAATCAGACAATCAGACAACACCTTTCAATATTGAAATGAAGACCTCGCTTAAGCTATAAACCAGATCAAGTTTGATAATTGATTTTTATTTGATTTGAGCTCACAATTAGAAGTGAAAGCAATTACAGAAGTTGAGTAGGATGATTTGTTATCATCTTTTTTTTAATGCGTAAATCTTTAAAATATAGATTTTTTATTTTGGGTATTGGAATTTTTTTATTGTTTCAAAATTATGTAGCTAAAGCCATTCTAGACTTACCTAAATAAAATCTAAACGAAATAAATTAGAAATTTCAGACGTTTGTAACGAGGATACGTTAGATTCGTTTAAAAATGTTTGGTTTGTTTGTTGTTATTGGCTTAAAGTTTTATATTTTCGAGTTGAATTAATGAGATAAAATATTTTCTGGTGCCTATAGAAAAAGTTGTAGAGAATTCAATAGTAGATTATACACCAAGGGAGAAAAGTGCATATTTTCTCCCGAGGTAGGTTTGAAGCCCGAGGGTAAACCCTGAGGGCTAAATGTCTCTGAGGAGGATGACATGTCCGCTCTCAAAGTGTGTATACTATATTTTGCACGATCATAATATAATTATGAATTATGATATTAAAACTAAAATTTAATGTTATTAATGAAAACGAAAATTAAACATTTTAATTTTTTTCGTAGTAGGCAGTTTTTATATATTTGTTTGAATTTATCATAATTTCTATTTCCATGAAATTAAGCATTCATCATTTTTATCCCGGTTTCTTATTTTTTCACCCTAGAGAGAAAAAGATACAATCCGTTGCCGCAAATGAGTGAGCGGAATCGAACTTTATCTGAACTTTATATAACTTGTGCAAAAAATATTTTTCGGGTGAAAAGCATGGAAACCAAGTTGTGACAACTTGGCCAGTTTTGATTTTCCTGAGACTTAGCATATAAGTATTATATAAGGACAAAATAAAAAATAAAACTGACTTTATAATTTTTTTAAAGTGTATAGTTTCAGCACAGAGAGCACCCCAACATTCATGAAAAATGAAAATTTTACCAATCCGATGTAACTTTGAAATTACATTGTTTAAAAACAGCTATACCGATTTCATTAAATTTTTTTTGTTTGGTAGGTGATTAGTTAAATGTTTTTGTAGTTAAAAATTAAAATATTAAAAAACGCTTTTTTAAAGATGGGACTGGGGTCAAAGATCAATTGAATTTTAATTTTTTTTTAATAGTTCTATCCTTACTCTAAAATATGTTAAATTTACAAAGAGACGTTTTTCATTTTCTTGAGATATTTAATTTTAAACATCTTTAGTCTTACTAAAATCTTAATTTTTCATCATTTTTTCGAAATTCAGTGGTTAAAATTTTTTTTGTTAGTAAAAAATGTTTGAAAAACAACAGTTATGTCAAACTCCTTTCGAATAAGATCATTTGACCATCCATAAAAAAGGACGCCAAACAAATGGCACAGAACTGGCCAACAAAAGGCCAAAGTTTCTAGGTACACAACTTCACACAAATTACTTCTTCGTACTCAACACTACCTACTTCTGAGGACAAACGATATTGTGTCACAATTATTAACCGCAATACTCGCCATTCCATCTCGGATATGAGTGGTGAAACGGTAAACTCAGCACTCTATTTTAATTGGATCGTTCGTCCCCGAGTTTCTTCTGCAATCGTCACTGATCAGAGTTATAAAGTTATAGCATCGAACATTCAACTCTGCTATCATGGCTTACGACAAGACATACTGTACACGGATATTGCCTTCGATTCTACTTGGTTTACTAACCTCTTTTCGTGAAGATTTCCAATCTTCATCTGCAGAACTAGTTTATGGTACCCAAATCCGTCTTCCTGGAGAATTTTTCAACAAAAATAATAACTTCATTTCATTCCTTTTATAATGTTAGAAGTTTTCTAACGATTTTTTGTTAATAAATTAGTGTTCAAATATATATTTAGATTGCGTTCCAATTGAATGCTAAATGGTCTCCGCAATGCTAAATCAATTTAGCACATTTTCGAGTTGACTAAATCAAATTATATTTTACGAATAATTTAAACATAAATAATAATAATAACAATAATTAAACATAAATTCAAAATACAAATATATTACAAAAACCTTAAATGATTTACCTTGCATGATGCATCTGGAATGGATTAAATGATCGAGTTTTTTATTGATATAAGCGCTGTGATATTCAACAGCACATTTTATTTTTATATGTGTACCATCAATTGTACCAACAGCTTTCATAAATACTGGTAAAGCAAATTTCCGAACAATGTCTCTACTTGAGATGGTATAAAATGTAGATTGAGGGTAAAATTATTTGAAAATGTCCAAATATTTGCTGCATATTCAAAACGCTGTAGTTTTAGGTATGTTTAACGTTATAGCAGATAAGACTCTGTAGTTAGCCAAAACAAAAATAGTACCAATTCGAGTTTGATTGACCATCCTTGATGTTTAACCGGAATCAAAATTGCCGAAACGGTTAAGAGTTTAATCTTAAATGTCGTTTAGTTAATAGGTCGTTCCCGTTTATGATACCATTTACTATGTCAGGAACACTCCCTAAACGTTGACCGTTGTAGTACCTTAACCCCTACAATTATGCACACGACAAAAACTTGTACATATATGTAAAACATATACCTTTATTAAAACTATACTACGCATTTCCAAATACTCATACAATTCTGCATCGCTTCTCAAAAGCTTGATATACAATTTCATTATTTTAGTTTTATTGCAAAACCGTCATAAAAATTATTTGTTTGTTACGCCTGGTGTTCAAATTTATAATTATTTAGCAGAAATGAATTGGAACGATATCATGCTAAATTTTTCAATTTAGCATGATTTAGAATTTTGGAGACCATTTAGCATTCAATTGGAACGCAGGCTTAATAATAAATTTTGATATAATAAAATTATTAAACACAAAAAACTGAAATAAAATATAATTTCATTGTTTTGCACAATTTTTAATTGAAAAACTGAATAAAAATGTGATGCTGTCCAAAATGCATTCCGTTTATACCAGTTATGTTCTTTAAATACATGCCGGTTGGAAAATTCTTGGGTCACGTGATCGATATGCTATTTTTTCTGTTCTTTCTATAGAATGAATAAACGAAAACCAGGTAAATTATATATTGGAGGAAGTTGGGATATTATAAAGGCTAATTAAAATGAAAACTTTCTTAAATATTATTCAACTGTATTATCGGCATTTTATCAAGCATATATAAACTCAAATTCATTGTCAGCATTTATTACAGCATCCATACCTTAACATTAATATAAAGTTATTATAAAGTGAATACGCGATATATAAACTCATCCATAAAAACCAGGGCGTTGGTGCTTAAATAGCTATTTATGTACCTAGGGCGTTATGTAGGTCATTGCGCCCGGAAAGCAACGTAATCTAGCCCGAGGGCCTCTGGCCCGAGGGATGGATGTCGCTTGATGGGCGTAATACCCAGTAACGCCTGTGGTGCATACAAGATTTTATGCTTCACTTAATAAGCTAAAAACTAAGAAAGAATTTAATTTGTTACTCTTCTTATATATTAATACGCTAACCCAAAATTTTGTGGAGCCTAAGGCTTTTTTATTCGAATTTTGATTGATTTCAAATTTTCAGTGCTAACTGATATTACTGTAACCTAGGTCTGGGATTGAGATTGGGATTTTTCGGATCATAAATAAAAAAGTTATTATATACGAAAAACTTTTTATATACATATGCATTATAAGTTTACATACATACAAAAACGAAATTAAATTTAAAACTTAAAAATTTATTTTATTTTTTTATATTTTCTTTTTTATATATTCTTTGGAAGATGCAATTTCATTTTAGTCTTCTTATGTCTTCGTACATGGAAGGTTAGATCGAGTCGTCGGAATAAAAGAGATTTTATGCGTAATAATGTTGATTTTATGAATGATGAAATTTATTTTTTTATATTTTCTTTTTTATATATTCTTTGGTAGTGGGTAGTAATAAACGTATCGTATGCGTAGTATATTAGTAAAATAGATATTCTAATCAAATTTCAGTGTATTTACAAGTTGTATTTTATTTTTTAGTTTTCTTATGTACACTGACGTGAATGCATGTGAATAATTTTGTCCTGTTCTTCATTTTAATTTTTAGAAATGCCAATGTATGTGAAGTTTTTCTTAAGCGTGAGATTTGTTCGTTCTTTTAAATCAATGCATGAATTTTGTGAAAGACCTGAGAATGTTACTGCTGATGTGTTTGTTAAATTTGTCAGATGATGCAATGCTGGTTGTATTTTATATTTTAGTTTTCTTATGTACACTGACGTGAATGCATGTGAATAATTTGGATCTGTTCTTCATTTTAATTTTTAGAAATGCCAATGTATGTGAAGTTTTTCTTATGCGTGAGATTTGTTCGTTCTTTTAAATCAATGCATGAATTTTGTGAAAGAAATGAGAATGTTACTGCTGATGTGTTTGTTAAATTTGTCAGATGATGCAATGCTAGTTGTATTTTATTTTTTAGTTTTCTTATGTACACTGACGTGAATGCATGTGAATAATTTGGATCTGTTCTTCATTTTAATTTTTAGAAATGCCAATGTATGTGAAGTTTTTCTTATGCGTGAGATTTGTTCGTTCTTTTAAATCAATGCATGAATTTTGTGAAAGACCTGAGAATGTTACTGCTGATGTGTTTGTTAAATTTGTCAGATGATGCAATGCTGGTTGTATTTTATATTTTAGTTTTCTTATGTACACTGACGTGAATGCATGTGAATAATTTGGATCTGTTCTTCATTTTAATTTTTAGAAATGCCAATGTATGTGAAGTTTTTCTTATGCGTGAGATTTGTTCGTTCTTTTAAATCAATGCATGAATTTTGTGAAAGACCTGAGAATGTTACTGCTGATGTGTTTGTTAAATTTGTCAGATGATGATAGAATTGATGGAAATGAAATGATTCATAAATTTGTATGTACTGAAATCTGTGATCCCATTCTTTTTCCTAAATTACATGAATATGTGATACGTCATATGATGCTTGGACCATGTGGTGCTCTAAATCCTGTTAATATGAGAGATGGTAAATGTAGTAAGAATTTTCCAAAACCTTTTTCTGAAAATACTAAAGATTCTGTGAATGGTTATCCTTTGTATCGTCGACGTGATAATGGTATGGGTATTGATGTACGTGGTGCATCTCTTGATAATAGATACTAGGAGGGCCAAGCATGCTTCGCTACGCTTATAAATAAAGTTTTTGCGTAGACATTTTGTTGACGTAGAAGCAATGATTTCAAAAAGGGGTAATGAGAAATGCTAGCATATAATTTTTAATTTTTCTTTTTAAATATATGAATGAAAAATAATCAGAACTCTAGCTGATCAGTTCGGATATATGAAAAATTAGCGATCAAATAAGTTTGATCTCTAACTTACTTTGATCTCTAAGCTTACTTGAAAACTTATTTGATCGCTAATTTTTCATATATCCGAACTGATCAGCTAGAGTTCTGATTATTTTTCATTCATATATTTAAAAAGAAAAATTAAAAATTATATGCTAGCATTTCTCATTACCCCTTTTTGAAATCATTGCTTCTACGTCAACAAAATGTCTACGCAAAAACTTTATTTATAAACGTAGCGAAGCACGCCGGGCCCTCCTAGTCTATATTGATATGCAAACAAATACAAATGTATCGTAGTATGCCAAGAAAATAACTATTTTGAAGTTTAAAATAAATATTTGTTGTTTGAACGTTGCTATTCTCCTAAATTTTGTAGCGTATGACAAAAACATTGTATGACGTTTAAAATAATTTGATAGTTTTGGAAAACTATATGAACAATTAGGAACTAAAATGTTGCTAAACATTTTTAAGCAAATGTCAAAATCTTTTACTAGCTTAAATTGAATAAGAATTATTTAGATTGTGCAGACAAAACCACAGTAAAAATAATTTTATTTAGTTTTTTAGCGTCTTAATAGCCGGCGTTATGAATTCACAATGCCCTCTCATAACGTCCCGGTTTTTATGAATGTGTTTATATATTGCGTATCCTAGACATTATAACAACTTTATATCATTGTGAAGCATAATAGCTATTTATGTATTAAGGGCGTAAAGTATGTCTTTTCCGATACTTTATGTCCGAATTGCATACAAGATTTTTTGTACGAGTAAGATTATTTATTATTTGCATAAATAAAAAAAATACATATACATATTTACACAAAATAGTAAAATATTTTTTTTTTAAATTATTTTATCCAAGTAGTTTTTCGAAATAATAGTTAGGGGGATGATACATGTAAAAGAAATATCTTTCAGACATAAAAAATTTCGCATTTAATTGGTTGAGGGGCGGTAACATTTTTTAAATACCAAAAAAATATTTTTGACTGAAAGACAGAAAAAATAAATGTGTTATTATGGTTTCCATATTATTCATTGTTTGTGTGCTTTTGTCACTTTTGAATTAAAATGCAATATTTAAAAATATACTTTTTACTGTTTATTTTTAAATTTATTTATAATAATATAACCTTCCTTATAGTAACAATTTCATTTTTATTTTTTTATTTTACAGAATATCGATTTCGACTTACGTCATCCTCAGTTCTTAAGTTATTATTACAATTTTTTGCTTAAACTATTACTTATATACTATTTCAACTGCTGTTTTTTATTATTATGTCACATATTTGAAATGTTTTTTATTATTATGTCAAATTAGTATAGTTATCCCTATATCCCCATTCCTTCCATTCCTTTATAGTTGACATGGTATCTTCGGATATTCAAAGAGTCTAAATAATGAATATTTCATATTTAGTGTGCTAAACATGTCTAACTAATTAATAAAAAAAAAAAAAAAAATATTTTGTTAGTTTTAGTGTTGATTTTATCATTTAAAATATTGTTATTGTTTTTATGTTTATATATTTCTATTTCTTCCAATCTATCTAGATTTTGTCCTTTTCTTTTTTTATGTAATATGGTTAAATTTGTGTTGATATTGGTGTATTTGTGTTTTTCTATTTTCAAATGTTGGGCATATCTGGATTTTGGATCGCTTCTATTAATTTCATTGGTGTGCTCGATAAATCTTTTTTTGAAGGACCTCCCCGTCTGGCCTATATAAAATTTACTGCAGTCGTCACAGGTAAGCTTATAAACACCTGTGTCTAAGCTTTGGGTTTTTTTAGTTTTTAGGTAGTTTTCTATTTTATTTTTGTTTTTGTAAGCCGCAATATATCCATATTTTTTTTTTTTAAGTTTTTTGCATTATTTTGAATGTTTTTTTATTGTATGCTACGCCTACGTATTTTTTACCTGCTAAGTTTTCTTCATTCTTCAACGTTGTTAGGGTTTGCAAATTTTTCTTGTTTTTATATTTTCTATTTAATGTGTCAATCATTTCATTTTTATATCCATTTTTACTTGCTATGTATTTTATATTGTTAAGCTCGTCTTGATAATTTTCAGCGTTCATCGCTATAGTGTTCAATCTATTGATCATGTGGTTGTAGGCAGCTAGTTTATGTTGGTATGGATGATGTGATTTGGTATTTATTGTTTGATCCGATGGGGTTGGTTTTCGGAATATTTTGAATGTGTGTTTTGAATCTACATTTTTGATTGATAAATCCAAAAAGTTTATTGTGTTATTTTCTTCATTTTCTAACGTGAATTTAATGGAAGGTTCAATGCTGTTTATGTATTGGTGTAATAGATTAAGCTGTCTATTTGTTCCTTTGAATAATAAAATTATATCATCAACGTAGCGATACCAATAAATGATTTTTTCTTTGTGTGGATTTGAGTTATTAATCTATTACACCAATACATAAACAGCATAGAACCTTCCATTAAATTCACGTTAGAAAATGAAGAAAATAACACAATAAACTTTTTGAATTTATCAATCAAAAATGTAGATTCAAAACACACATTCAAAATATTCCGAAAACCAACCCAAACGGATCAAACAATAAATATCAAATCACATCATCCATACCAACATAAACTAGCTGCCCACAACCACATGATCAATAGATTGAACACTATACCGATGAACGCTGAAAATTATCAAGACGAGCTAAACAATATAAAATACATAGCCAGTAAAAATGGATATAAAAATGAAATGATTGACACATTAAATAGAAAATATAAAAACAAGAAAAATTTGCGAACCCTTACAACGTTGAAGAATGAAGAAAACCTAGCAGGTAAAAAAGGCGTAGGCGTAACATACAATAAAACAACATTCAAAATAATGCAAAAAACTTAAAAAAAAAAATGGATATATTGCGGCTTACAAAAACAAAAATAAAATAGAAAACTACCTAAAAACTAAAAAACCCAAAGCTTAGACAAAGGTGTTTATAAGCTTACCTGTGACGACTGCAGTAAATTTTATATAGGCCAGACGGGGAGGTCCTTCAAAAAAAGATTTATCGAGCACACCAATGAAATTAATAGAAGCGATCCAAAATCCAGATATGCCCAACATTTGAAAATAGAAAAACACAAATACACCAATATCAACACAAATTTAACCATATTACATAAAAAAAGAAAAGGACAAAATCTAGATAGATTGGAAGAAATAGAAATATATAAACATAAAAACAATAACAATATTTTAAATGATAAAATCAACACTAAAACTAACAAAATATGTGACATAATAATAAAAAACAGCAGTTGAAATAGTATATAAGTACTAGTTTAAGCAAAAAATTGTAATAATAATTTAAGAACTGAGGATGACGTAAGTCGAAATCGATATTCTGTAAAATAAAAAAATAAAAATGAAATTGTTACTATAAGGAAGTTTATATTATTATAAATAAATTTAAAAATAAACAGTAAAAAGTATATTTTTAAATATTGCATTTTAATTTAAAGAAAAAATATCTGTAAGATATAAAAACATAACCTAAAAAGGTATTTTTTGCTTGACAGTTAAAACTGATAAACTGAAAAATTGATTTTAAAAGTAAGTTTTACCAATAATCAATTACAATTAACTTAATTTGATGATTTAGCTACAATTAAAATAATTTGTTTATTTATTCATGTAGATTTAGATTAGGCGATAATCGTAACAAAAAAATAAAAATTTGGTCCAATGTGAAAAAGCCTAAATCTACATGAATAAGTAAACAAATTATTTTAATTGTAATTAAATAATCAAATTAAGTTAATTGTAATTGATTATTGGTAAAACTTACTTTTAATAGTACATTATGATGCTAGGACGTAAAGCTAAAGATTTTGGACGGATGTGGAGTTTGCACCCACATTAAGTCCAAAATAGCTTACGTCCGTGCATCATATACTATTTTTTATTCGCCGCAAGCAAAATATTTTAAGAAAATTGGTTTATTCTAAATTTAAATTATAAATTTTCATAAATTTTAAAATAAAAATATGTGGAACAAGTAACCTTTGACAAAATATTTATTATTTTTTCCAAATTATTGTGTAGCTATGACAACACATGATAACAACTATTTTAATTGGATAATGAAATTTTGAATTTAAGGGTTGCTTTGATAAAAATTTTTATTTTTCATAGAATTTAAACAAATACAAATGCTTTTTACTTTTTTGGACGTAGCTATGACAACAAAATAAATAGTTAAAAAGTGATACTTTAAAGCCGCAAACTACAGTAATAAAGTAACACTTTAATATGCAGGCGAATAAAAAATCAATTTTCCAGTTAATCAGTTTTAACTGTCAAGCAAAAAATATCTTTTTAGGTTATGTTTTTATATCTTACAGATATTTTTTCTGTCTTTTAGTCAAAAATATTTTTTTGGTATTTAAAAAATGTTACCGCCCCTCAACCAATTAAATGCGAAATTTTTTATGTCTGAAAGATATTTCTTTTACATGTATCATCGCCCTAATAATAATAATTTTAGGCATTGTTCTTTCTTAAAATGCAATATTTAAAAATATACTTTTTACTGTTTATTTTTAATTTTATTTTATTAATAATAATATACTTCCTTATAGTAACAATTTGGTTTTATTTTTAATTTACAGAATATCGATTTCGACTTACGTCATCCTCAGTTCTTAAATTATTATTCTATACTATTATTCGATATTCTGTAAATTAAAAATAAAACCAAATTGTTACTATAAGGAAGTATATTATTATAAATAAAATAAAATTAAAAATAAACAGTAAAAAGTATATTTTTAAATATTGCATTTTAATTCAAAAGTGACAAAAGCACACGAACAGTGAATAATATGGATAACCATAATAACACATATAGTGTTCTTTCAATAGGAAAAAAGGCCTGCTTCACGCACAATTTTTGAATCGTAAAATTGCATTTTACGGTTTACTCGTACAAAAAATAATTTTAGAAATGAAATAATATGAGTATTTTATTTGCCATATTACAGTAACAATTTCATGTATCGAAATCCAAATCTAAATCTGACAAAATAGTTGGTTTTCATGAATCAGAATTGTATTTTAGTTCGCGTACTCAACACTTAATTCGCTATCCATCATTTTTTATTTCTAAAAGTTGTCAGAATTTCAAAATTTTGAAGTTTTGACAATTTGACTTTAGTATTTATTCATAAAAATGTAAGTAAAATAAGTATAGTATAAGGCTGTATTCTAAACCAAAACTTATTTGAAACTTATTTGTGGAGACTTACTTATTTGAGGTGACTCCTAAAGAGGTGACTTATTTGAAATTTTTTTTTTATAGAAAAATCTAATTTGATTTGACAGTGTCAAAAATTTTTATGTTTGTTTACAAAATGATTTTAAGCAATAAAACTTCTTTTTCGATCCCTAATAAAATTAATGTAAAAATTTAAAACGAAAAAAATAGTTTTGAAAACTCTTTAATTGATCAAATTAAATAAATCGTTTTAATTGAATTTATTTTCGAATTTGCTTTTATGTTGCTGTCAAAATAAGTATGCTAAACCATTTAGAATAGCTTTTAAATGCTTACTAAAAATGGCGGTGAATAAGTAAGTCTACATAAATAAGTTTCCAGTAAGTCGTCGTTTAGAATACAGCCTTGGTATTAGTGATGTGAGTATATAAACACACAGAACTATCAAATTATAACAATAATAAAAAATTAAATAAATAAATTTGCTGATTTTTATATTTTTTATTTACTTTCTGAACAAGTTCTACCAACCTCCAGAAAACACTTGATATCCAAATCGAATTCTATGGGTCATTTTATTTGAAAATTTCGTATTGACAGTTCAATGCGAATTCCGATTGGGAAAAAAATACTACTGATATAATTTTCAAAAATCAACAAATTATTTTGAACTAGGAATCGCCCAGTGGCTGAAATTCGGCCATTGTAAATGGAAATTGTAAATAGGCCTCCCAAGAAAATAGCTACACCCTACAACACATTACTTCAGAGTTTGATATAATTGATTTTGAATTGTGAAACAAATAACTTAAAAAAAACAAAATAATTGAAAAAAAAATCATAAAACACACCTTCATATTTTTCTCCTTTTTTCTCAAAAAATCGTCAAAATTCAAAAAAAATGTTTCGGCACATCTACTATTCAAGACCTTTCCAACGATAAACATATTGCCACACCTTTGTTGGGGCAAATATTTTTAAATTGTACCACAAAAATAGTGCTTACGTATTTATATATACATATCAGATTAGTTTTTGTCGTAGACTACCATATGTTGGAGAATTTATTTACATAGCAACAAAACAAACAAAATATAGTTAAAACAAACTTCAAACTATTTATTTTCATGGCATACTAGAATTCATTTGTATTTTTTGCATATCAATAAAGAAAACATTAAATTGTATTTATCAGTTTTAGTTTATTGGCCGTCACGTATAAAATCTTGTATGCACCACTGGCGTTGCTGGGTATTACGTCCATCAAGCGACATCTGTCCATCGAACCAGAGGTCCTTGCGATGGATTACGATGATTTTCGTAATAACCTCCATAACGACCTACTACCTAGGTACATAAATAGCTATTTTGCGGTAGATAAAAATAAAAAACCAAAAAACGAATTTTAGCGTTTTCCTTGATAATTTTGAGGTTATGTTGGGAAAATGATCGATACAAAAGCTTCATATCTTTTAATCATCAATAACTTTCACATTAGCCACACATTGTAAGAAACGAACCTCAAAATGTAAAATTAGCTACTCCCACCCCCTCTTCGTAACTTTTACCGAGTTCAGTTGCTTTTCCTTAATTTATTTATAAATAACCCTAAATTTTCCGACCATCCAAATACTGCTTAGAATTTTTCATGAATTCCGGCATTGAAGAATATTGGGAATATCGGTTTGGTCCTGGTCTAAATACATTGGGTCGGTTTCAAAAACCATTGTTAACTTTCTCAAAATACCCACACCAAAACAATATTCTGTCCATTGCTTTCGCCGGTCATCTACTGCTCGTTAAGCAGATTCAGGCGCTAATATGTCCACATTCAAAATCTATGGTGAAAGTATGCTGCTCTTGCTGAATATATAGAAAGTTCTATAGAAAACAAAAGATAAATATCAAAACAATTGTTGAGAGAAAGTAATATGCGAACTGAGTACTGACATTTCTATATCAGCATCAATTAATATAACATTTTGATTCTTCAATCCTTCGACTATTTTTAAACAGTAGTTTTTATAATTTGTTATTTGTACCCGAAATTTCACGTTTCTGTTTAGTTTTCAAAATTAAAACGTTGTCAAAAATTAAACTTGCGACCAAAAAAGCAGAAAACTCGTCCGGTAAACACCATATACTTCGAATTGTACCGTTTACTTCCTGATCAAGCTGCAACTAATAATTTAAATTAAATAAATATTTTATAAATAATTACAACTACTTTAGCTTGTCTTAAGTTTTATAAAGGTGCGACTTGTCGCTTACTTTACATGATTAATTATCGTTTACGATAGTATAATATAAAACAAATTCAATTAAACGCTGTATAACATACGTTCATTAACCATTTCCGATTATAAAAAACTAAATTTATTGTTAATTTTGCTCTAGAATCTATCAAAAATAAAAAATAGAGTAATTTATTGTTTACCATATAAGTAATAAACGTCAAGAAATAAAATATCGCTTAACATAATAAATAAACGACTTTATAAACTTTATTGGTGAACTTTCTGGTTTTTGATTGAATTAGCAAATATTTCACGTTTCAAATTCAGTTTTTATGTATTTTTAAATAGAAATAAATGTATTTTAGTTAATCGATTTAAAAAATATACTGAAGAATATAGTGAACACATACATATATAAACGATATGAGATATAACGGAAACGACCGGCACTCTCACGTCACATTTATTGAGGTAGATCAAAAAAAATTTCTGTACATGTGTGTTCTATTAATATCTTGGATAAGTTCGTGATCCAGCAAAATCCGACACGTGGTTAAGAAACTAGAGGCTTTATACTAAAAAAATTGATATTTTAAAACCGTCATAACGGCCGTTTTGATACTAATATTTAAAAAAATTAACAGATTTAGAATCTTTGGAATCTTTTTTAACAATTTCTTCTAAAAATAGACCTCTGCAATTATAGGTTCCTGAGTGAGCGCGTAATTTGCCCCCAACAAAAAAACTTGTAAAACACAAAAAGCTTTTTAATCAGCCGGCACTCTCACGGTCGCATTTGTGGAGCAGGATCAAAAAACTTTTTGTAAAAATGTGTCTTTTATGAATATCTTGGACAATTTTGTACATCAGCAAAATCCGACTCATGGTTAAGAAACTAGAGGCTTTCTACTAAAAAGGTTTTTTTTAAACCGTTATAACGGCCGTTTGTATAGCAATATTTTTCAATACTTCATAAATTTAGAATGTTTGGAAACATTTTAAACCGTTCTTTCAAATATAAACCTCTGCAGTTAGAGGTTTTTGACTTGTCGGCTTCAACAAAAAAGTTTGCAACAATCCCCAACAACAACAATTTGCAAAAACCTTATAACAATCGATTGAAAAAAATAAAAAGATTTGAATAGATGAAATTAATTTTTTTTTTCTTAGAAATATACTATTATGATATTTCCCAGTAATTGCACGACGTATGATATAGAGTAGGTTTGGCGGTGTGTTTTTCATATAGTGTCATACATTGTCACACATATATTGTGTTAGATTTGATATTTATTGGTTCGTTCGTAGCAACGTTCCAAAATTGCATAGATGTAGTTTTGCTTATATGTATAGTAGAATTTTTTTGCCAGCGAATTTCTGACAGCTAGGAC
This sequence comes from Diogma glabrata, assembly GCA_963693315.1. NCBI lineage: Eukaryota > Metazoa > Arthropoda > Insecta > Diptera > Cylindrotomidae > Diogma > Diogma glabrata. Next base: position 420,417,749 of record OY856186.1, read on the forward strand.
GCAGCAAGAGATAAAAAATGAGACAAAAAGTAAAACAGAGATGTATTATTTATTTTGGGATAAATTTGTTTTCAAAACAATTATATTAGTTAAATTTCTACTTCTAGTTCGTACCATTTGTTTGTTGTGATATTTGTTTCCATAGGCGTCGTTATTTTTATTATAATTATTTTTAATTATCAAAATTTTGTTACATTGCCTACAAAATCATTAATATTTTTACTAGTTTTTGGTTTTCTATTATATTTGGTTGAATTTCAATAGTAATTTATTAATTTTTATGAGTTTTTTTTGTCCATTTCAATGGGACCCCAATAGTTTTTTTTAATATTTTAATCGAGACACTGAATGTGCAAACAATATGCGCATGTGCATGCGCATGTGCAAACAATATGCGCATAACAAACAAATTTTGTGTTCGCTGGCAAAAAAATTCTACTATAGCTAATTTTCTTTTTAAAATTTGTTCGATATCTGTTTGTAATTAGTTTGTTTTGTTTAAACTAATCTGATACATCAGATTTTACTTGTACACAAAACTTGATCTCGAAATCTACCTATTTCTAGCGGACATGCTGCCGTTCGGACTTTTTTTTAAAGATCAATAACATTCGTAACTGATAATCGAATTGAATGGAGATTGGAAGGACAAATGTAACTGATTAGTTTTTGAGCGATAATCGTGGAGGGCCGCGTGAAAAGTCGTGACTCGTGGGTGGTGCCTCTTGAGCACCTTTTTATTTGAAACTTCAATAATATCAGTTTCTGATAATGGTTTTTGACTAAACTTGGTAAATATGCTATTATATACAAGTATAATTTGTTACGGTTGAGTTCCAATTTCCGGTTCGTCAATTCCGGAATTTTTTTTTAATTTCTCTATTCCTACATTAAGTTTTATGTACGTGTTATAAAGATGCCAACGTTTGCGAATATTCACCATGATAACCATTAGGATATTACACTTGCATGTCCAGTACTGAGTTCTTCTCTTCATCAATTTCGTCAATTATTCGCTATGTTACTGATCACATGTTTTCCGTTTGAAGCTTCTGCTCTTTGGGATAAATTTAAAGATTCGATGAGTGAGGACATTCTACATCGCATTCGGGTTGCTGATCAAGAACCAAACATCAATTTTTTGCCAGAAATATATAACGAGACATTAATAAAGATCGAGGATATTTGTATCCTCATTTTAAATATGCCACTCATTCATATTGGCAAGACCTCGCCACACCGCCTACCAGCAGCAATCTTTAACAGCGACGTTCAACGTGAACAACAGTACGATACAACCTCTTTGGCTACTTATGTTGCTAATAATGAGCAACTGCCAACTGTTGCGCAAAAAATATATATGAACAAATTCATTTGTCAATTGCAGCACAGCAGGGTAGATTTTTATTTTTGGACGAAGTAGGTGGCACAGGCAAAACATGCTTCATCTCAAGGATACTTGCGCGCATTGGATCATAAAATCCTGTTGCGTTTGCAATTGCTTCATCGCCATTGCAACAAGCTTGATTGATGATTTGCGAACTGGGCATTTAGCATTCAAGTTACCATTGAACATTCACACAAAATCTAGACGCAATGTATAACATAAACAAGCACTCAGGCATGACTGATTTTAAAAAAGTACAACATTATCTGGGATAAATGCCTTATGGCCCAAAAGAATTAACTTGAAGCTCTCGATAGAACGCTGGAAAATCTCAATAATAATACAGGACTTTTTGGTGGTGCTCCACATCTGCTGACCAGTTATTTCAGACAGACATTATCGGTCATTCCACGTGCCATATATACGGATAAAATTAACGTATGCTTGAAAGAATCACACCTATGTCGAACAATTGCTCAAAGTTGGCAACTGAAAAATAAAATTGCATGAAAATACACAATGCATCCGATTCCCAGGCATTTTTTGGCAAATGATGTACAAATATGCTTTGATTGAAAGGATATTTCGTTACACTAATCATGCGTGGCTACGTGAGCGAACTATTTGGGCCGCAGAGAATATAGATGTTGACGCAATTAATTTTAAAGTAAAACAGATATTGTCTGGCAATGAAATATTATTCAAATCGATTGACACCGTTGTCGATCCTGAGGCAGTGGTCAACTTTTCTATTGAATTCTTAAATTCATTGGATTTGACCACCACATAATTTGCGATTGAACATAGGTTAAACAACCAATTTGCTTAGAAATTTAAATGTTAAAAAGCTATGCGATGGTATGCGATTACTAATAAAACAAATCATGGGCAATGTTCTTGAATCTACTATTTTAAACGGCGAGTTTCAATGTGTAATTGTTTTTTTCCCACGGCATCGCAATGTTTCCCTCAGACTCGCCCTTTCCATTTAAACGTTTGCAATTTCCAATTCGATTGGCATTCGCAATACCTTAATAAATCACAAGAGCAAATAATGTCAATTTGTGGGCTGGATCTAGAAACCCCGTGCTTTTCTCATCATATCTTGCGTGTTCGAGGGTTGTAAAACCTTCAAGTTTGTTTTTGCATGCTTCTCAGAGAAAAAATATTAGTTGCAAATTTTCTTTCAACTTTCATTGCAAACTTTCGCTGATCAAATAAATTGTAGGTCTTACGAAGTTCACCGGGTCTTCTAGTAATAATATATACTCTAAGAACAAGAGATTATCTAGAATTTGTTAGGTTTATGTAATACTGTAGTGACTTTAATTGCGTAGTGATATTACGCAATTTCTAGAACCAAGGCGTGGCGGATCCAGTTACAACTCAACCGGAAAATGAAAACTAGGTCGAAAAATAGTTTGTCGAATCCTTGTTACATATATTATTATTTTATGAAAACATGACATGCCAAAAGAATAAAGACAATAGTTCAAACATGTTTTATATAAATGCATAAAGATTGGAATAATTCTAGCCTTAAAAATATCAATTATAATGTCAATCACAATTACAGGTAATCTATGCCATACAAACAATTGATTCAATCATTTTGACTTAATTATTAAATTTGTTGTTATATCGTTACCTTCAAATATAACTTCACTAGGTTGTGAAAATTTTTTGGAAAACAAAAAATTCATCAACGCAACAGTAAACACTTATAGAATTTTCAATAAAAATTTTAAAAATAAAAAACCAAATTTCTCTTCAATTTATACAAAAAATGGTTTCCTTCTGATTTTTGGAGTTTTTATATTTTGATTTAGTGTCAAAAATATTTAAATCAAAAATAAAATGTACTTAAATGAAATAATTTAAAATAAATGCAGAAATAATTTTTTTTCGTTGTTCGTGATCTGCCTAAGAAGTCATTAAAAGATTTTTTACTTTTCGTTATTGGATGTGGCCGAAAAGTAGTTCACCTGGAACAACTGTGTCTCACATAGAAAAACATAGTGTACCATCTCATTCGGAAGACCAATGTTCGTGAGATAAAACACCTAGTGCTTTTATATTGTAACAGAGAGTGACTGCTAAACCCGAACTCGAGCAACTACTTTAATATCAAAAGCATATTCCTTTCAAAATTACATGTTTTAAGGATTGTTCGGTGTTATATCTAAATTTTTACTAACTCAATCATTCAATATTCACATATTGCAATTTGTAAGTACATGGTAAATCCGTTCTTCCATTTGGTTTTATAATTTTTATTGCGTTTATAATACAAAATGATTTATATAATGCAATTAAAAATACGTCAACATTTTGATGTGAAGATTTAATCGTTTTGTTTTTGGCAAATGTGTTGGGAATTTGAAATCAAATGAAAACAAATTGAAATTTTTAAAAGGTTCGACAACGAATTCATAACTGTCATTTAGATAAACAATTTCTCTGATAAGATTAATATCTACAAATGAAAATATGACGATTTGTAATTCAGTGTATGTAAATATAATTTTAAGAGATTTCTCGTGAAATAGTTAATTAATTACACATGAAGATGGAAAGTGTTTCATTTCCGCCGAGGGCTAATCTAAATGCCAGAGGTGCGTTACGCGAAACCTGTGTGTGTTCCATTAAAATTTAAAACCTGCCACCGAGGTTAGTATACTATTTCGTTGTGAATAAATAGTCAATCAAAAGCATTTAGAAAATTTCTTTCGGCGTAGTCGGCTTTGCAAATCAAATTATATTATCAAAAAACGAAGTTTGCCACGAGAAAATAAAAATCATATTATTGCGAATCATTTATTCTTAATTATTCCTTCGTATAGTGTTTAAATGATTTTTTTCGGCAAACGGCTGTAAAGTTTAACTTTACTGCCGGTAGGAAGCTAGGTAAAGTCTACAATACATGTATAGCTTGTAGTTCGCGCTATATAAAGTATACGTATAAACCAGTGTATAGTAGAATTTTTTTGCCAGCGAATTTCTGACAGCTACGACGCAGCAAGAGATAAAAGATGAGACAAAAAGTAAAACAGAGATGTATTATTTATTTTGGGATAAATTTGTTTTCAAAACAATTATATTAGTTAAATTTCTACTTCTAGTTCGTACCATTTGTTTGTTGTGATATTTGTTTCCATAGGCGTCGTTATTTTTATTATAATTATTTTTAATTATCAAAATTTTGTTATATTTCCTACAAAATCATTAATATTTCTACTAGTTTTTGGGTTTCTATTATAATTGGTTGAATTTCAATAGTAATTTATAATTTTTATGCGTTTTTTTGTTTATTTCAATGGGACCCCAATAGTTTTTTTTAATATTTTAATCGAGACACTGAATGTGCAAACAATATGCGCATGTGCATGCGCATGTGCAAACAATATGCGCATAACAAACAAATTTTGTGTTCGCTGGCAAAAAAATTCTACTATATTTACCTTAATCCAAAAGCTAGTAGTTCTCGCTTAATTAAGGCTAAATTTCAAAATTTCAATCCAAATTGAGGCTCAGTGAAATAACAGCAAAATATTGTAATGTTGTGCGTTAAAGATATCTTCCAATTTAAATCAATTAAGTCCGCTTAATTAACACACACGTTAATAATAGGTGCGTTCGATTTGACTGAAACAACTGCAAAAACAACAACAATTGCATTCAATTTATCAGTTGTATCAGTTGCTTCAGTCAAATCGAACACGGCTAATATTTTCAATAATCGATATTTTCTCTAATTGAAATGCAAAGGGGTGCGTTTCGAAATTAACTATGGTTAACCGCGGTTAACCATAAGGTAATAATGTCTAATGTCATAGTTAAAATAGTGACGTCAAGTATTGAATTAAAAGTTTTTGGTTAATTATGGAACGAGATTTGGTAGAGTAAAGTTAACCGCGGTTAACCATAGTTAATTTTGAAACGCATCCAAGAAAGGTTGAATGACGAGACGAGAAATAGTTAGATGAGCAACTTAACATGCAACAAAATAAACAATACAACTTTGTTCCTGTTGCGTCTTCGTGTAATTGAAATTTTACAAATATCAACAGCTTCATCAACACAAAACTGAATGATCAATCATAATAATAAAATAACAATACTGAACATTATAAAACTGTATACATATACATATTGTAATAAACTTCGTCCAGAATGGGTTAATTTAATTTAATCATAAATAAGTGGTGCTAGTTAGAAAAAAAGATGGGTCAGCTCGTTTTTGTGTAGACTATCGAAAGCTGAATGAGGTAACCATTAAGGACAGCTATCCACTGCCACGAATTGATGACACACTGGATACACTATCAGGGGCCAAATGGTACAGCACATTAGATCTGAAGAGTGGCTACTGGCAAGTTGAAATGCATCCAGAAGATCGACGAAAGACAGCATTTTCTTCTGGTAATGGGTTGTGGGAGTTCAATGTGATGCCATTCGGGTTATGCAATGCCCCAGCAACATTTGAACGTCTAATGGAATGCGTGTTGCATGGTTTAAGGCCTGCCTAGTTTATCTTGATGACATCATTATAATGGGTCGCAACTTCGAAGAGCATCTAATGAACCTCGAAGAAGTACTCAGAAGAATAAGTAATGCCAACATGAAGTTGAATCCGGTAAAGTGCAATCTCTTCCACAAAGAAGTGAAGTACCTTGGACACATCATTACAGAAAATGGAGTCAGAACCGATCCCGAGAAGATTGATGCTGTGAAAAATTGGCCAGTACCGAAGAATGTTCATGAGCTACGCAGTTTTCTTGGCCTATGCACCTATTATCGTAGATTCGTGGAGAATTTTGCGAATATCGCCAAGAGTCTACATAAATTGACAGAGGCAAATACCAAGTTTCTGTGGACAACCGAATGTAATGAGGCATTCTGCCGTTTAAAAACTATGCAACACCCCGATACTAGCCTATCCAGAATCCGGAAAGATGTTCATTCTGGACACAGACGCAAGCAATGTAGGAACCGGAGCGGTTTTGTCACAGAAAGTTGGAGACGATGAGAAAGTGGTGGCGTACTTCAGTAAAGTTCTGTCAAAGCCGGAGCGGAATTACTGTGTCACGAGGAAGGAGTTGCTAGCTATCATCAAGGCTGTGAAACATTTCCACAAGTATTTGTGTGGACAGCCATTCGTGATTCGCACGGACCATGCTGCTCTAAAATGGTTATTACAATTCAAATTTCCTGAAAGACAAGCAGCAAGATGGATAGAGATCCTGCAGAACTACGACTTCAAAGTTGAACACCGCAAGGGAAGGATCCATGGTAACGCCGATGCCCTGTCCAGAAGACCCTGTATAGAGGAGTGCAAGTCATGTAGCAGAACTGAGGGAAATGAGGCAATGAAAGTGAACCAAATCAAGTTCCAAACTCCTGAAGATTGGTGTACCGAGGCAATTAAAAGAGAGCAGCTAGAAGATCCAGCTATGGCTCCAATATTGAAATGGAAAACTGAGGGAAGGCGACCGGAGTGGAAAGAGGTCGCACCTTTAAGTACGGAGGTGAAATGCTACTGGGCGCAATGGGACTCACTATTGATGGACAACGGGATACTAAAAAGAAAATGGGAGTCCGCTGATGGAAAGAAAGTGTTAGAGCAACTGGTGTTGCCATCAAGTCGAGTAGAAGAGGTACTGAGAAAGCTGCATGGAAGTATTTCTGGAGGACACCTGGGAGTCAATAAAACCCTGGCTAAAGTAAGGGAGAGGTTTTATTGGGTAAGGTATCGAACCGACGTAGAGCAATGGTGTCGGCGATGTGATACTTGTGCGGCGAGCAAAGGACCAAAGACAAGAACTCGAGGAGAGATGCAGCAGTACAATGTGGGCGCCCCAATGGAGAGAATTGCTATAGACATCGCAGGGCCATCTCCGGAAACTACAAAAGGTAACAAATACATCATGGTGGTCATTGATTACTTTACAAAATGGCCGGAAGCTTATGCAATACCGAACCAGGAAGCAGTTACGGTCGCTGAAACATTAGTCAATGAATGGATTTGCAGATATGGAACACCGCTCGAGTTGCATACGGACCAGGGAAGGAATTTTGAATCTCAACTGATGGAAGAGCTGTGCAGAACACTCGACATTAGAAAAACACGAACTACACCTATGAACCCACAATCGGATGACATGGTCGAACGATTCAACCGAACCATGGAAGAACATTTGTCAAAGGTAGTAGAAGCCAACCAAAGAAATTGGGATAAGGATCTTCCGTTATTCTTGATGGCCTATCGTAGCGCAGTGCACGATACGACATGTGAAACGCCAGCGAATATCATGTTCGGGAGAGAACTACATCTTCCTAGTGACATCGAGTTCGGCACCCCTGGAGGTCTGGTATCTACGAAAACAGATTATGTGAGACAACTAAGGGAGAAGATGAATAAAATCCATCAACAGGTTCGAGACCACATTAAGATTGCCAGTGACAAAATGAAAACCAGGTACGACATAAATGCAAATAGTGGCGGTTTTCACGAAGGAGAATTGGTATGGCTATACAACCCCAGGAGAACTAAGGGAAGATCACCCAAGCTGCAGCCAGATTGGGAAGGCCCATATAAAATAATCAAACGAATTAATGATGTTGTCTACCGCATCCAAAAGGGACCCCGTACCAAGATGAAAGTGATACATCTGCAAAGGTTGGCACCGTACCAAGGTAACAGTACCATTGCAATAGCTGATATTGTTCGGGACGAACAAAACTAAATGGAGGGCAGTGTAATAAACTTCGTCCAGAATGGGATAATTTAATTTAATCATAATACGTTTAACCAATACGTTCCGCCTAAATGTTTTCTACATTCAAACTATGGCAAAGATGAATTAAAAGTTAACTCCCTTTAACTAATTCAAGTTGCATAAATTAATGTAAATTAAATTTGTACATTAATGAATTAAAAAGAGGAGTGGCCTATTGATTTCTAGAAACTACAGTGAGTACCAGAAGATTCGGCTTATTTGTTTTTGAATATAAATAAGCGAACAAAATATCAGATAGTCAGTTTAATTTTCCAATTTTGCAATTAAAAGTGTTTATAAATATTCGCAAGTATAAGGAATAATCGGTGGTACTTGAGCCTGGGTACTAATAGTGAAAGAATTTGAACTTTGTGGAATAGTAAATACAGATTTTACGATTCCGAATATTATTGATTCAAATTGTGGAAAAGCGGTGAAGTTTATCGTACATAAATTGGAGACCCTGGAATTTATTGTAAGGAAAAACGGAAGCTGCTGTAATTTGTTGACAAATAAAGTTTGAGATTCTGTTAACCAAAGATCCGTCTTTTTACTGTCGTATTTGCTCAATAATCGAAAAGAACCAACGAAGAGTCGTTACAATATTTTGTTTATTTACACATAATTGTTATTAATAAGAATATTGAGTTGAATCAGACAATTTAAATTTCCATTTTTAATAATGAATTCCAAAAAGAAATTATTTAAGCAATCAAGGAACTTACAAGCAATAACGAAAAATTAATCTTTTTTGCAAAAACGAAAAACAAGAACTTAGAATAAACGGAAAAAACATTTTTTGTTTTCATTTTTTTTTTCAACTACTAGATTAAGAATTAAATTTTGAATTTTTAAGTTTAAACATACGCCACACATGCACTCTCATTTTGGACTTGCCGTTTCGGAACTCAACGTATGATTGACCTCTGAGGTAGTTGCACAACCAGCGCGTCATTAAACTTGGCAAATTAGTATTGAAGATATCATTCAATAGAGCAGCGTGCGAAACTATGTCAAATGCTTTTGACAGGTCAAGTGCAACTAAAATTGTTCTAGGTTGTTTTTGATTCAGCCCATTACTGATCTGGTTTTGTATTTTGTGGAGCGCGGTGGTTGTACTGTGTGCTCACCGGAAGCCATGTTGGTGTGGCGCCAAATTGCAGAATCTTGTCAGCTGAGGGAGTAGAAGTGCTTCTATAAGTTTTGCGACCGATGAAAGGATGGATATTGGTCTGTAGGACTCACCCTTTTCTTCAGATTTTCCTGGTTTCAAAATGGGGCTGATTCTGGCCGTTTTCCAGATATTTGGTATCTGTAGACTATTTAAAGATGTATTAAGTGTAGTAGTGAGGATGTTCAATCCTTTGGGTCCGATGTGTTTGAGCACGACGTCTGAGATGCCGCCCGGTCCTATAGCTTTTGATGGCTTAATTTTCCTTATTGCATTCTCCACCTCTTCTTCGGAAAATATGATATCCTACAAGTTGTCAGTGTTAAGTGTCTCAACACTGATCTAGTCTCTTTCTCATGTTTACGCTGCTTTTCTGTAAACTGAATGTTAAACTTGTTTGCGCATTTGCTGTGGTTTTCAATTCGTCGAAGGAGATCATGCAATTATTTTGTGGTTGTCGAGGATGAGTTAGGCCCTTAATGACCTTCCAAAGACTTTTACTAGTACCCAGGTTTGATATACTCACTAGCTAACTCTTTCCATTTATTTCTTTTATGATCCGTGACCAACTTGTTAATTAGCTTGTTCGGGTCCGGCATTCTGGAGTCGGCTGGATTTGCTTTACGGATGTCATCTATTTGAGTAGAAAGCACACACGCTTCATGTGGAAAGTTTGGTTTTAGCTTTTGAATTCTGCCCACTGGAATGTAGCGAGCTCTAGCTTATTTAAAAATTTCTCGGAATTGTTTTTCCCCAGAGAGGGCGTCAAGTGGTAAAAATTGCTTACTGAATTCGATTTCGGTAAAATTTGTAAAGTTTTCCGTCAGCTTTGTTCAATTAATATATGTCTTCTTTTCGGAATTTATTTGATTTATGGAACGGCTAAAGGTGGTTATGATAGGCACGTGGTCTGATCCCAATGAAATTTAAGTTCTCCATTCTGCAATTGGCATTAGTGACATACTGGCAAGGGAAATATCTGGAGAAGAGTATGAGTTATTTGTTACCCCTATTGGTTGTGGTTCGTTGAGGACTCCAAAATTGGAACCGTCAATTTTATCAGCGTACTTTCACCTCGTGAATCAGTGTTTAGGTGTGAGTTCCATAGATCATGGTGCGTGTTTACATCTCCGAGAATTAGATAGTCTTTGGTATAAAATAAATGTCGTATGGACGGTTCATAACCTGTATCACAGCTGGTGGAATATAAATATTGACTAGTGTTATTTCCGTATTTTATTATAATGCCTTGTTGTTCTAGGTGTTTGTCAGTTCCCGGTACTGTAGGTAGTGTAAATAAACGGTAAATAACGCTTTCGGGAATGATAAAGATTCTATTTCGAAATTTGAATCTTGGAATGGCATTCGCCTGTTATATAATGCACGACGTATTGGTCGGATATCAGTTTCATTCATGTTTTTTGACCTGCAATAACAAGAATATTTCAATAATAAAATAAAAAATATAATTAAAACGTTCATCGTAAATAAAACTTACATGGTGTGGTTGTTGATCGAAACAAAAAAAAATTTGAAAAACAATCAAAAACAAATATTACTGGGAATAAATTCAAAAAACAATATTACTGGAAAAATCTAAAAAAATGAAAAGTGTCGAAAATCGAAGATTTTAGCTCCATATAAAAATACCACAAAAAATCCATAGATTTATCCACCTTTATAATTACCAAAAATAGCCTTAGTTAAAACAGTGGATTTTCGAAAACCACGGATTAAGCCGACGATTTATCCTCGTTTAAAAATATGGGCCTAATTGTTTTTGTGAAATTGAAGAACGTGAAATGTAATTTTTTTTAGTTTTGGAGTTTTTTCGTTTCAGAATTTCTAGTTTTAGTCGTGACGGTTTTTATCGACTTCAATAATACCAATTTTTAGCCGACGTGATATGACTATAGTTATGTCACCTGATGTGATACGACTTCAGTAATCGGGGTGGTTGTGTTTGCCCTTAAGATGTTTTTACATATTGTACAGTGCCATATTTTAGTTGGTGCTGGATTTCTTTCAATACCAGCCATGACGAGGAGTGTTTGAAGTAGTGAGGCCAGTGACAGCTGCTTCTTTACCAAAAAATAGAGCGTCAGATTTGTTGGGATTGAGCGTCAGATTTGTCCTTGGTCGGAATTGAGTTGCGAGTGCTTTTGGGGCGTAGACCCGTACATCTTGAGTGCACACTATATCTATTCATTCAAATTTTTCTGTGGAACTAGATTTGAGCATTTTATCTTCCTAAAAAGTAATGCTGGACAGATCTGGAATTATCTAGGCATTTGTATCATTTGGCAATAGGCACAATTCTTTAGCGGTGGGTATGAAGTGAATCGGTTGGAGCGTTGTTAGGAGGAATTGGGTTCTCAATCCAATAATAAGTTTCTGATGGAATCGAAACTCGAAACCACAAAACTGCGAAAACGTAATAACCAATGCAAAATTTGGACCAATCCATCATATGTCGAACACGAGTCGGATTGACCTTAACTTTGTGAAGTGAGCATGTCAATACTATTCCAGCTAATTTGTATTGATTCGGAACCACCTGAACGAAAATAAAAAGTGAAAATCTTTGCGCAAACCATTGAATATGAAACAAGACTTCGATTTGTCGAAGCTCTGTGATCTCCAACGTTTAAAATTTTTCTGGTAATATTTTCTCTATTAAAAATGCAAATTTTGTAGAACTTTGCGCTGTCCGTTGAATGTGGAACATTACCTGAGCTGCCAAATATCTTCTATTACAAAAAGTAGTATTTAGCTCTAGATGTGGAATATAATTCAAGTTTGTGTAGATTTCATTCTGGTTTTTGCTATTTTCTGATCGGGATAATTGAGAAATTTTGTGTGTTCTTTTTTTATCTGTAACTCAAGATCTACCATAGATTTTTAGTGAGCTTTTTTTAAAACTGGTTATCAATATAAATATTTTATCAGTCTTTAAAGCAATCATGATAGAATTTAGAAATATATTAACTTTATTTATCAATCATTACAATTCTTTGGATTAGGAATATGATTCGGATTCACCTGAGCTTCGTGTAATGGATAAGCGAACCATCTCCCATTCATTAGTTTTGGCGCAATCCGTTATAAGGTAATATAAACACAATTTGGATTTACAAATGCTTTGGTAAGAAGAATTGCATGATTTGTTCTGGTTTTAACTGGTAACCATGTGATTTCTAACTACTTTGCATGTACCATAAATTATTCGTATGCGAAGGATGTTTTGATCGCAAACGTTGTAAGTGTGCGCAGAACCCTGGGTTGTAAATTATCCACGCGTTCTACATCATAGTCGCCAGTAAGATTTTCCGGAGGTATGATCTTGCATGTTGGTAAAAATTTAGTTCTAGCGGTGTTGATGAATAAACCAAAGAGGCTAGCGTTCCTTCACTCGGTGCGAGACATTCGTTTATATTGCATGTTTAACGTCCGGGAATGTTTTATGCTGAATAATTCTAAGACTAATTCTGACTTATTCTGACATCGTGAGTCGTGACATTTATTTCAGATTTATTAGTGAGCTAGAAACTCTCAAGAAAAACAATTCTGTAAAAGTTTCTTTATTTGAATCAATAAAAACAAAAGAGAGAAAAATTGTGTTACCTAGAAATTTCTTGGTTGGTTAATACAAACAACAAGTTAGTTTGTTGATGTTTTTTATTTAATAAAAAGTGTTGTGTAGTAGGAATTACAAAATGTGTCACAACAACACATAAATACCTTTTAAGACTTAGGTCCCACAACATGCGTCTTGAGGTATAGGTGGACGCTTTTTTTAAATCTTTGTGGATTGAAGGCACTCGAGACTATTGATTCGGGCAAAGCATTCCATTTGTACGATGTACGCACAAAGAAATCCCTTTGCATTTTATTACTATGACACAGTGAGTAATCTCGACAGTCCGACCGCCTGCACAAACCGATTGACGAGTCAAACGGGGAAAAACATATGTCTGAGGCATTATGGACCTGATTTCATCCGAGCACTGGTGACGATTTGGTGACGATTTAAAAAAAAAACAACGAGATCAGCAACAGAGCGACATGGTTGTAGGGAATCAAGATCTAATGTTAAATTTCGATCACCAACAATTCGTATAAGTCGTATATGTCAATTTCCTAAGTGTTGCAATTTCTTTTCCTTTAATTTAGAAATCTGAGCTCTGACAAATAAATAAAAACATATTTAATATTTAATAATAATTAATTTAATTAATATATTGTGAATTTTTAAATCTCCAAGTCCCCATATTTATTAAAACACAAATAAATAAACATTTATGTTATAGTAATATATGTTAAAAATTCTATTTTTTTTTTAAATAATATTTTTTTAAATAACATAATTATAAATACTAATTATAAACAATTTTTCACTAAAAATAAATTAATAATATACAAAAAAAACAACAATATTTGCTTTAATTTTGAATATCGTTCACTCATTACATTACGAATTATTTGAATTAAATTTAAACAAGTCTTCGATTTTATCAATTAACTAAAATTATAATAAAAAAATAAATGTAATATAAAAATAAAATAATAAATAGAATAGTTTCGTAATCATTTTACGATTCGAATAAAAACTTTCAAAAACTTTCAAAATTAAATTTATTAGTTATTTTATAATTTAACAAGGAAAACAAAATTACCAAAAATATTTTAACGGAAACATTTAAAGTATGACGATATCCGCGTTTAACACGAATTTTATAATCATAATTTTATTTACGTTTTGAAAATTGTTAAGTTATATAAATCTACACCCACCCGACTTGAAACTTTTAAAACTAAACCAGTTTAAAGTTTGTTTTTAAAAAATGTTATCATTCGTTTGTTGTTTTTAAAAACCTTTCTATACTTCTAACATCTTAATAACGATATCGAATTACATAACATATATTGCACTCTAGACTATCTAATGACATATACGACTAGAATAGAAATCTATTAGGGTAGATTTCAATAAAAATAAAATATATAAATTATATATTTCATCGTTTGTTCGAATAGTAATTTATAAATAATTATTAATCAACATCAACTACGATATTTATTTTGGATGACATAATTAAAATAAACTCTAAACAAAGTTTATATAATACTTTCAATCCACATGAGCCTTTAAAATAAAATTGAGATTAAACTAAAATTAAAGCTATAATATAAATATTAATTAAATACGAATGACGATTTCTAGACTTGGCAAGTTAGTATTAAAATAGTTTAACGATGATTTAAGTTTCTATTGTTTGTACATTTCAAAATTTAATTATAATTTTCAATAATATTAACAAACTATTTCAATTGTTATATATGGAATAAACATTTGTATATTTTATTGAGATCATTTTTTAAACAAAGTGTTTCAATTTTGTTAGATAAATATTTAAAGATGTTAGAAGAACATCGACCTAATTATAGTACTTCCATCACTTTGCTTATTATAATATTTTTGTTTTTCAATTACAACTATGGGAATTTTATAGGGATGATAACAGCATTTCCTGTATATAGACAGCAACTATAATCCTACTCTGATTAATTACATTCATAAATATATGAATCTTTTTTATGGTTATTAAAAATATTTTTAATTTTTTACAACAGCAATTGTGTTAATTATTTGTAAACTAATTAAACACCATGTAAATTGCACTATTATATTTTAACTAACACATTTAATTTGGTTTACCTTTGCATTCTTTAATCATTATATTCGAGAGTTGTTAATATTTGAAATATAATATGTAGTTAGATATAGTTCACATTTATATTATTATTTGAATATTGATTCTGTACCTGTACAAGGTTATCAACCTTGCATCAAGAATAACGATTAAACTAATATGTTCAAGGATATTTTTTAATTTAAAATATTTCTAGAGTCAAGATGTTCTCGAAGAGAATTAAAAAATTGTAGTTGCTGTTCCGGTTTTAAGCTGTAAACCTGAGGAAAATACAAAAAATGTATTTCATGATAAAATGCAATTATATTATTATTATTATTATAAAAAACAATAATTAACATGCTGGTATTTTTTTAAAATTTTACAAACTTTAACTTCGTACTTATAAAAATAATATGTATTAATGCATTTGATTCGGTTTTCTTTTACTGTTTAAGCGATCAAATCTAGTAATCAACTTTTTAACGACACTTCACAATTGGTCGCGAAGCGATCGGTCGCAGATTTTAAATAAAAAGTTGTTTGAGAAACAAACCCCAGTGTTAATAGTATAAGGTAAACGGGACTAGGTCAGTCCGGGAGTAAGTCAATCAGTTTGACGTTCTATCTAGCTACCTTTTTGACATTCATTGTGGTGACTGCACAGTAAAGGGTTTTCTAAAGGATACTCTTGTCAAAGGCTGGATGTCCTAAGAGAGAATCCTAAAGGTCGTCCTAGCCAGAGGAAATAGCACGTACAAGAATACTAGACAGAAAATTTGGTCCAACATATCACAGTATTCTCCGTAAGCTGTGACATCAAAAGTCACCATTTCCAACTTTCAACGATGTCAACATAGATTTAAACAATAAATTGATTCTCTTCTACAACCCTATCGTGCCGAGCACTTTGGAGAGGTAAAAACTAAAAAGTCGTATAATGAATTTGGTGATAAAACAAGAACTCGAGTAGAACAAACCTCACTTCGAAGGCTATTATAAAAAATGATTTTCTGTGCTATACTGTCCGACTTTTATAAAGAAAACACGAACTGTGTCTAAGGTGACTAAAGGCCTAAATCCGGCTATCTAACAAAATATGTCATCCTGGCGGTGCGATGTTTGTGTTCGTTCTTGATCCAGTCTCGGAGAACCAATTATTAACTGACACCGGCAACTGAACTTCCTCCTTCTTCAAGGTTAATAGTTGCTAACGATTGAATTTCTACACCTAATTCGGAAAAGAACCGGCAAATGTTATGTCCCGAAGCTATGCAAGCAACTATAATCTAAGAACACGAAACGACACCCTACTCACATCAAGGAGGACCAAAGTAGCGATAAGTAAATGTTATTGTTGTTGTAGCGAGGGGTGTGGTGTCGTGTCCAGGTTCAGAAACTCTGCTACTGCTCTTGGGCGGTACCACAAATTTTCCTTCGTCCGGTTGGTTGAGTTATTAGGACAATTGAATGTGTGGTTTACATCGTGTGGCGTGCTATCAAATGCGGAACACATGCGTTTAGGATGCAAAAACAACCGAATCTTAGTTGCACTAGGATAGATCTGGTGATGCGAGGCATTCGGAACTCTTTGGCAGCGACTTGTAGTGACTTTTTATTTAGAGCTCGATTTGGAGCGTAGTGCCTTATTGCGTCTTCAATAACTTTGGAGTGAAGTGTTTTTAAGCAAATTCTTTATGTAAGCTCGTAGATGTTACCAGTTAGTTACTTGGTTATTTCGGGCATCATGCAGAAAGCGCCTTGTTGTTCTTATATTCTAGGTGGTTCAATCGTTGTTATGGTGTCATTGCAAGGATGTTTCACAGACCGGTAATATGTTACATTCCTCGTGCAAGTGGTCTCAGTGGGCCATCAAATGATATTCGCTTGCCGTTCGCAAGGTTGCGTTTTGAGTTGTTTGTAATTTCTTCTTGTGAGTGTCAACAACTTGGAGTGTCCATATGGATGCAGAATAATTTATAATAGGTCTTCCTATTACTTTGTAAGTTGCAATTATTGTATTTTTATCTTTGCCCCATAAACTATCCGCTAGTGCTTACAATGCATTATTTCGGTTTTTCGGTCTAGAGTTCACTTTCTGTGCATGAGTCTCGGATTTTTTACTGTAAGAATGAGTATGTAGTCAACGCAGATGTTTAGTGTTGTATTTATCTCCTTCCATGTGGTGAAAAGTGTTTAAGTTTCAATTTTCTCGTTTCAAATCATTAATTCAGGATGTTAAAGTAGGTATTCGGGATATTGGTGAGTTGTTCTAGGTTGTTTCCTGTTGCAAGTACCGTGCTGTCGCCCGTGTATGACGTGATGGTTATTCGATCTGGTGGGGTTGAAGATTGAATAATGAAGGTGAGAGAACTCCCCATTGTGGTACTCTTTATCTTACCACTCTCATCTTGACTTTGCAGTTACGGCACTCACTGTATATTTGGCGACCCCTAACGTAGTTGCACAACCAGCACTTTATTAAGCGTGGCAGATTAGTGTTTCAGATATGAAAGCTTTTGATAGGTTCAATGCAACTAAGATTGTTCTAGCGCAGGGTTGTTTTTAGTTCAGACCATCATTAATCTAGTTTTGGATTCTATGAAGACCCGTGATTGTACTATGCGCTGTCCAGAAGTCATATTGGTGTAAAGCTAGGTTGCAAGATCTAGTCAAGTGCTGCAATCATCTTTACGACCGATGAAAGGATGGATATCGGTCTGTAAGATTCTTCAAATCTCTCAGGTTTTAAAATGGGTCTGATTCTGGCCGTTTTCTAGATATGTGGTATCTGGAGAGTATTTAGAGATATTTAGTAGTGAGGTAGTTCAATCCGTTGAGTCCAACATGTTTAAGCATGATGGCTGAGATATCGTCGGATCCTATATCTTTTGATGTCTTAATTTTCCCTAATGCATTCTCAACTTTTTCTTTGGAAAATATCATATCCTCTAAGTTATCAGTATTAATTTTGCGCAGATAACTTAATACGGATCTGGTTTCCTTCTAATTTTTACGTTACTTTTCTCTGAACTGTATGTTAAGTTTGTTTACACATTTCCTGTGATTCTCGGTTAGGATATCATCAAAGGAGATCATGCAATTGTTATGAGGATATCGAGGATGAGAGTTAGGCCCTCTGACCTTAGAACAACCTTTACTTATGTCAAGGTTTGATTTATTCAATAATTCTTTCTAAGGTTCTCCGTTTTGCAATTGGTATTAGTTACATGATGGCTAGGTACAAGATCTGGAGAAGAGAACGAGTTATGTGGTTGTGGTCGGTTGACGACTCCGAAATTGGAGCCGTCAGTTTGATCAAAAATGTTTTCACATCGTGAATCAGTATTCAAGTGTGATTGTCATAGACCATGATGAGCATTCACATCTGCGAGAGTCAGACAGTCTTTGGTATAAAATAGATGTTCGATAAACGGAACATAGCCTGTATCACAGCAGCTTACTGAAGGAATATAAATATTGACTAAAGTTATTTGAAAGATTACCACCCCCAGTACGATAGTTAAAAGTTGGAATGTTAATAATTTGGGTTAGTTGCTATAGAAGATTAATTAAAAAAATTAGCTTACCTGTGCTAATAACTTTTGTGGTGACGGAACACGTATAAAACTGGAAATATAAACATTTACAAAAGTAGCCATTAAAAATTGACAGTCAAACCGATCCATAATTCCACCATGTCCAGGAATCATATCACCAAAATCTTTAATTTTAAATGCTCGTTTAAATCCTGATGCAAAAAATCCACCAAAGGGGCCAATAACAGAGCTGAATATACTCAATGATAACGAATGCAACATAAATGGAAACATCGTTACTTTAAGAGGTCCTCTCAATAAATTCTAGAAAAAAAAAAATTTATTAGTAATAGAAAAATTTCGGATCGAATTAACCAAACTTACCCAATTTATTTCATACTCTTGAGGTCTAAATAGATAACTTGGTTCGCATTCCATCACGATGCTATTGTGCTCATCTGAATATGCAATTGGACAAACTAGGTACTGATATTGACTTAAGAAGTATGATAACACTAATCCAAACAGAACGGTTGAAAAACCTCCTCCTATAAATCCCTCCCATGTTTTTTTAGGACTTAATTTTATTAATGGAGTTTTTCCAAAGAAAAACCCAAAAACATATGCCATAACATCGTTACAAACAATCATTGAAACAGGAACAATAAACCAAATTAAACCTACAAACAATTTAAAAGAGAATTTATTTACACTTTTATTTATTTATAGAATGCAAATAACTGTGTATGTACCTTCAAAAATATTTTGAATTATTAAGTAACTTTGCGTCACAACAATCAATAACGCAACGTGAGTCCAAGCGAATAAACTAAATTGTTTCATGTAATACTTTTTCACCAAAGATAATACAAACCAAACGAAACCGATACAATATAAACAAAATGATAAGAATCGATGATACTTTACTAGGATTCTTAGATATTCGACTTTATTTATGAAAACACCAAAATATTCGACTAAATTTTCTCCATAAAACCAGTAATTCGATGTTATAAGGAAATACCATGATAAACTACGAAACCACGGTAATCCATGTATACGATAAACCATATAACCGATTGATATAATTTCCTGAAAACATTTCACTTGAACAAGAAGTGTCTGAAAGATAGAAAAAAAAAATTAAGATACAGTAATTTTGGGAAAAATGTATAAAGGAATATAAGGAGTATATTGTATGGTATGGGTAGCGAAATCCGAAATTCGACGTCCACGCCGTGCTGCCTGGGTAATGCTGACAGAATTAGGTTGGTGTATTGGAGACAAGCAGAGTAAAAACTGCTTAGTCAATGACGCTACATCACGGCGAATTGGCGCTCTACAACCAATGCGACTCAAGCGTCTGTTCTCCATGTCAGGGGCGGCTTGGAGCGGGCGTCTATCTTGAATCAAGCGGCTCGCTATATAAACGTGTAAAAAGGTTGTTTCTGGTGACCTTAATATGCAGAACGGACCGATTCACGACAATTTGGGTTGGGCCTAAGGTTAACACCCTAACCCCGGAAAAAAACTAATATGTTAAATTTGGTTATCAGAAACAGAAAAACAGACCCGGAAACAACAACAGAATTTTACCTGGACGTGAAAAAGGACCAGACTACCGAATCGGAACGTGGAACGTGCGCAGCCTGAGCGCTCCTGATGCTCTTATAAGTCTAGAAATAGAGGCTGAGAGGTATAGGATGGATATTATTGCTCTACAAGAAATTAGACAGCCGATAATCGGAAAACAAGATTTGGATAGTCACTCTCTATACTGTAGTGGTCATCCTTCTCGAAGAGAATTTGGAACTGGCTTTCTTGTTGATGCACGCATACAAGAAGCCGTGATGAAATTCATCCCGGTCAGTGAGAGGATCTGCTACCTACGTGTACACGGTACATATAACAATATTTCTCTTATTGCCGTGCATGCACCTACTGAAGCTAAGACCGTCGACGAGAAGGATAATTTCTACATAGCACTGGAAGAGGTTATGAAACAAACACCAACACGCGACTTCATTATGGTTCTTGGTGACTTTAATGGACAGGTTGGAAGAGATATCTCTTATGGAAATGTGGTGGGTCCCAACAGCCTGCATTTGAATTCGAATGATAATGGTGAGAGAATGACTGAGTTTGCATTATCAAATAATTTGAGAATTGCCAGTACGTTCTTTCCGCATCGATCGATTCATAAGCAGACTTGGGTCTCACCGAATGGAAATACTCGAAATCAAATTAATCACGTTCTAGTAACAACACGTTTCTTTTCGAGCGTTCTGGATGTGCGATCCTTTAGAGGTGCATACATTGGAAGTGACCACTTCCTTGTATGTGCAACGATAAGGTTCCACTTCCCAAATCCAGGCATTCCAAAATTCAATCAACGGAAACGTTTTAACATCTCATCATTAAAGAATGCTGAAACAGAAGAGAGATATCAAATCCATATTGCCGAAACATTGGAGAAATCAGAAACCATTAATGGAGACGTCGATAAGTTATGGTATTTGCTCAAAGATGCTGTTTTAAGCGCTGCTGAGGGAATACTTGGACGACCACAGAACCACTCCCAGAAGCCATGCATGGATCAAGCATGCCTTGATGCTATTCAATACAAAAGAGATTGCTATCTGAAGTGTCTACAAGGACGCAACACCAGGTCCACGAAGGAGAATTATAAACTGGCAAGACAAGCCGTTACAAAGCTATGTAGACGAACGAAGAGAGAATGGTGGAAGAGACAGTGTGAGGAGATTGAAAGCTTCAATAAGGAACATCAATCGCGTAACTTCTTTCAACAGGTTAAAACCTTAAAGGGCCCTCAAACTAGATCGACTGCTATTCAAAACGAAGATGGGGAGCTACAAGTAGACCTTAAAAATATTTTATTCTCTTCCATTTAATTATATCAGCTTTATTTGTATGTTTTTTCGATAATAATAGTATGTATTATTGTATTGTTTTTTAACCTATAGCCTAATGAACTTAACCTATTGCCTAATGAAACTTTTATTCAATTGGTATGATTCCAATTGGTCAAATTATTTTGATTTCATTAAAATTATTTTCAAATTATAATCACATTTGCTTTGATAAGTTTTGTTCAAAAATCAAATTTTGAGTAATTCTCTTATTTCGTTTAGTTGAACTTGGTTGATTGTATGAGAAGGGCGTTTTTTATCATCAGGGTTTTTTTATTAAGAAATTTGATTTATCAATTAAAACAATAAAGATTTATTGTTTTAATTGAAGAAAATGTTTTTATTTTTTATAATACACAATTCTTTTTTATAATAAAATCTTTGTTAGAGAATAAAGTATTGTAATCGATTCGTGAATAATGAATTTTATTCTCTCGCAAATTAAAATTCTCGCTCGTGCCTCGCTCGAATTTTAAACTTTTGCTTGAGAATAAACTACTTCATTATTCACTCATTGATTAAACTACTATTAGATACTTGGGCCGCTTATTTTGAGAATCTTCTCAACTTAAGTGACCAGCAACAAGTCGGGCGACGAGCTAAGCTTATTCGTGCGTCAAAGGTACATGTAGAAGAACCCACCAGAGAGGAATTCGATGCGGCAGCACCTGGTATCGACGATATAACATCCGAAATGATTGTACATGGTGGCGAAACTCTATCCTTAAGATTGTTTGAACTTGTTCAAATGATCTGGAGGACTGAAACCATGCCACAGGACTGGAACACAGCTATGCTGATACCAATCCATAAAAAAGGTAATCGCCTACAATGTGCAAACTACAGAGGAATCGCTCTCCTCTGCACAGCATATAAGATCTTTTCCTACATTTTGCTATCCAAAATCAATCCTTTTGCTGAACAACTGTTTGGAGAATATCAGTGTGGTTTCCGGCGGGGCCGAGGTACCACCGATGCACTTTTCTCGATAAGGATGATTTTGGAAAAGTGTCGAGAGTTCAACATACCTGTGCACCAACTTTTCATTGATTTCAGTCAGGCAGGCCTACGACTCTCTCGAACGAGAGACTCTATGGTCTGCTCTGGTGTCAATGGGAATTCCTGGTAAACTGGTATCACTATGCAAAATGACAGGACAGAACTCTCAATGCTGTGTGCGAGTAGAGAACGAAATATCAAAGCTTTTTAAAGTCGACTCCGGTTTAAGACAAGGTGATGCTATCTCTCCTATACTTTTTAATCTAGCCTTGGAATATGTGTGCCGTCAAAAGAAACTACCGACTAATAACAATATCTTGTCAATAAACTCAGTACAGATGATTGCTTACGCTGATGATGTTGTCATCCTCGGCCGAAGTGAAGCTGTTATGAGTGAGACTTTCAAGTCGCTTGAGAGTGGTGCTAGGAAAATTGGTCTGCAAATTAACTACAATAAAACCAAACATATGAATGTTTCAAGAGAGGCTGAGAAGAAAGATTTGATGTGCGGCGATGAACGAATTGAGGGAGTTGAATCTTTTAAATATTTGGGATCAATGCTTGACTCAAACAACAGCATACTTACAGATATTAAAGCTCGAATCGCTGCAGGTAATCGAACTTTCTACTCAATTAAACCTCTCCTTGGATCACCGTATGTATCAACTAACACCAAGCTCAAGTTATACAAGACATTGATTAGACCGGTTGTGATGTATGGGTCACAAACGTGGACCCTTACACAAAATGACGAATCGCATTTATCTGTATTTGAGCGTAAGATCCTACGCTACATTTTTGGTCCACTTAAGACAGACGATGGAGAGTATAGAACCCGGTATAACTTTGAGATCAGAGACCTTCTTGAGGGTCTTGATATAATAGGTTGTATCCGTTCTAATAGGATTGCTTGGTTTGGGCATGTTCTACGAGCCGATTCACAGTCTGGAATGATTAGAAAAATGTACGTTAGTACCCCAGGGAGTGGTAGACCGCGAGGTAGACCACGACTACAATGGGAGACTGACGTTATAAACGACCTTAAAAAAATCGGCTGCCATGGTAATTATGTCGCTGTTGCGAATGACCGTGGTGAATATTCAAAGCTGATTAACCTGGCAACTCTCCTACACGGAGCATGAACGCCATTAAAAAAAAAAAAAAAAAACTGTATGGTATTAACTAAGGGCGACTAAACTAATACATTTGCAATTGTTAGAAACTGCCACCATTTAGAATCAATGGTTTGAAAAATATAAAATGAACCTACAAATGTTTAACGTAAACTTTGCATCAAACGATTCGCTTGACTACAGCAACCTTTGGCTTTGGTAAACACAACTTTTAGGAATATTTCCGGACATAACAACTTTCGATAATTTATGGTCTGTTGTAAACCTGGATCAAAAACAGATTTTCGGATAAAACAGTTTAAAAAATTGATAAAGTTAACCTTAAAGTTAATTTAAACAGAACATATTAAAAGTAGGAAAGCTTAATGGGAAAAAATTTCATTTAAAGAATTTAAGTTAGGACAAACTTGAGCTGCAAGTGGACATTGTATTTGGTCCAGATTGGAACAAAACAAACCAACAATCTATTGATAGGTTGCACGTAATATACTTTTAGATTTCTGTTTAGCCATTTATTGCAGAAAGCGTTAAATGACGTTCACATTTAAGATTGTGTTGTTGTAGATTTAACAAACAAGAAAGAGCATACGGCTCCAAACATATACTCTTTCTTGTTTTTTGCTTTCTTAATTTTTTCTATTGACCTTTTTACTTAAACGTCAAAATAAAATGTCAAAAATATTTAGAAATATCCGGGTGCCAAAGTGAATTTGTGTTAATACAAAATCTTCAGTTTTTGTATGAAAAGTGTTAAAAAATAATTTAAAAATTTAACTACGAACTGTTAATAACATTTATACAAGTAGTAATGTATAAGGTGGTTAAAGATATTCCATATATTTGTGTTAAAACAATGTTTTTGGTTGCCCGTAGTGATGCTTAGTTAGTACAAAATCTTCAGTTTTGTGTATGAAAAGAGTCAAAAAACAATTTAAACTAGTTAAAGAATAAAATAAACTACATGTTAATAATAATATTATTACACGGGAAATGTTTAAATTGGTTAAATATATTCAATAAATTATGTTAAAGTCAATATTTTTTGTATATAGTACATCTTTTTTCCCGAAAAAAACTTGACATATGTGATCAGCTGATTTGTATTTTGAAAACCTTAAATAATTGTTATTTCTTGCAAACCAATACTGTTTTGCGTTGTCTTTAAGTTGTTTTTATATATATTTGCATTATTATTGGTTTTGAAGTAAATTTTAATACATAATTACTGATTTTTAATTATCATTAGACAGATTATAACGACGTAACGACAGATTACATACAGACATATAACGACGTAACGACAGATTACATACAGTAATATAACTTTGATTTTAACAGAAATTTGTTGGATATATTTCACAAATTTAAACACACCACTTGTATTAGTATTGTTATTAATTTGTAGTTTAGTTTATTATTTAATTATTTTAAATCGTTTTTGGGCATTTTTCATAAATAAAACTGAAGATTTTCCAGTAACTAAACAACACTGTGGGCAACCAAAAATATCGGTTTAACATAAATTTATGAAATATTTTAAACCAGTTTATACTTACTACTTGTTTAAATGTAATTAACAATTCCTAGATAAATTTTTAGTTTATTTTTTAACACTTTTCATACAAAAACTGACGATTTTGTATTAACAAAAATTTAGTTTTGGCACCCGGCTTTTAAATCAACTATTTTATCTGTCAAAATATTTTAAGGAAAATACTCAATTGTATATTTACTGTTTCTTTTCCTTTATTCCTTTCTTTTCCTTTATTCCTTTCTTTTACTTTTCTATCTCTCTGTGTCTCTATCTTTCTGTATTAGTCTCTCTCACTCTATCTCTCTCAATTTAAGTATTCTTTATTTCCCTTTATTTTTAGTTTACTTTGATTTCCCACCTTTTATTTCGTTCGTTTTATTGAACTCTTTTAATTTACTATATTTTTCTCTTTATTTTTTATTGGTACTCTATTTCTATTTTGGTACTCTTTTTGTCTCTAGTCCTTTTTTACTACATGTTCATTTTTTCTGTCTTTTTTGTGATTGTGTTAAGTTGGATTAGTTACATATATGTATTATCTCAATGGGTCATGATTTAACAATTATGCCCATTAGCGATTCTAATACAATTGAAGAAAGTTCAAGCATATCCCAAAATTTGTATTCTACATAAAATTTAGGTAGAAGTAATATTTCACGGCGCATTTTGAATTAAGCAAAAATTAGAAAAAACCCAAAATGACTCATGTAGGATAATTTAAACACAAACACAATAAAACGTAAAGATGAAAACGAGGAATAAATATAATATCGAAAGGAAGAGTTTACAACCATGTCTAAGTGATTAGGTGGATCACAATTTAAAGTTTACACTTTTATTTATCAACATCTATTGAGGAACCCGAGTTTTCTAGACGAGCTTATTGAGATTATATGCTCGTTCCAGAATAATTCATTGGAAATTGTGACGGCCAATAAATAAATGCTTTCAAATTCGTCTATTTGTTCGCTACACAAAGGAAAGTTATAAATATATCGTTGCGGAGCTCAGTATTCGATCTACGTAGAAGATGTGAATCAATAGCTGTGTTTTGATGGAATTTAAATTGACCAGATTTTTGTAACCGCAAACGTCGACTTATTTAAAGTCGTCGTTTACATTCGTTCAGGAATTTAATCTTTTAAAGATAAAAGAACCAATGACTTGTACATGGTGTCCACTTATTTTCCAAAACAAAATTCCACGACTTTCCAGAACACAAACTTGAATTTTTCATGACTTTTTTTTAAAGTAAAACAAATAATTTTGTAAAATGACCTGATTGACGTATAAATTAACTTGAGATGTCACATACCACTAGCAATATCACTACCCAAGGTGGCATCTTAAGGGTACTGGCGAATGCACTATATTAAGTCAATAATAGCATAATCAATTTTAGCTAACGAATATTCCTTGGTGATGGCACGTTATTGATTGCTCGAAGAAACGAGCCCTCAAATTACTCTATGTGTTGGTTTAAATCATTGGGGAAGACAATGCGTTCCATGATCAGGTAATATGCCACTAGGCATAGATTATTGGGAATTCCATTTATGGTTTTGTTCTTTCAAATTTAAAAAAAACGTTTTATCTCTTATTTATTTTATAATTTATTGCCTCTATTCCTATCATGAAATATTGGCCTATTTCATATTTTATACGTGATATGATATATTGTTTCGTTATCCATTTCTTAAAAACTGGTTTGCGCCCATCAATACTTCAGAACGCCTGTTGTTTTGGGACCAAGGTCTTAAAAGTGTTTTATGTGTTGTGACACATATACAGGACATTTTATCTACTACACAGGAAATTTTATTAAAGGACTATATCAATTTTTGCTAAAAGAATTAGTTCTTTAAATTCTGGTACCAAACTTCCTATCTCGTCTATCATTGATGATGATTTAATCGTCACTGACCACGCACACCTTGAAAAATGTGGGGAATCTACGTTATCGCATGTAACACCTTAAACTCATGGCAAGCAAACCAGAGTCAGATTATTTTAAATAGAGAACTTACTACTACGGTTGGGATAGCTTTTTCTTAAATAAAATGATTTGACAATGACGAATTTAGTAGTTTTTAATTTGGTAGAGGAAGGACTTTTCTCAACCGATGGCTTACTAAGCAAAAACCTTTCAAAAAAGACAATCACAATTATGACGTCAAAAAAAATCACCATCAGGTTGGCTGCTATTATATTTTTCACATATTAATTAACGAATTAAAGGAGATAGGAAGTCGTAACAATATTTTCAGACAGTTTTTGATTTGTTCAGTATGTCAGTTATATGGTTTGGTATATTTCTTTAGCTAACAGCTTTACTTAACGATTTAGTGTTCAGAAGTTGTCGTTGTTTTGCTATTTGAATGCCTAGGCTAGAAAACTTAATTTTGATGCATACAAGAAACTGTAATCATCTACAAAATGCCAGAAAAGTAAGGTTCTGATTCGAGCACGTAGTGTATTCGATTTTAAACGTTTCAATCTAGTGAAACCTATGTCTGCTTTGATATGATTTGCAAACTATCTGGTCTACCCCATTTACATGAATACTTACCTATCCATTCAAGTGACCAACTTTGAAATCGCGTGTTGGGATTCCTTTTATAATCCCTTCTTCTATTGCTATACAGAATAAGTTTTTCTCAGCGACTAATATCGCTACGATTTCTTTATTGCGTCAACTAACAAGATCACCAGTACCAAATTCAGAATAGAACAGAATAATTGCCAAACAATAGTGTTACGATTCTTCCCAGACTTTGAGTGAGTTTCATTTCTAACAAAAACTGTTCTTATAGTGTAAGTACTATTATAAAGGTTACTTTTAGTCTAACTATATATAGTAGAATTTATTACCAGCGAATACAAAAATTGGTTGTTCTGCACATATTGCGATATGCGCATGTGCGGAATTCAGTGTCTCGAATTAAAACATTAAAAAAACTGTTGGGGTCCCATTGAAATGGATTACTATTGAAATTCAAACAATTATAATAGAAAACCAAAAACTAGTAAAAATATTAATAATTTTGTAGGCAATATAACAAAATTTTGATAATTAAGAATATTTATAATTGTTTTGAAAACCAATTTATCTCAAAATAAATAATACATCTCTGTTTTACTTTTTGTCTCATCTTTTATCTCTGCTGCGCCCTATCTGTCAAAAATTCGCTGGCAAAAAATTCTACTATACGTTTACAGCTGGCCTTCGCTGCCTGATTATATTAGTTGTCCAAGAGTACCTAGTACACTAACGTGTTTACAGTGCAATTAATTTTGAAATTATGATATCAAATCTTCTATCTGCCCTATCATGGACGGTATAAGCACTGAGCACGCACACCTTGAAAAAGATGGAGAAACTACATTATCGCATTAGACATTGTAAAATTATTTGATCGAATCAAATACGTCATAGCGATAGAATGCAAATGGATTTCTTTGAACATAAACGTTTTTGAGTATCAAGTATGGAAATTCAATACATTTAATTAGTAGATTGTATTATAAGTTGCGTCGCTTGTAAAAATATTCAAGTAAAATATTAAGGATATGCGAAAAATAATTTAAATAAAAACGTTTGTGTTAAAATAAATTTTTTCCAGAAAACTAATAAATTTTCATAACTTTCCCTGACCAAACAAAAATCTCCTGACTTTCTCTGACTTTCCAGAATTCCATACCTGGTGGACACCATGCTTTTACTAACAGTCAACATGCCAAAGTAAGATTTTGAGTTTTTGGTGATTTGCAACAGTTCGTTGATAGAAATTAAAAATAAAGAGGAGAGCAACTAAGCAATCTGAGAAACTTGAATCAGTCTCCACGACTGCAGGGGGAAACACGTACCCAAGGAGCTTTTTAATCAAGTTGTCATGCCAGATTCGATCAATACCGTTTTTGATGTCTTTGACGTAAGTTTTACCACCTTTTTTAAGTGCTTTGTTCCAACTATGTTAAGATATTGATTTGGAAAGTCTTCGTTAAAAAGGCATACTGCCACCATCGTTACCATTTTATTTATCACTATCATTTTATATATTTAACTATTTAAATAAGTTGCAAATAACAGTTTACATCTTGTTGTTAACAATACATTTGAAATATACTTTTACAACCTCAACAGACATTTTTGTTATAATGTTTATTATAAAGTGTTATGTTATTAAGTTAAAACCATGTTAAAAATTTTGTTTTTTTACCACAAAACGTACCATTTAAAGAAACCTTATTAACTGATAAAAATTCACGATGTATATTTTATAATATTGTATTTGAATTAATACTAACTGGTGGTTTAATTTTTTATACGTTTTCAAAAATCAATCTGAATAATTTTACCGAATTAATTAATAACAAATTTAATATAAATCAATATAATTAAGTGGAACTTACGGTTATCATCAGTGCAAGTGGTCCGCCATAAATGATTAAACAGAATCCAGCTATCATTACATTTGTGAATATGCCGCGGATAACCCAATTTTTCCATCTGAAACAATAAAAGAAGAAATATTTGTTTAAAACCAGATTTTGTATTCATTTTACATAAGACAGATTGGTTTTTTAAACATACTGTCCTTAGTCATATTGTAAGTTTGTAGTAATTGTTTACAAACGTATTAATTGTTGCAGTACTTTTCGTATAAAAGAATTGAGTTTTTCTGCAAAAGAAACAGTAAGAAACAAGATTTAGAGGAAATTCAAAGAAACATCCATCAAACCACTGTGATAGCTGACAGTTAAAATACGAAAAATTTAAAATCTTAAATGAAAATACGGACTCGATCGCTAAATTTCTAATACATCTAGAGTTGAGCCAAGGAAAATGTCGTGCAGCGTGGTGTTTATGATTTTTAGAATGATATGATTTTGAATGATGACCACTGTCTCACCATATGACCACACAGCCTCACCATACTATAATTTCAATAAACTCTGTCCATATAGTATTGATGTTATCTCCTCAATATTTTGTCATAATTGTTTTTTTGAATCATATATAGCGTTTAGTGGTTTCTTCCATGCATCGAAACTATAATATATGACCTTTATATCATCTGTATCTAGGGCGACCTCTTATCCGGGTTTGGCCCAGAGTTGAATGGTTATGTAAGATAATGATCGGGCTCCTGTTTTTTTGACATAGACAACTTTTAGGTAATTACTATATAGGCAGTAATTTTTATGTGTCACATAAAAAAAAGTGAGTCGTTTTGGGAGCTTATATCTAGATAAAGGTAATAATTGTACAAATGTTTGGCACAGGTGTTCACCCTATTGTATCTAATGTAATACAATCAAGTTTAATTTCATGTAATGACAACGAATATGAGGACACAAAATTCTAATAAAAATCAGTAATTTAAAAAAATATCGACATCGACATTTATTAATATTCATACAAAAACCCATTGGAAAACTATTTGTTGTGTTGCGCAAGATCCTAGCACATCAGTATTAAGAGTTTCTGAAATCATAAAGAGAAGGGTTGCGGCGGTTTATCTTAAATCGATCAATCACTCCTAAAACTTAGCCTTCGTTCAAATGGATGATGATGGAGGCGAGGAAACTCCAGAAACCATTAGTGCATATAAAAAAACAAAAAAATTCAGTAAACACAAAACAGATTTGAACAAAAAAACGTTTATCAAGAAAACAAAACAATTTACCTAAAATCCATCTGGCTCTCGTAGTATCTTTCAGGCAGTTAAATCAGTCCAGAGCAATTTCACTCGATCCTCTATTCTAACCTTGGTTCTGAATGACATACCCGTGAGCAACTCGAAAGAGAAGGCGACTTTTTTGGGTCGTATTTTTGCAGAAAACCAAACACAGTTGACCCTTTCCATTCCTACACTTATTTCCCCAGTTGAAACAAAAACGAAACCAATTATTTTTCGTTGTAATATTGTTGTATCAATATCAACAAATTCACTGATCCACAAATCCGACATTCCACCCACTCATTCTTCAAAACTGTGCTAGGCAACTAGCTCGAATTCTAACAAAACTTTTCTATTTATCATACAAAACCGGAATATTTCCCGATTCTTGTAAGCTGGCATGTGTTTAACTCATATCGAATAAAGGCAGTAGGATTAACCCTAATAATTATAGACCAATTGGGATTCTGTGGGTTTTGGCTAAAATATTTCAAAAATATGTTAACTATAACGTAATAAAATATTTGGAGATGTCAACAATTATTGATGATGAACATTATGGTCAACCATACTTTCATTACAATCAACCGACCTTTTTACTATACATTAAAAATTCACTTATTTCTACAGTGCAACCAATTCATAGTTTTGCTGATGCCAGCACATTAAATGCATCACATGCATCTTCTAAATTTAAATCTCATACAGCAGTCACCACTGATGCAGAGTTGTTAATTGATTTTATCAACGAAGACCTGGATCGTATAATGGAATAAGGCGATCGTAATTTTGTTGCATTTAATCCATCCAACCAAAACCAAACTATGTCGTTTTTCAAGAATAGAGCAACATAATAACTTCCCTATTAAGATAAACCATGGGGCATTGCATGAGTTTGCATCAGTTAGACTTCTTGGAATGGATAGTGAAAATAATCTAAAATGGAATGACCACGTTTTCAGCCTCGCTAAATCTGAAATGCAAAAATTGAAATTCTTGAACCGATATAAAAAGTATTTCATCCCAATCAAATTGTACTGATCTATAAGTGTTTTGTTTGACTTGTCCATGTATGTATGGAATACTGCTATCATGTTTTGGGAGATGCTTGTCAGTCAACAATAAAAGGTGTGACTATGTACAGAGAACAGCAATACCGTTGATTGATAGTAACGAACTTACTGATCAGCTTGATTCACTCCAGCACCAAATAAATGTGACTGAATTGTCAATTTACTATAAATATAACTTTAGCAATTTCTCGCTTGAGGAAATTCAAAATATTCTCCAAGTACAATCGACGAACAAGATCTTCCACCGCCAACCACTTTTTCAGTTGTCCAGAGAAACCAACCGACCTGACGAAAGAAGATTTGTGGCACTGCCCAAGAGCAGTAGCAGAGTGCCTGAATCTGGACTTGGAGCCGGAAGAATAGCACCACATTTCGTCGCTACAACAACAACAACAAAATCTTCAGTTATCCCACTCATTTGCTGTCGAAATGCTTCGTTGTAGAACTATGTTCTTCCAAAACGATCATTATCGATTATGGGCCACTACGGTTAAAATTAGTTAGTTCGAAATCGATCAGACATTATTCAACTATAAAACTTCTATTAAAAGAAAAAATGACAAAACTTTAATTGCATTTTAATAAAATAATATTGCGTGCTACCATTAAGTTTATTACAACTTTCTTATAAACGTTCTTATGTAATACTTATATATTTAATGTATCTAATTGTTCCTAAGACGAAACTTCTATCTATTAAAAATGAGAATAGCAAACAAAATATAAATAAAAAATCGATACAATCTAATGCAAAAGTAACATAATTGGATTAAGAACGACATGTTTTTAAACAATTCATTCAATGAAGATATTTCACATAAAATAATTTCATTACTGTGACGTGTATTTTTTTTTAATTAACATTTTCAATCGATTTTAAATCACAAAAAAATTTAAAGGTTTGTAAATTGGTGAAACATTAAAATTTAGTGTATGACATGACCAGATGGATTGGATTATCGTCATTCTTACCAGTTCTTAAACTTAAGTGACAAAATTCGTATTTGGATATATAAACTTTGAATCAAGCCTAAGTTCATGTTTACATGCTCTACCCACACTGTTTATACGACTGATGTGTAAGAGAAGTGTAATTTTGAATATAACAATATAACACTTTCAATTGGACTACTAATATTTACTTGTTTAAACTGACACCCGATATCTAAGCAGCGGATTTGGATTAGTAAGGAACCTAGCAAAAACAGATTGAGTATCTTTTATAATGGTTAATCGTTTAGCCGGGTGTCGAATTTTTCGATTTTCGCGAAACCCGGGATATCCTGGTATATCACCTTGCTTCGAATGAACATTAAATTTTAAGCCATTTTTTAATATTTTCCATATTCAAAAGCAAAGAGCAACAGCAAAATTGAAGCGAATAAAGTGAAAATGTCTACGGTGGTTTGTTAGAGGTCTGACTTTTAAATGGAACAACACACGATCAAACAACGAATCAAAATAATTACCTTTTATACGTGCATTCATTCGAACTATAGATTAACGTGCATATTATGGTACCCGAGTAGGAACTGCCAATGTTAAACAACAAACCAATCTCGGAACCGAGCTAAGCCTTGGTTAATAAGCTTCGGTTTAAGTCTTGGCGAGTTGTAAATGCCTAAATTAGACTGAACCAAGATTCAGTTTATTATATTGCGCGTTATTAACCAGTCTAATGCATTGCAAACATGTGCAAGCCATATTATGTTTATCTTTATTTTTATATATGTTACTCTTTCCACACATTTAAAGAACGTGTGGAACAAAATATTGGTTTGGTAGACCTGGCCCAAGTTTTATTTTCCAGACCTGGCCCAAGTTTTATTTGCCAGACTTGGCCCCATGGAATCAATCCAAACTTGGTCCAAGCTTGGCCCGTTTCAAAATGTTAAACCTGGCCCAAACCCCAAAAGCTGTGACGCGGTCGTGGCCCAGGTTTGGTTTCTTAGTTTTTTCTTACCTGGGTATTTATTTCCACCAAAACCAAACGAAGATTCAGAATTGATTCACAATTTTCTAATGAATGATGAAATCTATTTTCAAGTAAATGGTTTGGTAAACAAGCAAAAAAGCATATAGATTACAACATTTGAATTTTTTTTAAGAACAATTGTGAAAACCAAGGAGATTTAAGGACATTTACAACTCGAGGTTCACAGAAAATGAAGCCACAGCTCATATTGAAAGGGATTGAATGTTTCGCGCAGAAGCTTTTTAAATATTCATCTACGATCACCAGGCAACCGTTCATGTCATATTTCAAAATTAAATCAGAAAAATACCAAATTATTTAATAATATTTAAAAATAATAAACAAAATAATCACTTCTTATATAAAAAAACTCAAACTCGTTAATTTTGCGCTATCCTGTATATTTTTGGTTTCCTGTTGTATATTTACTTTCACAAAGTCACTTTTTATAAAATTAAATTATTTACATTTCTAATTTATTATATTCAAATTATTAAGTGCAAAGGTTGTAAATACAATATTTTTTTCGATGATTATAAATTAGCAAAAAATATAAATAATCCTAAATTATTCAATGGCATTGATGTTTAACAATATTGTCATTACTCATGTATGCAACAACCCCATCAGGATTAATAGTACCACAACCCGTTTCATTGATTAATAAATAAATAAAGTACACTTTCGATTCTACCTATTTGTTTTCTTTCTTTAAATAAACTTATTAAATTTATTACATAACGAATAAGTATCAATTTAACTGTGCAAGTATTTTAATTTGATATTGTATTTATTTAATTACATTTTTAATTATTTATATGACCATGAAAACAATAATGACGGTTTGTTTTGACTGGTTTTATGTTTTTTTTTTTATAGTAAAAAATTATAATATGATTGACAAAAAATTATAAATATAACGAGAGACGAGAGTTCAGCAGGAGGGTTTATAACTTTGTTTAACGGCTATTTAGATATACATACAATTTAAGAGTTCATATTAAATTATAACAGTCATTAAGTATCAAAATGGCAAATCAATTATGAAAAATTATTAATGAATTATAAATAAAGGGAATAAAGGAACTGAAACGTTCGGTCTGTGAGTTTTGATATATAATTTTTGAAAGAAAATAGAGATGGTGCAAAGGTTTTAAGTTTTAATGTAGAGATGTATAGTAAAAACAAAGTTATTTGAGAAGAAACTAAAACTATACAAGCGTTTTGACTTCTATTTAGAAACGTATTGCAGAGCTAAAATGAAGCTGAATTCACTCAGCAACTGTTTCTCTTCAATAATTACAACTTTTGTAAAACAAAAAAAAAACATTTGATCAGCAACATGAAATTTTCCAAAAAATAAAAAAAGATTTTTTTAATGTTTAAATAATATGCAGTTACACATACTTTTCAACTATTACCATTAGGAGCTCAAAGTTTTCATTTCAACAGATGGTTCAGTTTTTTTTTTTTTTTTTTTTTTTTTTTTAAATAAAATGTGTTGTGTAATAGGGTTTAGAATATGTGTCACAACAACACATAAATACCTTTTAAGACCTAGGTCTAGACCTGGGTCTCACAACAACTGGCGTTCTGAGGTGTAGATTAACGCTTTTTTTAAACATCTGTGGGTTGAAGCCACCTAAGACTAAGTGTTCCGGCAAACTATTCCATTTGTACGCAGTTCGGACAAAGAAGTCTCTCTGCGATCTGCCAGTATGACAGCGCGGGATCTTTACCGTTTCACTGGTTGCGGCAGCCGATTGCCGAGTGGAACGGGGGTAAGAATAAGTTTGAGTCATGATGCCGCTGATTTCATCTGAGCACTGCTGATGACGATATTTGTAAAAAACAACGAGGTCAGCAACAGTGCGACGATGTTGTAGGGAATCAAGTTTTGATGTCAAAGTTCGATCACCTACAATTCGTATAGCTCGCTTTTGAACAGAGTCCAAGAGGGCCAAGATGGAAACAGAGGCAGCACGCCAAACTTGACAGCAGTAATCCATACAGGGACGAATATAGGACTTATAAACATGGAGCAATTGGTATGGAGTGAAAAATTTTTTGCATCTATTTAGGAGGCCGAGTTTTTTAGACGCGCTTTTTGCCATCGCCATTACATGATCGTTCCAGAGTAGGTCATTTGAAACTGTGACACCCAATAAACGAATGTTTTTACATTCACCTATTGGTTCATCACACATACTAAATAAAATATCTTTGGGGAACTCGGTCTTTAATCTGGAAACAATCAACAGCTGTGTTTTGGTGGAGTTGAAATTGACAAGGTTTTGGTCACCCCAGTCGGCGACTTTATTCAGGTCTTTGTTCACGTTTATGGCAGCGTCTCTCCGGGCAGGATTAATTCGTTCGTGCATTTTACCTTTTGAAGGAAGGGGCTCGAACGACTTGTGCAGAGTATACTATCATCTGCAAAACTATTTATTGGGTTACTGGTGATTTTCAACAATTCGTTGATATAAATCAAAAATAGGGTTGGGGACAATACTGAGCCTTGGGGTACACCAGCGTTAATTAGTTTAGACTCAGAAGAATATCCGTCTAAGGTTACCGAAATGTATCGGTCGGATAGAAAATTTTGAATCAGCTTCACAACATTGGGATGAAAATCGTACGCAACGAGCTTGTTGATTAAGTTGGCATGCCAGACTCGATTGAATGCCTTGGAGATGTCTAAAGCGATAACGTATGTTTCACCACCTTTATCAAGTATGCTGTTCCAACAATGCGCTACATAGTTTAATAGATCGGTAGTTGATCTTTTGTTTCGAAAACCGTATTGGCTGTCGGATATTAAATGATTTTCTTCCAGAAATTTTGAAATATGTGTATTAATATAATGCTCATAGACTTTGGATAGGACCGATAGTAAAGCTATTGGCCTATAATTTGAGATATCGGATTTTGGTCCCTTTTTGGGGACGGGCTGGACATTTGCCAACTTCCAGCACGAGGGAAATATACCAGATTTGTAGGATTGGTAGAATATTTTAGTTAAAGTTGGTGCAAGTTCTTTGGAAAAGGTTTTTAAAATAATGGGTGGAATATTGTCCATTCCTGATGCTTTGTTGATGTTTAACCCCTTTAAAAGTTTAGCGACTATTTTGGGTTTGAAGTGAAGTTCATTCATATTAACTCCTGAAGACTGGATTTGGGGTATTTCTTTAGGAGTTTCCAAAACAGTGGAGTTCAGAGCAAAGCCTTCAGCGAACAAGTTAGCTTTTCTTGCGGGATCATTGACGATTAAATCACCATCAATAATAGGGGGAATAGAAAATTTTGTACCAGAATTTAAAGAATTAATGGCACTGTAGAAACTCTTGTCAGAAACAGACATAGACGTAAGTTTTGAGGCTTTCGCTCTGTCAATTTCGGACTTTTCGTTTGAGATAATCTGATTAGATATTTTGTTGGCCTTTAGATATTGGGATCGATTAGTGGGAGTTTTGTTATGAATCCAAATATTAAATGATCTACGTTTGTTTCTAAGTGCCGTTTTGGCAAGTTAATATATTTTTTGTCAAACAAATAATTAATTGATATTTCCCAGCAGTTAATATTTTTCGGAAGTGGCTGAAGCTAGATCCTGTCGAGTGTAACAAATTATTACTCAACTGATTTATAAGCGAAAATGTATGAAATGATGTTTCTGATTACACATTTTGAAATCGACCTATTAAAAATTGATTCATGATGGTTTTTTCAAAAAGTATTTTTTGTAAAATAAAAAAAGTGATCACAATTTCCTGTTACTTCCAGTAAAAAAATTTACTATTACTTTTTTCAGGTTTTTATCCACAATTCAGTCTACAGTTATAAAGCAATGTTGATAAAACTTCGTCCATAGGAATACAATCAAATCAATTCTGCTTCCCAACTTTCGGTTTTGCACTTCAGGTAAAAATTAAATTGTTTTTACTTTTTATATTCGTCAACACAATTTATTTCGGTTCGCACCTACGATCTTCGATCTTTAATTATTTTTTGATAAAATGAACTGAGTTTTAGCGATGAAACGATATCGAACAGAGTGGGTGGGCCTGTCCCGGAACTGATTATTTGAAATTTCAATAACTTCAAATTTTGATTAACGATTTTAATAAATAAGTTTGTAATAAAACCTAAAATAATTCTGCATTCCAACTTCCAGTTTGTCACTACCGATTAAAAATCTTCCGAAAACTACAAAACTTTAAAGTTTAAACTATCGCAACAAACCTTGGCGGTTTCAGTCCTTCTATATTTTATTGATTTATTATTAAAAATGCCAAATCAACATAATAAATTATATATCATAAATACCTATCAGATAACCCACTTAGTGCATTTCCCAGCACTTCCGGTGTTTTGTCTGTTCCTTGAGGTAAATTTTTTGACACTTCATCAACAAATTTATCATCTATTAATTTTTCTTCCTCTGAATCTATCTGAAATTGAAAGAAATAAAAACGGTCGTTAATTTAGAGTCTGCAGTTTTCGGTTGATGCACTTATTTTTATTTCTGTTCCAAAAACTTATTCTTACTTTTCTTCGAATTCCATAAATGGCTTTAATATTTACTTTACAAGGTTTACAAAGAGGCGAGTCTCGTATTGAATTTTTCCTTTATTTTTATTTGTTATATAAATTATTGAAGTGTTGCTGTAAGGATGGGTAAGGTCTTTGAAGTTACATTTCATTGTTGGCGGTAGAGCCAGAAACCTTTATTTTTCCAATGATTGATTTTAAATTACAGAAAACATGACGGGTTGGAGTTTAGATGAGTAGGAATGGGGATATCCATGTTATATTGTTTTTATCTTAACTTCTTTCGACAGGACAACATGACTACCGAACAAACTCACGACAAAATTATATGCAATATTTTTTGCTTTGCTACAGGGGAGTACCGAATGATAGAAGAAGTTGCACAAATATTTTCATAATGGCAGAGGATTAGATAGATAGATAGATAGATAGAAGGGGGTGGACAGTTGCGCAAGGCGTAACTTGTCCTGGCACGCAGACTCTTCGGTCCATAGCGCCGTGTCCGAGTTTGGCCTCATAACAACTATTCCACAAACCTCTCTGTCTGGTTAATGAAATCCAAGACCGACTGTATTGGCGACAGTTTTATGGTGCTGGCCTTTACAGTATCAGAGCCAAAAATCCTAGCTCTAACATTAGAGAAGGCCGGACATACACACAAAAAGTGCTCAGAGTCCTCCTCCTCTTCAAGACAACATCCACAGATAGGACTATCTATAAGTCCCATCGTGAAAAGATGTTTATTTAAATGTCCATGTCCTGTTAGGACACCGATCACAGTGCTAAGAGTTTTCCTCTTCAAGCTTAAAAGAAAATTAACATTTTTATCTGAAATGCTAAAAAACATCTTACTTTGTCTAAGCAGAGGATTAAGAACCTGGAGGAACATATAGGCGAGATGGTACTGCTGGATATACCAACAATCAATAAAAATCCAATCCCATGCCCTTCTTTGACAAAATTGTGGTTTGCTACCGCTAATACTCTCCGAAGACTATATAAATGTAGAAGAGGTTTAAACAAAAAATATGCTACTAAAACTTTACAGCATGAAAAAACGGGCAAAGATGGGGTCAGCCGGTAACTAGAGAGAGGTCGATTTCGTTGAGCAGTATTTTACTCAATAGAACTCCCTGCTTTTTCTTGTTAGAATTTTATTGAGCTGATGGTAACCATCCTAAAGTAATGACGTTAGAATTAGGAAAATTCATGGTGCGCTTCCTAAAACGTTTTAAATTTTGACCATTTTATACATCAAAAGAATGAAATAATAAACATTGAGTTTTACCAACGCATACATAACAATTTTTAAAGGCCTGACTTGAAATTGATCTTCCATAGTTCCTTGACCTACAATTAATTCAGTGCTTCAATCGTATAGAAGAAATATGTATGCTGAATTGAAACATGTGCAAAAACAGATCGCCAAAGTCTTGACATTATTCTTTACGAAATTTATTGGACCCGCGAAAAGAGTGATTATCATAAAAATAATTTTTTGACACACTAATGAACATTTATTTGCGACGATTTGCTATGGGTTGGTCTGGTTTCAATGGGAATTTCTGCTAAACTGGTTTCCCTATGCAAAACAATAGAACAGAACTCCTGATGAACGCTGATGATGTTTTCATCCTCGGTTGAAGTGAAGTTGTTATGAGTGAGACTTTCGAGTACTTTGAGACTGGTGCTACACATTCGCCTTCAAATTAATTACGATAAAAACAAATATATTCATATTTCAAGAGGCTGAGTAAAAATATTTGATGTGCGGACCAATTGAGGGCGCTAAATCTTTTAAATATTTGGGATTTATGCTTGACCGAAACAACAGTTTCCTTACATATATAAAATCTAGAATCAATGCAGGTAATTGAACTGTTGTATGAATGCCAGAGGTGAATATTTTAAGCAGATAACGCTCCAACATCGAGCATAGACGCTAAAAAATGTACATACAAAACAACCATAAATATCAATCCCGGTGGCGACTCTCAATTTTAATGTCGATAAAATATATAATTTGCAAAAAGCCGTCATGCTAGAAACTCTAAACATGAAAGGTAGTTTTGATGAAAGAATTTTTCTATTCCGTTTTATTGTCGGTGGGATTAATTGACAAGTTTTCGAAGAAAATGATACTCATATTTAAATGTTGATGTAAAATTGTTTAGATAACATTTTTCATTACAATTTCAATGCAATACTCCCACAGAGATCAATCAAATAATACATATTCGAACACATTAATTACTTATCACATATTTTATTTATCGTTGTTTCTTTTGATTGTAGAACCAACGTTGATTGCGATAAACAAGGTGATTAATTTCGATG
Organism: Diogma glabrata; assembly: GCA_963693315.1. Lineage (NCBI taxonomy): Eukaryota > Metazoa > Arthropoda > Insecta > Diptera > Cylindrotomidae > Diogma > Diogma glabrata. The sequence goes on from OY856186.1 coordinate 420,458,534, forward strand.
TACTTGGAACTCTTATCAACCATAAATGATTAACTTAGCAAAAATGTATTAAACTTAAAAAATCCAAAGATACACAAAAAGTTTTTGTTTTATATTCTTGAATGGTTTTGCATTAAATCCGCTGATAAATTCTACAGCGATATCAATCACCGCTAAAGTATGAATAGTATTATAATTTATTTATATTGTTTGCTGTTATCTTCTGTAATAAAATCGAGCAGTTAGTTACGTAAACACTTTCAAACAAAATTATTTATTCAAAACGTCTTCAAGATTTCCTAAAAAAACGTTCGATATATGTTAGCATTTGTATGCTTTGGATATTTTCCTGACAGTCGAAATATACTTATTAGGGAAAACTTAAAAATAAAATTTGGTTTTAAAAAGATAACATAAAAAGGAAGTTCGAAAACTAAAACCCGACCACTGAAAAATTACGCTCTAAAAAGTATGATTTAAGAAAATATTCTCATCTGAAAAAGCCACTACGCGTCTCGTGCGTAAAATGCTATTTACAGCTCTAGGTATGTAATATACTAATAAATCTTCGTAACTCGTAAAAAACGTAAATAAATAGGATGATGAGAGAGGATAATAATTTCTTCTTCTGCATATGGAATAAAAACAGTTAAAATATAATCGAGAAATTAATTATTAATATTGTCATTATTGAAATTAATATTGTCATTTGTTTTAACGAGCTACGAAGAATTTCGACTTTTTTTCATAATTTCATCAGAAATATATAGGTTTTAGGCAAAAAATTATTAGCATCTTTTTTGTAGAGAATTAAATGTCCTACAAAAATGTGTATATGATTTAAAAAAATAAACGAATTTATCAAAAAATGAACTTCGATGGTTTTGCGGCACGTGCTCTTTTTATTAAAAAAAAAATTGGTTAATTTTTTTTCACCAAATAGTACATTATGATGCTAGGACGTAAAGCTAAAGATTTTGGACGGATGTGGAGTTTGCAAATCGAGGCGCTAGCCGAGATTTGCACCCACATTAAGTTCAAAATAACTTACGTCGGTGCATCATATACTATTTTTTATTCGCCGTAAGCAAAATAATTTAAAAAAATTTGTTTATTCGAATTTAAAATTATAAATTTGCATAAATTTGCACAAATTTTAAAATAAAAATATGTGGAACAAGTAACCTTTGACAAAATATTTGTTATTTTTTCTAAATTATTGTATAACCATGACAACAAATGATAACAACTATTTTAATTGGATAATTAAATTTTGAATTTAAGGGTTGCTTTGATAAAAAATTCTATTTTTCATAGAATTTAAACAAATACAAATGCTTTTTACTTTTTTGGACGTAGCTATGACAACAAAATAAATAGTTAAAAAGTGACACTTTAAGGCCGCAAATCTCAGTAATAAAGTAACAGTTTAATATATAGGCGAATAAAAAAGAATTTTTGGGGCGTCTGAGTAAATTTAATTTTTAACGATCAGTCTAATATTCATATAACCGCTGAAGAATCAGCGGTTACGCTGTCTTTTTTCATTATCGCAAAAATAACGCAATTCAAATCTAGCAGGCATTTTTGGACATCCTGTATTTGACCACTAACTAAGTGTTACAATAAAAATACAAATTGTTACATAAAATTTTTAATTACACATATTTGTGTGTGTGTGTGTGTGTAATAGATAAAAATAAAATAATTATTTAAAACAATTTTAAGCTACTCTTCATGTTAAACATTTTAATTTCCGTTGAAAAACAATTCACGGCATAATTATTTTCGATTAATAAATTTTAAACTAAACTAATAGAATAATAAAATTTATTAAACATTAAAGTTGATTTGTTGATTTAAATGGAAAAAAGCACGAGGATCTATAAAATTTATCAATAAGGTTGAAGCGATAAACTTCAGCTTTTGATAGATGTCTAGTATAATTTGGTGGCAAATAACAAATATGATAAGCGATAAAAAAATAGACTTTGAAACGAATATATAAACCACTGCACAAAATATTTAAATAAAATTAATCATCAAATGTAATTTCATTAATATACAAATTATTCATTTTTTTTCGAACGACGACACACCTTCACAAGTTGTATTTATGAATTCAAAATAATAAATATTTGAAGATAAGATAAAATTATAAATTCCTCTTATCACCGTTTATTCAACTTGATAACTAGCTTGCGCCGGCATTTGTTTTATTCCCACCTATCATTGACGATGATTTCCGTCATGGTCCGTATCAAACGACTAGTTTAAAAAGCTATTAAGTTGCAATGGGATTAATAGGAGGACATCATACTAGTCCCATCTCAAAAATAATATTTCTCACTCTGCTTGATGAAATTGGTAGGAAGATAAAAGAGATTCAAAAGTCGGCACAATAACGACGCCATAAACTAAAAGTCCCTGGGCCGGCGCCGATTTCATGTGATCATTACCACATATTTTATACTTCGTGAGGCGCCTGTCCTTTGCGAGCCCGAAAACATTTGTTCTGCGATTTTTCTCAAATCGGCCGCTTTGCGTTCGGCAAGCTCCGAAAATGCCGATTGCCCGCGATCTTGTAAATGTGCTACCACTTTTTTTAACTGTGGGGGTTGGAAATTTGTTTAAAAACACGAGGGTAAGCTTGTCCGACTAAAATGTGTCTGCTATTGTCGAGTCCGACAACTGACATTTTGGATGTTTGGATTGTCGGACTAGACAATAGTAGACAAATTTTTGTCGGACAAGGTTACCCTCGTGTTCTAAATCAAATTTCCAACCCCCATAGCTAAAAAAAAAAAAAATTTACAAGATCCCGGGCAATCGGTATTTTTCGGAGCTTGCCGAACGCAAAGCGGCCGATTTGAGAAAAATCGCAGAACAAATGTTTTCGGGCTCGCAAAGGACAGGCGCCTCACGAAGTATAAAATATGTGGTAATGATCACATGAAATCGGCGCCGGCCCAGGGACTATTAAACCATTACAAAATTTGCTACTGTTTGGCTGATTTCACGAAGGTAATTGAAAAAACGCATATTAATCTATCGCATATTAAAAGTAAAAATTTGGTAGAACCACCAGTGTGTCCATAAAAACTGTCCTATAAGGATAAATCATGAGCCATTACACGAGGTCGATTCAATTAAACTTCTTGTAGTGGTTAGTGAAAATAACATGAAATTAATCAAACATATCTCAGTCTAGCTAAATCTGCAATGTTAGTTTTGGGACTCTTAAACCGTTCACGCGTGTAGCACGGCTGTGATTGTAGGGAAGGCACTTGTCAGTCAACAATAAAATACTGTTGATTAATAATGCTGAGTTAAATGGCTAAAAAATCATCAACGATTCACTTTTACTATAATGAGCTTGGTTGTGTGTTACAATTTTCTACAAATACATTATGGATGAACGAACTTCTGTAGAGATAAAAACAATTTTACCTGAACCAGCAAACCTATCACGCTACACCAGAGCAACTGTTGTAGCCCATTTACATGGTGTTTACCATTTTTTTTCAAAACAAATTCCCTGACTTTCAAGACCAAAAATATGAAAATTCCATGACTTTTTTAAAACCGATATCGATATACTAAAAAGAGTTTCCCAGTTCGATAAGATGTTTTCTTCTCAAAAACAGACACCAAGGGTCTCGGCCGTTTTTCCCAAGGTTTCCCTTTGGATCGTCATTGTTTTATGCTGATGATGAAAACGATTCTGCTCAAAGCTTGACTGAAACCATTCAATTCAGGATTAATAAATTCGTTTCCTTTTCAATAATGAAACCACAACAAAATATGCTTTCGAAGGTGGCCCCAAATTGGCTGTTAGTAGCTAACGTAGATTATTTAACATTTAGATACATAATAAAAATGTCGTAAACCCTATAGTCGAAAAGCTAACAGTGTTTCAAAAAACTGAAAACGAATATGGCGAAGTTGAAAGGTCGAAAGTGACAAAACTTTCGAATATGCCTGTTTCTGACAAAAGTTTTAACATTTGTTCTTTAAATTGTGATACTAAATATTAAAGACTCCCTATCATTGAAATTTATTTTGTTCGCAAAACCCTTTGCTCAAACTTGACTGCAACATCTGAAGAAATGCCCCAAATTCAGTCTTGAGTTAATATGAAAACTTCATTTCAAACCCAAAATTGTCAAAAATCTTTTAAGGGCGGGTTAAACATAAACAAAACTTTTTCACTGGACAATATTCTATGTTCTAACCTATAGCTATTGTATTGTTCTCACATATAAACACATTTTTAAAAGAACTAGCTCGCACGTAACTAAAACTAAAATTTTCTACATATTTTATAAATCTGATATTTTTTTCGTGCTGAAAGTTGGCCAATATCCAGTACATTCACAAAAAAGGAACGAGATTTGATATTTCAAATTACGGACCACAGTCTTACAGCAAAATTTTCATTCACGTATATTAAATTATTTGGAAGACAAATATTTGATATCCGATAGTCACTCAATGCGGGTTTCGAAACAAAAAATCAACAGTCGTACTACTGAGCTTAGTATCCAATTGTTGAAACGGCATACTTGCAATAAATATCGCCTTCGATATCTCAAAAGCATTTGATCGAATCTGGCATGCTAACTTGTTCAACAAGCTCGTTAAGTGCGGCATTCACTGTACAATCGAAAAGTTTATTTAAAATTTTCTGACTGACCGATACATTTCGGTTGCCATTTTTTTATACAAAGTTAGTCATTGTGGGATTTATTATAAATTAACAATTAACGTCTCTGAATAGCCGAAGGTATCATGCTAACTGGTTAAGGTTTTGAAACATTTTTTAATATAAGGAATTTTTTGAGGAATTTACTTAACCTTGAGAATCGGGTATTAAAATTTTCAGAAGAAAAGATTCTAAAGTTATGTGAACAATGAATGGGTTGGAAGAAGCAGCTGCTCAGGTGGGACGAGAAAAATGGAACAGACTCGGGTAACAGTGATTTGATCTCCTTAGAAGAATACACATTCACAAAGTATTTGTAGAAAGGTACCGAAATGACAATAGATAGTTTTTTTTTGAGTTTAAATTATTTAACGCTGGTGTAGACATCTTTTGCACACATTCTATTTTTTCACACATTTTAGTTTTGCTATAGATTGCATAAATCATTCGTCCTCCAATATTCAAAGGGTTAACAAAATAAACGAATAAAAATTGCCCGGAGACGGATTGATAAATGTAAACCAAAAAGTTGCCGATTAGACCAAAAATTGATCAATTTTAATTCCACCAAACACAGCTGTTGATTGATTCTAGTTTAAAGACTGAGCTCCCCAACGATATTTTAATCAATATGAGTGGCGATCAAATAGTTTCATGCGCAAGAATTGGAAGTCAGAAATGCGCAAGAATTGCTCTGGATCATATAATAGCACTGACAAAGAGTGCTCCCAGAAAATTCGGCCTCCTCAATAGATGCAAAAATACTTCACTCCGCATTTATCAGCCCCTGTTCCTGTATCGTCCCTGTATGGAGTATTGTCCACAAACTTCGGGGCTGCATCTGTTTCCAGTCGAGCTCTCTTAGACTCAGTTCAAATGCGTGCTATACGAATTGTGGGTATTCGACGTTAAAATCAAATAATGATTCCCCATAACTTTGTCGCATTGTTGCTGATCTCATTGTTTTTAACTAATATTAAATAAATATTACAACCAATAGTACTCAAATGTATCGACACCAATAGTAATCGGGTGAAATCGGGTGCACCAGACGGGCGTTCCAAGCATATTCTTTTACCCGCCTTACTTGTGAGTCGGTTAGTGCAAATAGGCAAACTGTTGAGAACACACATTGTCATAGCGACAGGATGCAAAGGGATTTATTTGTGAATAAACGAAAAGACATAATTTTTCTCCAACCGGACCAATGTACGTATAAATTATTAAGAGTTAATGAAATATAATTTAAAGAAAATGTTTCAGAGAAATAATTAAAATTTCATGACTTTCGCTGACCAAAAAAAAATCCCCTGACTTTCCATACCTGGTGGAAACCATGGTTTATTTACGGTTCAAAATATCAAATAGAGCAGAATTGTTGAATTCAACTTAATTTTTTCAACAGAGTCTCTCATCTCTGGAATGCCTTAACTTCATGGGTTTTCTCCGATAGCCTAAATCCTCACAATTTTAGTTAACGTTGGTAAATTCCTTGTAAGAAACGTAATTTATTTAAACTTAATTCTAATATCTTCTTCGCATGGTATCTTCGGATATTCAGAGACATTAATTTATAATTTATTATAATTAAGTAACACTAAACATGCCTAGCTTTGAATAAAAAAAACCAGAACTAAGACAGAGAGCAGTCCCATTGACTGAACACAGTTCATCCACCAGCATGCCTAAAATATCATCTTGGCTAGTGGTTTCTTACTGATTTTGCCAATGGCAAGGACTAGAGTACGCAAGGTTGTTGTAGTAGCGACGGGTTTGGTGCTAAGGCTCTGGCCCCATGTCCAGGTTCAGGAACTCTGCTGCTGTCCTTGGGCGGCACCACAACGAAGGAAGCTTCGTCAGGTTGGTTGTATTTTCAGGCCAATTAAATAGGTGGTCCACATCGTTTGGCGTGCCCTCACATTCGGGACACATGTCAATAATTTCAGGTTCAATTCTGCTCATGTAGTTGTTTAGAATGCACGACCAATCGGATCTTAGTTGATCTAGGATGGATCTGGTGCTATGCGGTAGTTGGACCTCTTCGACAGCGACAGCAAAAACCTGTTCTTCCTAGAACTCGAGGAAGTCATCAATAACATACCGCAGCACGATATAAAAATCGTGGTAGGTGACTTTAATGCTCAAATCGGTAGGATTTCAGAAAACACATATCGGCCCTAACAGTTTGCATCATACCAGCAACAATAACGGTTTTCGCGCAGCCGAGCTGGCTATGATGTATGATCTAGTAATTTCCAGCACTTTCTTCCCTCACAAGAGAATTCACAAGGCAACGTAGAAATCAAACGACAATCAACGACCACCGAAATCACACAACGAATGGTTTGACGACGAGTCCTGCCAATCCGTTGAAAATATCCCTATATCCCCATTCCTATATCCCCATAGTTATCCCTATATCCCCATTCCTTCCATTTTCCTCATCTCCTTCCTTTATAGTTGACATGGTATCTTCGGATATTCAAAGAGTCTAAATAATGAATATTTCATATTTAGTGTGCTAAACATGTCTAACTAATTAAAAAAAAAAAAAAAAAAAAAAAAAAACAAAAACTGCGAGAAAAATGGTTAACAAGGAACACCCGAAGCTCCCAAGCTGATTATCTATGCGCCAGGAAAGCCTCAGCAAAACTTCTACGTAAAAAGAAACGCGAACACATGAAGAGCTGCATCGAAAACATCAACCAACATGCGGCCAACGGAAATTCAAAAGAGTGCTTTGCCAATGCACGGAATCTGACAAAAGATTTCCACCCAAGATCTACAGCCATCAAAAATGAAAATAATAAACTTACAACAAGTGAACGTGATGTGTTGGCAGTGTGGCGATCCCACTTTCAAGACCTACTGAATAGAACGAACGAAGTTCATCCTATTCGAGCAATTGCTCCATCAACTGAGGAGATTTTTGTCCCTTACCCAGCAATAGAAGAAGTGGAAGCTGTCATTAAAAAACTGAAAAATGGCAAATCACCAGGTTTCGATGGAATTTCCGCAGAACTTCTGAAAAATGGAGGAGCAGTTCTGGTCTCATGTATATACGATCTAATTCTTGCAATCTGGGATCAAGAAGAACTACCTGCTGAATGGAAAACAGCTCTCATTGTTCCGCTACATAAGAAAGGTGACCGTCTAAAGTGTGAAAATTATCGTGGCATCGCACTGTTGAACACTGCATATAAAATACTAGCTAATGTTGTACTTGCTCGACTCATCCCGTTCGCCGAATCTATCATCGGGGACTATCAGTGTGGTTTTCGTCCCAACCGCTCAACCACACATCAATGTTTTACATTAAGGATGATTTTGGAAAAATGTTGGGAGTACAACATCAGCATTCACCAGCTCTACGTTGATTTCAGGCAAGCATATGATAGTATCATTCGCGACAACCTCTGGTCCGCACTCATATGCCTTGGTATCCCAGAGAAACTTGTTTCTCTGTGCAAACTCACAACATCGGGATCAAATTGTAGAATAGTAATCGAAGGGTCAGTTTCTGATCCTTTCGATATAACATCAGGTGTTCGACAAGGTGATGCACTCGCGCCCATACTATTTAATTTGACGCTGGAGTACGCGATAAGAAAAAGCCGAATTGAGACACAAAACTGCATATATAACAAATCCAGTCAAGTTCTTGACTACGCAGATGATATTGTGCTTCTCGGACGTAGAACAAGCGATATTAAGGATAGTCTCTCTCAGCTTGAAAGAAATGCTAAACGGCTTGGATTATGCATCAACACCGGCAAAACTAAAGTGTTAACAACATCTAAGAACATACCTCCCGGAAATCTGGATACTGGCGACTATGAAGTGGAACGCGTGGAAAACTTCAAATACCTCGGGTCTGTAATAACATCGTCAAATGACATGCAGGCAGATATCAAAGCCCGTGTCTCTGCCGCATACAGAGTTTTCTACGCATACTCAAAACTTCTGCGATCAAAACATCTTTCGCGGTCGTGTAAACTCACACTTTACAAAGCATTAATCCGACCTGTGCTTACATTTGGAAGTGAAACCTGGACACTGACTTCCTCCGATTGTAGAATTCTATCAACATTCGAGAGGAAAGTCATACGAACAATTTATGGTCCCATGTAAAGTTGCTGAAAATCAGTATAGAATCCGAATGAATCATGAAATCAGACAGCTTCTTGGAGGCTGCGATGTAATCGGATTCATTAAATCCAACCGGATTAGATGGTTTGGTCATGTAGAAAGGGCTCCTTTGGATAGAATGATAAAAAAGCGTCCCAACAACAACCAGCTGGTGTTCGTCGAAGAGGAAGACCTAGACAACGCTGGCGTGATGACATCATCCAAGACCTTCGTGATATAGGATGTCGAAACTGGGGTCAACTGGTCATGGAACGAGATGATTGGAAGCTGGTGGCACAGACGGCAAAATCCCTTCATGGGATGTAAACGCCAGAGAGAGAGAGAAATAAAAGGTAAATTTATACCAGGGCTGGAAAACCATAAACTATTTGTAATGGTTTGGTTTTTGGTTTTTCTCTATGGCCAATTATGGTTATTTTTCTAGATAATAAATCTTGGTTTTGGTTTCGGTTTTACTATGCAACATGTTTTGGTTTTCTAAACGTCAAAATTTGGTTTTGGTTTCGGTTTATAGCTAAAAAATGTTTGTTTGAGTATTTGTCAGAGAACTGATTAAAAATTACAACAATGAATAATTTGTCAACAATGCCAATGCCAATGCTCAGTAAAAAATGTTGAGCTAATTTAAGATACATTACATGCCCAGGGGAAAGTGTTTCATTTCTGCGTAGCGCCTAGAGGATTTCAAGATAGTTGTTGGAATAGTTAGTTTAGGAATTGATAGGTACAGCTAACTGTTATAGTAATTGACAAATATTAAGATACGACATCTTTATAGAGTACTTTTTTAATGAAAAAAGAAAATAAATGAAAATAAATGATTATATGAAAAAAATATCTATCGACTATTTTTATATCATGTTAGATTCGTAACCGATTTTTGACAAAAAAATAAGTTACCACCTCTGTGTTTAGTAGCACGGCAGTATTTGTTGTTGCATTTTATTGTTGTCTTAATTTTTTAACAATATTATTGAACTTGACTAAATTTTTAGATTTGATTTTGGTTTCGTTTATTTTAAAATTTGGTTTTTGGTTCGGTTTTGGTTTGATGATTTTTAAAATTTGGTTTCGGTTATGGTTTTGATAATTTTTAAAACGTGGTTTTGTTTTCGTTCCGGATTTGATCATTTTTAGAATGTGGTTATGGTTTCGGTTTTTCTGATTTTGGGAAAAACTGAAAGAAATATTGATCTTGTTGTTTTGATACATCGAATCATAAGGAAATAAAAATATTTTCGATTTTATTTCGATATTTTAGAGAGCATGACGGAGCAAAGATTAAATTGTTGGAATTTTCTTCTTTAACTGAGCATCGGAACAAATATCAGAGTATATCCTTGAAAAATATAACATTGACAAAAATTTAGAATACCAATTTTATTGGTGTGTCACGTCAAGGATTGAAAAATGTTTTAAGCAAGCTAAACTCGAATTTGAGCCAAAATGTATTGGGTAATGGATTCGCAGCCCATATTCTAAATAATGCAATAAGAACTGCTGCTGATTTAATGCCGATCAACATGTTGATTTACATCAAAATGGCAGAGTGAAAAAAATTTATGAATATTTTACTCTACGGGTGGAGACGTCGAAATAGTTCTGCGACAAAAGTAATGTTGAACATAACAAACTTCTTAGATACAGTAAAACTCGCTGGCTAGAATTAATTCCAGCACTAGAAAGAATTTTGAAAATGCATGAACCTGCACTGAAAGCACATTTCCTAACGGTTGAAAAATGTTCAGTTAAAATAAAAGAATTTTTTGAAGGATTAAATAGTATAGAATTATTATAAGTCACTAGAAATGAATGTATGTATGTACATCAATTGAATAGAATGAAAAATTGCTTTGAAAGGCGAAAGATCCGTAACAAATGTTTTATCTCAATTCCGGTTCGGGAATCGAAACGGCGTCTTTCTGACCAGAGTTAATGGTTAACTATTTAACCCGCTCGACCAGCGTCGAGATAAAAATTGGTTTTTGGACGATCGACTTAACATCACAATTATTTTAGTTCAATTTCACTGTAAATTTTTATCTTATTTTTTAGTAAACAAATAGCAAAGAAAAGCAATAAATAGTAAATTTATGCACAATCTAGCTAGCACGTTTTGACCGTCCCACGTTCTCGCAATAGAAATTCTAAATAGTTAGTATTTTGAAGAATTTTTGTATTTTGTCCCATATTTTAGTGATTTGGCTCTGGTCAGTTTAATTTACTGACACCTACGCATGAATGCTCACAAAAGCGGTTGGTTGAAAACTATATAACAGAACCATCTAATGATCTATATAAATCAAAATTGGAATACAATAGTTTATAGTTTACACCAACAAATAACAAAATTAAATAGTTTTTTGTAAGTAATTCTATATCTAGAACATCAATTACCACCGTAGGAGCAGGTGTAACTTATATCATGACAGTTACATATTTCTAATCGCTTATGTGTATAAGTATCGATATAAACAATAATTAATTTAGGAATCCAAATGGCGCCATACAAAACTTCTTATCACATATCGTACGATAACAAGAACAACAATAATCTCCTTATGACTGTTTTTTGCCTTGAAAAGTGTTATTCTTTTTACTAAAATAAATAATATATTAATTTTGAATGCAATTTTTAAACTTGAACTAGGAAATTTTTAATTTTTTGGTAAAACCAACGTTTAAAATCAACAATAAAATAAACAAAATATTTGGCTTACATTATCGGAATTTTCTGCTAGACCATGATCTTTCAAATTTGATTCAATATTATGTTGATAATCTTTATCAATATTTTCATTTTCAATTGAGTCTCCATCACCTTTTCTACGGCGCAAATCTGCCATTATTATTATTTTTTTGTTCACTTTATTCGTGATTTTAATACAATAATCTTATTATTTCTATAAAGAAATAATAAGAATTAAAAATAATATTATTTCGTTTTAATTCAATAAACAAATATATTTCTACGAATAACTGTATTATTATTAAAACAAAAGAAACACAATCACAATTCTTAAGATATTTTACACATTTTCTTTAGTATTATTTCCTTATATTTCGTTATTAACGTCAGAAACCGAAGAAGTTATTCCGCAGACTGGTATTTTTTGTTGTTTTTAAAAATTAAATTACTTTAGTTCACATATCACGATTCACGAGTCACGACGATGTTGCATGAAAAAAAATGAGAATTTTTTTGTTTTTTTTATTCGCTTCGTGTTTTTATAAGCTGTCAAATTTTTATTGTATTTTGTAATACAGGGGTGGATTAAATTTTAATGTCAGTTTTAATTTTTTTCCAGCAAATGTGTCTGGCTGCTACACCTTTTGATCGTAATCTGTACTAACAAACACCTTTAAGTTTTTTTAATATAATGAATGAAAATGTACCTTATATCCTTGATTACTGAGTTTTAATACTTTTTACTATATACGCATTTCGAAAGCCATGCTTTCATCATCTGTAGTATATAAAAACTCTTTAATTTTTTATAAGCATTTTTAAATTATATCATACAAAAATATATAAATTCAAACTGTTTTCAAAGGTTTGTTTCACCGCTGAATATATTTTCATTTTTATTTATTGTAGCTGCTATAATTTTTATTGCAGCATAGATCATGCAGCGGTCAGCGGATAATAGTGAAATTAAACAAAGCTCAATTAACCCTTGAAGTATTGTTTTTATTTATCTGAATGTGGATTCTGCAGCAAAATGTTTGAAATCATCGAATTTTCGATCTTCGTTAATTTATTATAAAAATCTATAAATTTATGAAATCAAAGATTTGATGGGGCGATCAAAATGTTCTTTGCATTGTTATTATACAAATTAAAAATTATGTTAGTGAGAAACATGTAACGTTGTAGAATCAAGGATGGAAAATGGAAAGGTGAGTTAGTCTTTGCTGTTAGTCAAGTCTTTGCTTTTAACTGTCAAGCCCTAACTCCTTGTTAACACATTTATACAGAATCTGAATTGTTCTGTATTTGATTATAGACTTTTGTTGAAAAATGTTTGAAAAACGATACATGTTGGCAATTTGAGGGCATAACAACACAGATGGTTGGTTCAGTTACCAGATACCAGATACTAGATACCACATACCAGATGTCACATTCCAGATACCAGACACCAGATACCAGATACTAGATACCAGATACTAGATACAGAATAATAAACACCAGATACCAGTTACAGGTACCAAATACTAAAAACACAGATACCAGTTACTAGATACTAAACACAAGATACCAGCTACCCAACTACCAGATACCAGATTCCTGATACTAAATACCAGATACAAAATGCCAGTTGCCACTCTACCAGATACCAGATTCCTGGTACTAAATAGCAGAACCAGATAATTTTGTCTTTCTCACAATTTGTCACACCCAGGTGTGACAAAGCTACTCGTAATTCAGTTTCTTCAAAAATTTTCTGGCCATCGATGAACATAATACTGGGAGTTGAACTGACACATGCATTCCCTGCCAGCAGTCAAAAATAAATCGACAAACTAAATCAAAATTGGGCGAATCTGAACATAATGAACATTCCGTTTCACGTGCTGGTCTGAAGCTACCCCAATTTCTGAGGGATCAGCTTTAGCCGTGTCAAGGGCATTTATCGACCAGTACTTTTCCCATTTTGGCGTTCCACTCGAAATCACAACGGATCAAGGCGACTAATTTGAATCGAATCTGTTCAATGAAATTTCGACGATCTCGTCTGAAAGCATGTGAACAACGGCATATCATTCTCAAGCTAATATAATGGTGAAATGCTACCTTCAGCAATTGAAAGATTCGTTAAAGTTCCCTTACTTCACATCAGAACGTCAGTTAAAGTCAAATTCGGCTGTACTCCAGTGAAAATGGTCTATGAACAGTGCCTGTAAACTTTGTTCATTCTTAATAAACAACAGAACCACGAAAAACCCCTCAAGCAATATTTACATTTCGAAAGACTTTTCAGCTTTATCGTTTTAATGGCGCTATGAATGCCTCTGTGGATAAATCGGCTACTGCTTCAACGTGAACAGCTTTAGTCACCATGCAAACAAAAATCGCAATATATCCTTTTGAAAACCTGGCACCTCTTCCCTTTTTGAAGCGATTTGAACAGGACCAGCATAATCAACACCACAAGATGAGAATGGTCGTGGCAGATGTTAGTAAGCCGCTGATACCTTTCTGGTGACGCCTGTGTATTGGCGCGACGATTGCTGGTTTATAAGATTAATTACTATGTTATTCAGTGTGTTTGGATAGTGTGGAGGAAGCATGAAGAGTTGGATCAAATTCAAATAAGAAGGATGACACATATAATTTTTAAAATGTATTAATTTTATTTTATGTGGTGTGGGTGATGGTCTTGATTCCTCCGACTTTTGGGGTTGTCAGAGTTCCTACTCTTTGCTCATTTGAATTTTTCTTGTGAAACTTTTACGTGCAACTCAGCATTTGTGATGGGCTGAGGCAAGTTATTATCGAACTCACGGACTGGAGCTAGCCGGAAATTCAAATCTCAAGGAACGCAATTCCTCAAACGTTCCTGATAGTGATTCCATTATCATGAATGCAGTGTTCATTACAAGCACCAGATACCCAAATACCAGCCACGAGATAACAGATACCAGATATCGGATACATACCAGACACCTGATTCCAAAAACCAGATATCGACACCATTTCCTATTTTAATTTTGTATTTTTACTCTTAAGCTCAACAGTTTCACTTAAATATTTATTATAACCAATCATAAAATTCTAGTGTCGTTACAATAATTTTTTATAAAACTTATGAATTCATAAAGTTTGGCTATTGACCAAAATTTATTTAAGCTTGTTTGTTATTTTGTGTACAATCAAAACCCAAACAGAAAAATGGTACAGTTACTATTAAAAATAATACAAATTGACGATTACCGAATAATAAAATAAAGCAATATCAATATTTTCAATATCAAGGTAGAACACATTTTATTGTTGATAGGAATTAAGGCGTTAAAATTTTCATTTAACCGAACATATTAATATTCTTGTCAAAACGGTATGGTATGTTGGACAGTTAAAAAAAGTAAAATTTCAAATAAATTATTTTTTCGATTCGATGGTGAAGGTGATGTGATGAGGCAGTGATTGCCAACATTTTGCTGCTGAATTCTGATTGGTTTTTCAATTTTTAGGGTTCTACAAAATCAATTTACTCACAAACTATAAGTGCTATCAACTTGAAATTTTCTACAGTTATTAAATGTGTTTTCCCACACCTGATGATAACAAAACAAATTTCAAATATTTGTTTTTATCTATATTTTATGGACATAGATAAGAAGATAGTAAAACAAAAGTTTTTTTTAAGGAATTTAGTTTGGTTTAGAAAAATCGAAAAAAATGGAAGCATGTATATCAAAAAAAATTTTCATTGAATTTTCGTGTTAAAAACTTAAACTGTTTTCGTCGAAATGCAATTTTAACGGATTATTTTCAACTTGAATTGTGGTACTGTACGAGTCCAATTTTAAGTTCATATTTTTGTCTTTTATAAAATTAAAATTTATAATCCTAGTGTTCGGTCGAGACAACGTGATAAAAAAAATCATGATTTTTCGAAGTACTATAGTCTATACGCAGCCATTTATCACGAAAAAATTATCTTTTTTGCTGGTTTTAAATGTCAAAATGTTTTGAATTTAGGTGACAATAAAAATATTTTATTTTGGTTGTTAACGATTTTGGTTTTGTTTTATTTATGCTTACATTTTTGTGATAACTATTCTTGATAAAATTGGTTTAGTGGCTTTCGGGCTAAATTTATATTTTGTGATAAAATTAATTGAAATAAAAATGACCTATAAAGGTTGACATATAAATCCATCTTTTTATCTTTTTAATGTTTGGTCCGGTTTCCGAAAAAAATTTGACGTAAAATATCGTGATATTTATTATGATATTGCACGACCAAACACTACCAATATGGATAAAATTTTGTGACATTAGATTATTATAGTTTTCAAAATAACATGGCGGTGTCAATTTTACTAAGCTATTAAAATTAAATAAATTTGAAATAAAATAAATATTAAAATATCAAGTGCGTTTCAAACGAATTAAAATAAATACAGTCCACTATTGAATTTTGGTTTCATGTGCCCGCATCAAAACATTTCGACTGCTTAGTTTTTGAGTTATTACCAAAAACGAGTGGTTTTTTGTCCTCCCCCTTAACTTCCAAAATTACAAAAGAAAAAGGCCGTATCCTAGTTTAGGAGCTATTCAGAACATTTTTTTAATTTTTAATTATTTATTTCAGTATAAACAATTAATTATTAATTAAATTAAAAGTGCGGAAACACTTAAAAAAAAAGATATGATCAAAGTTCAAACATGGCTACATAACAAAATTAACAAAAATAAAACAAAATTATCGAACAATGTTTTTTTTCTCATTCTAATTTTTTGAAATTTTTCTCATGAAATTTTTTATCGTTTTTATTCATATTTAATAAATTGCATTGATGTAAATCTTTTCTTGTTAGTTCATATTTTATAAATAGCTTTTATAAAAATTTTCTTTCTCTCGCTTCTGCGACCCTGTAGACCTTCGATCAATGATAGCATCCCCCCACCCCCTCCCGCACCCGTTCATCTAATATATTATTGTTTTGTTTTGTCAGTGAAATATTTAAAGATATAATATTTTATAATATATTATTTTATTTATTTTATTTTTCACTCGTTTCTGCGACCCTTCGACAATGCGATCCTTTCAGTTTCCGCACTTTTATTTTAATCAATAATTACATGTTTATACTTAAATAAATAATTAAAAATAAAAAAAAAAATTTTTATGAATAGCTCCTAAACTAGGAATTAGCCAAGAAAAAATTTTAAAAAATTCTTGGGTGTAGGGATTTTGCTAAATCGAAACAACAATTTTTTTTTGGTTGTTATAATTTCAAATGTTCATTGGAGGGAGTTTAAAGTAGGAATGGGGGTTTAAAGTAGAAATTTTGAAAAAAAAATATTTTTGATCATGTCATATGAAAGGTGATTTTTTTTTATAGTGCAAAACAGTTTTTTTTGTAAATTTTGAAAGCACAGTTTTCGACTTATTTTCAAAAATGTAAAATTTTTTTTGGTTCCTCTTATCTACAAACTTTACAAAAGAAAAAATTTAAAAAAATTCACATGTATAGGGATTTCCCTAAATCGAAACGAAATTTTTTTTTGGTTGTTATAATTTCAAATGTTGGAGGGGGTTTAAAGTAGAAAATTTGAAAAAAAATTATTTTTGATCATGTCATGTTAAATTATTCTTTGAATATAAATATACTACTACGCTACTATAACTATTATTCTAGTATAGCTAAACGACTTGCTGTGGCCTGTGACTGATAGTGGAAGTATAGCTCAATTAACTTTTGTAGTATGTATATGTAGTGTTTTGTAACTGTAAGATACAAAAATCAAATCATAAAATCAATGGATACAAAATGGATTTTATTATACACAGCAAAACTTATGCAGCCTCTAAAATGTTAAATCCACCTAAACCTTTCTTAACGAATGAATTTCTTCACAATTATTTAGAAATAGAATGTTGACTGAGTCAAATAAAATGGGTGACTTAATTGATTTAGCACGTTTAATTAAAGTACAATATAACATCAATTGCAACGCAGTCTAAATCTAAACCATAATAAATAATATATTCAAATAATTATTTCCCCATCGATAAAACATTAATATGCCGCATGGAGGGAATTGTTATCAGGCGCGCACACAGATTATTATGCGATTATTGAATTTAAAAAAAAACATATCAACGTGTCCACACATTTTCTGTTGTGATTGTTTAACGTATTATAAATTTGTTTGCCTAAATGTTTACTCAAATTAATTTCACTTTTATATCTTGTAATTTCATTCATTAAGTCGAGACCAATTATTTTTTTTTATTCGATTAACATTTGTTGTTTTTTTATGTTAAACCAAAATTATTGACTTATATAAAACAGCTGATTAATTATTTTTACCAAATAAAATGTATGGAATTTATATACTTGTTTTATAAAAAAAATTCGTTAGGACTTTAATTTTTGACTTCTTGTTAGAGATAATTTTATTTTATATAATTCGCGTATAATTTTAGAAAATAAGTTAGAAAATCAAAATGAAAAGAATAATATCAAACTAAATTTAACTGAAGAACTTTTCCACAAGAACAGAAGACTAGAATAAGAAATGATTGCATGAATGTTTGAAATAGTACATTATATACCGAGGTGATAAAATAAATTTTCTACATTGAGGTGGATATTAATTCGCGAGAAACGAAGTTTCGAGCGAATTAAGCACCGAAATGGAGAAAATTTTCTTCACCGAGGTTTATATACTATTTTTTTTACTACTTGATATAAAAAATGCACTAAAACTCTTAATTATTCACAAAATAAAATGTCAATTAATAAGCAAATGGTGAATAAATAAAAATTTTGATTTGGTGAAACATTGTGTATCATATCATTGGATTGCGTATTGGATATTTATTATTCAGGGCTGCTTAGTTAGAAATTTATTTTCAATTAATTTTCTTAAAACTATATAAAAATCACATATGCTTTGCATTAAAAAATATAGCTTTTATTTATTTTTGACATGAATTGAATTGAATTGAAAATCTATTCAATATTGTTGAGCCAAATTTAGAATTTTTTTAGTCTACAACTCACAACTAAACTAAATTTCAACAGAATTCTGTTTAACACGAATTAAAATTTCAAATAAACTAAACTATAGTTGCAAAGAAGTTTTTGCATTCATTCATTATTTATTATTATTAAAATAAAATCAAAACGCTTATTATTTTTTAATATATTATTATTATTTTAGGAAGAAACTAAAAAAATTCAAAGATGAACTCAGTTAACAAACGAACAAAAATTATATTTTCATTATTTACTAAGGTGCTAAAATACTTATTATTAGGTGTGGGGAATAATTATTAGTAACCTTAGCTGAGAAAAATAACTTTTGTCTTGGGTTTTTGAGTAAATAATTGAAATTTCTCATGCAAGTAGTAAAAAAAAAATATTGTTCAACTATCGTTGGTCCTGTGAATAGTTTTGTTGCACACCTATACAAATGAGGCTTAATGCAGTTTTAGTTCTATTATAATACGAAACCTAGAACACAAACAAAAATTTAGTAAAGTAGCTCAAAACACATCGTCCTTAATTTACTTTGAAAAAAATAATGAAAGTCATCGAAACGACGTAACCAACTTAAAAATAATTAACTAAGGAGAAATGGAGAAATTTAAAGTATTGTAGAATTACGTTATCTTATATATTAATACGCTAAAAAAAACTTTTTGGAGCCTAAGGCTTTTTTATTCGCAGATGGATTCATTTAAAATTTTCACTGTTAACTGATATTAGTGTAACTTAGATTTTAAAGATTTTTCACACAAATCGGATCATAAATAAAAAAGTTATACACGAATTAAAATGTATTTTTGAATTTAACGGCCCCCGCTATACAATATGAAATGGAATTGCCCAAGTCTTTTCTTTGTTTTTTATTATTATTATTTAGTATTTTATATTTTCTTTTCAAATTTCAATTTAGTTTATGCATTGATTTAGGAGTGGATAGACGTATTATTTTTCTTTGTTTTTTTATTATTATTATTTTTCTTTGATTTTCTTTGATTTAATTATTATTTTTCTTTGTTTTTAAATATTTTCTATTGATTAGAAATTAAAGAAACAATTCATAAAATTGATTTGTTCTTTCTGTGCAAAACAAGATAAGCAGGCTACAGACCTTCAATCAATTTGTCAATCAATTGAAAATTACAATAAACGAAATAAAATTTAGGGGATTTTTACACTAAATTTTATTTCGTTTATTTTCGTTTTCGAATTGATTGACAAATTGATTGTAGGTCTGCAGCCTGCTATAGAGAAATATTTCATAAAAGCCGTTTTCGATTTTTCTGTTTTTTCTTCATAAATGAATGGTGTTAATGGTGAAATGAATGTTGTGAATGAAGAAATGAATTGCACGTGGTATTTATCATTTTAAAATTCATAATCTTTTTAATCATCGTACTGGTGCTTTAATTCCTGCCTTATGTGTTTGTTAAATTTGTCAGATGAAGATAGAATTGATGGAAATGAAATGATTAATAAATTTGTATGTACTGAAATCTCTGATCCCATTCTTTTTCCTAAATTACATGCATATGTGAAACGTCATATGATGCATGGACCATGTGGTGCTCTAAATCCCAATTCTGTTTGTATGAGAGATGGTAAATGTAGTAAGAATTTTTCAAAACTTTTTTCTGAAAATACTAAAGAATCTGTGAATGGTTATCCTTTGTATCGTCGACGTGATAATGGTATGAGTGTTGATGTACGTGGTGCATCTCTTGATAATAGATACTAGGAGGGCCCGGCGGGCTTCGCTACGCTTATAAATAAAGTTTTTGCGTAGACATTTTGTGGGGTGGGCCCGGTGAGCATGGTGGCATTTGCTACATGCTAGCATTTCTCACGACAAGTACGATCATTAGTACGACAATATTTTAATGGTTGACACCCCTGACGCCTGGACACCCTTGACACACCTTGACACCCTTGACACACTTGACACCCTTGACACCCTTGACACCCTTGACACCCTTGACATCCTTGACACCCTTGACACCCTTGACACCCTGACAAATAAAATTTTATTACAATTCCTTCACAAATTTTTTTATTTTCTATTGATTAGAAATTAAAAAAACAATTTCCCAAATTTCCCGAATTTCCCAAATTTCCCAAATTTCCCAAACTTAAAACAATAATTTTTTTTTATTACAACCATTCCTTCACTAATTAATCGAAAGGAACTTCGTTCCATCCGGGTGTCCCTTGACATCTCTTTACTTATTCTTATGCGTATGGAAATGAAATGATTAATAAATCCTAGGAGGGCCCGGCGTGCTTCGCTACGCTTATAAATAAAGTTTTTGCGTAGACAATTTGTTGACGTAGAAGCAATGATTTCAAAAAGTGGTAATGAGAAATGCTAGAATATAATTTTTAATTTTTCTTTTTAAATATATGAATGAAAAATAATCAGAACTCTAGCTGATCAGTTCGGATATATGAAAAATTAGCGATCAAATAGTTAGAGATCAAATAAGCTTACTTGAAAACTTATTTGATCGCTAATTTTTCATATATCCGAACTGATCAGCTAGAGTTCTGATTATTTTTCATTCATATATTTAAAAAGAAAAATTAAAAATTATATGCCACTCTTTGAAATCATTGCTTCTACGTCAACAAAATGACTACGCAAAAACTTTATTTATAAGCGTAGCGAAGCACGCCGGGCCCTCCTAGTTTGTATAAATAGCTGATCAAGTCACAGATATCAGTCTATTCGTTTCGACTTTGGGAAAGCATCTATACGTTTTTGATGTTTGCAAAGTAGCTCATTTGGAAATTTTGGCAGCAGCCTATTCAATTTTTGAAGAAGATTGAAGAAATTGGATAATTGACGTGGATAATTTTATGAAGTTACAAATAAATTTGAAGATTTTTGGAGCCACATCTAGAAGAAGAAACAACTAATTTGAAATCTTTCAGTCACTTTGAAGGAATTTGGGAAGAAAAAAAAACAGTATTTATTATTTTCGTTCTTTATGAGCAATTTCACGAAGATTCAACAACGTTCTGACCCCTTTTAATTTTGATTATTTTTTGTTTATAGATAGTCTTTCATAAATAAAAAATACAGGTTCTCTTAGAATTTTTTTTTTCGACCAGGTGTCTTCACAGGGTGGCCCTCAATTTTTTGTTATTTTGTGATGTGAGTGCATTTGACGAGTGATTGTAGAAAAACTACTGAATCGATTTTCATAAATGATATGCCGTTGAATAGGTATTAAAACAAAGTTTTTTAAAATGTACACTATTAATTTTTTGAAATAATTTTTAACGGTGTAACATAAGAAAAAAATGGTGTAATTGAAAAAAAGAAGGCATAGCCTTTTTTTTTTTTTTTTTTTAATTTTTTTTTAATTTTTTTTTTTAACTAAATTGAAGCTTATTTTATATCTAACCACTTGTGAAAGTTTAGGACACGCGTTAGTTTTTGTTTTAAAGATAAAATTCGTTGTGCATATGACTGCCCAGCTAGCACAGATTTCGATTTGTAACATAATTAAGTTACAATTCGGTTGCAATTCAGTTTTTTTAAATAAATTTAGTCACATATGGGTTATATTACAGTTTCGACTTAGCGATTGGCAACAAATCATTCGGCTCAGTTACAATACTGTTTTTATTTTGTAACAGAAAAATACACTTGTTGTTAAAATGTTTCATAAAAGTTGCAAAGGCAGAAGTTTTTTTTAAGTTAAATTAACGTTATTAAAACTTTTATTTTTGTAGCGCATCTTAAAAATGTTATTTTATTGTAGTTGTCACAAATCCAGTAACGAGGTGGCAACCTTGATGTGACTAACATATTTTCCTCAAATTACTGTTACAACGATGTTGCAGCGAGGTTTTTATTTAGTTTCAATGACAGAAAAAACAAGGACGCTACAATGAGGTTGTTATACAGTTGCAATGACAGAAAAAGAAAACGGATCGAGTACTATAATTTTAGATAGCCAATTAGTAACTAGGACGCTGCAATGAGGTTTTTATTTCGTTTCAAGAACTTTGGAAGCAATTTCTCTTGAAGCTGTATGTTCGCCATATTTTTCGTCGTTCTATGTATTTCCTACACCATGCGGTTTTATTTGAGAAAAGTCTAATGTGATTTTCTATAGTATTATTTATTTCCTCTAAGAATTTATGGTTCAATATGACACTAGGAGCGTTACAAAATGTATTTAGATATATATTTGTGGATTTTATGGTTGTAATAAAAATTCGAAAATTTTCCAATTTTCCAATTATTTTCCGAATTTTCCATTTTTAGGTGCGCGTAAATTTTCCAGAGGTAAAACAATAACATTCATCGACCAAATGGCATCCGTTATAAAATTTTGGTCTAGTATTCATGAAATTTTTCTTTTTCAAAGTACTTATTGAGTAATGGCTGACTTTTATAACTTATAAATCTTATAAATTATTTCAATAAAAATTATGTAAAGGAATACTTATTAAAAACATTTTTAAAACATTACAATATACAACTGAAATGAACCAAAATATTCGTTGTTTCATCTTGTTGCGTGCAACTTCAGTTTGTTACAACAGCACATTTTAAACATAGCTATAACACATTTGTCGTCTAATTGCGACCAAAGTTGTATCAAAATATACCGTAAATTCTGCTTTTTCTGTCGCAATGGAGTTACAGTTGCGTTACATATCTAATTTTGCGACTCTTTTATTTGTAACATTAGCTCTATTGCTACAAATTTGTGCTAGCTGGGTGTCGGGAATCAGTTTTTTTTGTTCTGAAGGAAAATTATAAAAATGGCGATATAAACTAAGAGATTTTTTTTTATGATAAATATCAAATATTTTATTATTAGATGAACTTTTTAAAATATTATAAAAATTATATATGTAGTACAATAAATAAAATAAATACAATTGTTAAAAATGATTTACTTATTTTACAAACAGAAGTTTCTTTTGAATAGGAAAACACTTCTGCAATTATTTTCTTTGTATTAGATGGCATAAAAAAATGAAATGTTTATTTATAACTTCTAGTAATCACTTGTCACTCTTATAAAAAGTAATTTGACAGTCTCGACTGCAAACAAAAAAACCGTATAAATAACAAAATCTATTTAGGAACTTTTGACTGGAGAAGTATTATGTTCGTATTATGTTATTATGGTCATAAAGTAAAAGATTGTATTTTAACATTAAATTACAAATATTTTATTATTGAATAAACTTTTTTCAGTATCATACAAATTATATATGTAGGTTAAAGAAAATAAATATAGTTATTAAAAATTATTTACTTATTTTACATTTAAAAGTTTCTTTTGAGTTGGAAAACATTTTTGTATTTATTGTCTTAGTATCTAATGGTACATAAGAATGAAATTTATAGTTCCACTTATAGTAATCGCATTTTTATATCGATTTTGTAATTTTTTTTTGTTAATTGATATTCATTTTTATCGGCGTATCCAAAGTTTATGGTAGATTCCCATTTTAAAGCCCATTCGAAAAGTTTTTTTGATGTATCAATAATATCTTTGCTCCCTATACTATAACGGTGTGCAGCACGCTTCAGTGTACCACCAATTCCATCACAAGGTCTCTTTCCATGGCTGGTAGCATGAAAATGCCATTCTGCATCAACCTTAAAGTCTTTTTTATGGTGGCATAAGTTAATTAGGTTATGTTTATTTTTGTATTGCACCCTGCACCGTCAGTGTTATAAATTATTTTCGTAATATTAGAATTTGTATGCGTTTTGATGAATTCAATAAGTTTTGTAATGAAAAGTTGGACTGTACTACTGTTGTGATCGTTTATATCCGAAATGAGTATAAAACTTCGGTGCTGTATATATTCACTTGCGGCACTTTTAAAATAAATGACAAATGGATGAATAGTAGCTTGTGAATTATTATAATAATAGCCTTGAATCGCATCCTGAATTATGAAGCCGTAGTTTTCAGAAAAATCCCCTTGAACGAAGCACTCTCCTGCTTCTAATTTTTTTTTCCTCAATGAATGTAGATTGCTGTTTTGCTATAAAGTTGTGTGGTATCAAAATTTGTAAACGGTAAATAAATTTTTTCATAAATTCTTCTACAGTTTCTATTAAAGTATCCAAATTGCATCGATAAGTGGTATTCCATTGTTGATATTTGACTTGAAGGATTCCTTTAACGTCAAAATCATTTAGTAATTTTTCTTCGAGTTGTTGAAGTTTTTTTGAACTTTCATTGCACTTCAAAGTATGACAATCTTCTGTTAATTCACCACATAAAACAAAGTCAATTAATGTTTTATAATTCTGGAAAGCAGCATCAGTAATCCAAGACTCTTAGAGTGTTGAATCATTAGTTTTATATTTTGATGTATGGTACACACGCACACATTATGAACTCCTTGGGATAATTTTATACATTCTTGTGGTCGAAGGGACGTGAATTTAGTAAATCCTATTTTCAAATCAGGAAACTTTTTTTTAAACTCCACATAAGCTTCATTTAATGTACATAGCAATAAGCGCTTTTGTGTTTTTATGCGCTAACAATGCACAATTTCAAAAATTTCTTTTTAACACCTATTCTACGACATATCATTTATATTGTTATTATAATTATATTATTATATTTAAAAATATAATAATTCATATTATTATATTTAAAAAAAATTCTACTTGAAGTCGTATTTTTCATTTATCAAAGGCTATCTAAAAACTAAAAATAAACCAAATTAAAAAGGTTCGGGTCAAAATGTCGCAAAATTTTGCTGAACTTGAATGAAATTGCTTTTTAAAAAGTTCATTTAATAATAAAATATTTGATATTTAACATAAAAAAAAATCTGAATCTAAAAATCGCCATTTTTATAATTTTCCTTCAGAACAAAAAAAACTTATTCCCGACAGTTATATGCACAACGAATTTTATCTTTAAAACAAAAACTAACGCGTGTCCTGAACTTTCACAAGTGGTTAGATATAAAATAAGCTTCAATTTAGTTAAAAAAAAAAAAGTCTATGCTATCTTTTTTTCAATTACACCGTTTTTTTCTTATGTTACACCGTTAAAAATTATTTCAAAAAATTAACAGTGTACATTTTTAAAAACTTTGTTTTAATACCTATTCAACGACATATAATTTATGAAAATCGATTCCGTAGTTTTTCTACAATCGCTCGTCAAAATGCACTCACATCACAAAATAACAAAAACTTAAGGGCCACCCTGTGAGGTCTTTACAGGTCGAAAAAAAAAATTCTAAGAGAACTTGTATTTTTTATTTATGAAAGACTATCTATAAACAAAAATAATCAAAATTAAAAGGGGTCAAGTCAAAATTTCCCAAAAATTTGCTGAACTTGCGTGAAATTGCTCTTATATTAATTGATTTTTGTTGAGTGATAATTTCTTGATAATTAAAAATTATATTCTGTTCAAAAATTCAAGAAAAAAAAAAGTAATGTTAAATTAAATTAAATTTTGGATATCTTTGTAAATATATTGTGTTGTCTTCTCAGATAGTTAAATTGTGTTTTTTGTTAGTGCCCAAATAGTAAAAAGTGCAAATTTTATGAAGTCTACTTGATGAAGGCCCGTCCCACACTTAAAATAAATTGGCGTCGCGACAAAGTGGCACGTTACACTCACCCACGACTTACAGCATCAGTAAATATGCTGACAGATAAGTTCATTTGGCCATTAATTAAAGAAGATGTAAGACAAACGGCTCAAAACTGCCTGGATTGCCAAAAAAAATACATCGTCATACCAAAAGACCTTTGGAGAATTACCTTCTAGTATCTCAAAGGTTTGCCGAAATCCATCTTGATACTGTCGGGCTATTGCCAATATCTGAAACTTAACAACATTTCGTGACGAATCGATATTCGATACATCTACCCAAGGGCGAGAGGCAATTCCTATACCAGATAAAAATGCTGAAACTGCTGCTTTTGCAATATATTGTGGTTGGATAGCACGATTTGGTGTTCCGAAAGTAAGTGTGACAAATCAAGGAACTCAATTCGAATTGGAATTGTTTGGGGAACCATTTAGATTGATAGGCGTTTGGGAAAAAAGAGAGCACTTATAGCTACAATTCCAAATCGAATGGTCTTACTGACCATCGGAATCGGTAATATTCTATGATCGACCAGATTGGATCCGAATCCTCCCATCACTGTTATTTGGTTTTCACCTATCGTTTTGCGAGGGATTTAATAATACATCTGCTGAACTCGTCTACGGTGCACATTCCGAATAGCATGACAGTTTTTCGAGGATAGTAAAGAGATTGTATGTCAGTCAATTCGACTATGTGTAAATCTTAAAAGATCACTTTAACGAGCCAAGACCATCGGACTTTAACGGACCAAGACCAAGACCGTCAGATGGGCTGACGGGCTGCTACTGAGAAGAGGCTGATACTTTTATGGATCATTAAACTCTCGACACATCTAAGAGCTGACTTCTGAACAATTTGCCCATTCCCATTTATCTCATCATTTCCACTTACCAAGTCGTTCTGCTTTGGGCCATACAAACTTCAAAGCTGAAAAAGCAAAAAAAAGTCAGTTAAATTTGATTTGTGTTTCAAACCTCCTTTATTATCATCTACCATTCGATCAGGGCGAGTAGCTAAATTGCCACCAAAATTATTAGATTGTTTACAGTGTGAGACGAATAAAAGTCTCTAAGTATCGTTTGACCATAGTGGTCTCACTGGTGGAGGAGCAGGCACGCACACAAGAAGGAGGTTCTCGGGTCTGGAACCCTCCCTTTAACCGATCGTTTTTCAATATAAATTCTGTGTGACGAGAATTTTTAGTTTTTTGGACAACAAACGCTTAAAAGTATTTCCATTACCAGAATTTATTTGTTTGCAGAGATCTAATAGCTGAGCGGGGGGAAGTGAGATGAGGAGGAAATACCACCTAATGAGGCAAGGATGTTAATTTTTGGGATTGCAAGGACCAACACTACAACCTAATAACAGAGTTCGTTGTCGATGATCATCACACGGTGTAGGGTAGTAGCAACATAAACATAAAAGGTGAGTCTCTGCTCCAATACATTTATACAATTAACATGATTATAGCTAACAAAGGCAGCAAATCTACCTTCGGAAACGTGGCCCTGGACGTATCTCTGAGCAACAACATCACCGAGAATTTAATCAGTAACTGGCATATCTGGGATGTAGCTTTTACTCTTCACTTAGGCACCCCTCTTCACTTCACTACTCTTCACTTTAGGCAACCCAGGCAGACCGATTCGGAGCTCTTTAAAGTACATCTTCGAGATAATGTAGGCGATTGTGGCAAGATCAACTCCACAATGGAGCACGACTATGCGGCAAACCACCTGCACTCAAAAAAATAAAAGTCACTTTTACAAAATTTTTATAAATATACAACACACAAAATTTTTTGATAAAACTACAATTTTTTCCCTTCAAATCCAAAACTAATTTGTAAATCATATAAATTTTTGGTTTTTTCAAATAATTTTTTTGTAATCTACAATATGTTTGGTAAACTTACAAAAAAATTTGTGAGTGGTATTATTATAAAAAATTTACTTAGTTTTGTTTTAAGTGTGCTCATCGCCGAAGCATGCCACCGCAATTATCCAATTGCCAAGTCTAAATGGCCAAGATATATGCCTAGGAGCAACGGAAATTTGGAGAGGATGAGGAGTAAGGTCACAAGCTCTTTAACAAGGCAAAAAGAACAAACACCTGGACGGAGTACAAGTTGACTCTTACTTACTACAACAATGAACTTAACCGAACAAAAAGTGATAGGTAAATAGAGCTTTGCGGAACGATTGCCAGTCTACCGGTATGGCTCCAAAAATTACTTGCGCCTGATCATACAAATCTTCTGAGTTCAATCTTGAGGTTGGGCGGTATCTACACCACCGACTGCTAAGAAACTCTAGAAACACTATTACAGACCTACTTACCGGCTTCTACATGCGTGAGCTCGGAAGAGAAAATATATTAAGCCCTGGATCGTTGGATCCTGAAACTAGTAAGGTTTTAAACCAACTAGCAAACAGCATATTCTCCCCCAACTGAACGATTTGGGCAATCAAATTGTTTGGACCGTTCAAATTCTCAAAAGCGACGGAATGTTCGATTTATTTATTTCATTTCGAAGCCAAATCATACAGCCATCGGCCAAAAAATCTAACATCTTTTTTTCTGAAAACGAGCTGGAATATGCGATTCGGCATGCATGCCTTAAGCAAAATCCTCTCAACTCATTGCAGCATGCGTACCAAATTGGTAAATCTACGGAAACGGCATTGCATAAAGTCGTGAAAGAGATTGAGACCACAACTTGCATGCACATTTATGGACATGCTGTGGTAAAGTACATTTTCAAGCTATAGCTGAAATAGCCACTAGGCAAAATCTGAGCACGTACACTTCGGCGTGGATCACCAACATGTTACAGAGGCAGCAGATTACAGCTACACTAGCAGATACATCAGTAACTGTCAGGCCTTCTATAGGATGTCCCCAGGGAGGAATACTCCCTCCGTTGTTATGGCTGACAGTCGCTGATGATCTTCTTAATAAGCATAAAGTTCTGGTTTCACCACTGTAGACTACGCCGACGATATAGCATTCATGGTTAGAGGTAAACATAACTCAATAGTATACCGTAGTCTTTACAAACAGAAGTGTTTCAATCCTCCTGATTAACGGCAAACGGATACGTGTAGTTAAAGAGATTAAGTACTGGGATCCTGAACAGCAAGCTCTCTTTGAACACCTAAAACATATCTCGGACAAAACCAAGAAGGCTTTCTTCGTTTGCAGAAACTTGTTTGGAAAAACCTGGGAATTCAGCCCCAAAATAATACTTTGGCTACATCAAAGCATGTATAATAAAACCCATTCAGTCATGCGCAAATTTGGTCTGGTGGCAGAAAACTAACCAAATATCTGCTCGGGCAGTGCTCACAAAAATACAGAGACTTGTGAGCCACAACTGTGCTATTAGAACCACACCAGCATCTTCAATAGGGATTCTTCTCCTATTTACTCCATTGCACCTATACATCAGATGCCAGCATGTGGTATATGGATAGAGCCCGAACCAATGAAGGCACGGGTGCCGGGGTGTTTGGTCCCAGAGCTAACAGCACTTTAAACCGAAACCTTGCCTATCAACTACTGTGTAATGATATGTCCCGAAAGAAAATACAGCAACACAGATATATATGTACATTATTTCTGATAACAAAATTCACAAAGAATTGCAGAAACTAACCGTATCACACTTGTGTAAGTACCTGATCACACATGAGTATACGGCGATGTAGGAGCAGACTTGTTAGCTAAGACGGGCGCCACTACAAAATTCATTGGCCCAGAACCGTGCTTTAAACTCACCAAGAGCTCGCTCAAATGCGTTATCCAAAATGAAAACAGGAACAAAATAAACAACTATATGGAGTATGGGGGAAAGTTTTAACTGCATTCATAAAGTTTCTAGGCAACATCCCGTCTCTCTTTTTAAAACAATTCATCTTGAGAGAGAGTCTCTAAAGATCTTAAGAAAGTGCGTGACAGAACACGGTTCGATAAATAACCACTTTAAAAAATTAGACTTTGCTGCCTCCGACAGATGCAGATTCTGTAACCCGGAGATAAAAACCATGGAGCACATTATCTGCAACTCCTCTGAACTTGTATGACGCAGATAGATTAAGCTCGGTCAAGGGAGACTAGCACTTCCTCTACCACAAAACATTAGTCCAATGTAGCTTATTAACTATGTTAAAGGCTAACTAGCTAACTGATTAGTTCAGCTTCAAGATTTCCAAATAAAAAAAAAATTAACAAAAATCGATTTATTTGGAAGAAGAGATTGGCTCTGATATATGTATATTTAAATAGAATGTGTTGTACGATAGTAAAGAAGCGTAAAAAGTAAAGTAAAGAAGCGAAAATTATTTGCACAAACGTTTTTCGTTATAGTTAGTAAATAAGTTCTTGAGATATAGTGTCTACCGACTCGAGTAGAGCAATTTCGAGAAAAAACAAAACAATTTTTTTTAAATTTCCCAATATTGGACGAGTGTAAATTAATAAATTATTTGATTCTTATGAGAAACTTTTTATTAAAACGATTTATTTTAGCATTACGAAAAATTAATTTGTTTATACGATACACAATATTCTAGTTTCCATTGCTATGGCAAATTTCTGTAGGTGATTTTGGAATTATCAACCTATGTTCACACATGAAAGCATATTTCCTTTCACATTCCCAATCGATCCATTTATATTTATAACCATGATCGTATAAAAGACAATTGTTTGTATTGTTAACAGCACTGATTGGTCGATCTGTATACCAACTAGAATAATAAAATGGTGCACCGGTTGATGACCAATAAAATTCACCTTCACTACCTAGATCCGTTCCACTTGTCCATAAATATATTCCAGAGATGTTAAAGTTGTTGGCTATTGTTATAATGTATGAAATAGCTCTTTCATCCTCCTCTTTTGATCGTAAGCTAACTAAACTAGTTCCATGATACGTGCAGAATTGTTGAGCTTTATACCAATTCAACTGAAAATAAAATTATTAGAATAGCTGTAACAAAAACAAATTAAGAAAATTACTGTTAAAGGATGACTGATATAATATCCATTAATCAAAAGATTAAATTGCAGTAATACAAGTAACACTATAATAATTTTGAGCAACATTTTAAACGCTTTAATTACGAAAATGTTGAATTTACGAAACTATTTGTTTAGCATTCTAGAAAGGTTCACTTATATACGAAAAATATTTGAAATAAATTAAAGTTACAGAATGTTTTAAAAAAAACACGAAAAATATTTCAAGCGATGTTACTACCACAAATTTAAATCGCAATTTGTTTTTAATGATGTTGTGTTGGAACTTGGGGCGCAAAGCAAAAGATTTCAAATTTGAGATTTCAGAAGATGCACTTTATTGGAAACGAGTCTTAATTCACCTCTTTGGGTGGACTTTAATCATTGAGGAAGGGAGTGCCTCACATGATCGAGGAAAATATTTCTAGCAATTATCGGCAGACGGCAATCCTATTTTAAAAAATTTATTTTTCATTCTTTGTTTTGTTTTTGTTTCCTAAATCTTATCATGAAACATTGACATATGACTTAAGAGAACCCCATACATATACCATGTCACATGTTGTAACATATAACATGTATTTTTTTGGTTTGAAATTTTCGTATCGTATAAAAGATCGATTGCGCAAATCCGTATACCGAAGCTTACGTTTTAAACTATTGCTGCGAAAATGAGAACGAAATTCTAGGGATATTTTTAAATATTTTGTTAAACAATTTTTAAATATTTTGAATAAGTTTTTAAAAAAAGTTTTTGATCAAAAATATTTCGTTGTCAGTTAAAGGACCACAACACTACCGGAAGCAACAATTCTTTCATACAAATAAATAGATGATAACATTATAAAATATATACAGATTACCATATAGTAAAATTATGAATACTCCATACATTAATATTTCAAGAATGAATCTCTATATGAATGAATCTCAATACATGTTTATAGTAAATTTATTGAAAAAGAATTATATTTATAAAACTGGAAAATGTTCAATCACTTTATGGTTTAGTTTTAGAATAAAATTGTTCTAAATCTATTTCAGCATTTCCACACTCTAGCTTCAATTGCTATGGCAAATTTCTGAAGCTGATTTTGGAATTGTCAAGTTATGTTTACACATAAAAGCATATTTTTTATCACATTCCCAGTCCACCCATTTGTATTTATAACCATAATCGTATAAAACACAATGGTATGTGTTATTAATTGGACTGGTTGGTCGTCCTGTATACCAATTCGAATAATAAAGTGGTTCACCAGTTGAGGTCCAATAAAACTCGCCTTCACTGCCTAGATCCGTTCCACTTGTCCAGATATATATTCCAGATATATTAAATTCGGATGCAACCGATTTAATGTATGCAATAGCACTTTCATCTTGCTCTTTCGACTTTAACTCAATTAAACTAGTTCCATGATATGTGCAGAATTGTTGAGCTTTATGCCAATTCAGCTAAAAATATAATTATTAGAATATCTCTTCAAGAAACAGTTTATGAAAATTACTGTTAAAGGATGGCTTATATAATATCCATTAATAATAATAATATTAAATTGCAGTAACGCAAGTAACACTATGGTTTTGAAAAACATTTTATGAGGTTATTTTCGCAAAACTCACTGTTGAGCACAGTAGAAAGTTTAACTTTATATACGAAATATATTTAAAATAAATCAGAGTTATAGAATGTTGTAAAATAAATGCGAAATTAAGCATTTTTTGTGATTATTGAAAATTTCAAATTTTAAAATGTTTAGAATAATTTATTTTAAATAAATTTAATATTTTCCAATAACAACTTAATTTATAATATATGTTACGCGTTTCGAACATAAATGTTCATTTTCAAACGTTTCAAAATATTATAATATTCATCAAAATAAAATTATATCAAAATAAAACATTTTTCATTCAACAAAATATTCAAGAATACTCAAAATTTTCAAGATGAATTAAACACTATAAAATTTATTGCTTTAGATAATGGATATGATTCTAAATTTATTGATAAGTTACTTTCAAAGAAATTAAACAAATTTAACAATCGAAATATTAATAATGAAAATACTATAAAATATATATCAATGGAATACACAAATATCTTACCTAATATTTTACGGAACCATTTTAAAAAATATAAATATAAGATGTCTTTTCGCACAAACAATAATTTATATAAATTGTTACAACCAAAATTAAATGTTAAATTAGAATCTTGTTCGGGAATTTATAAAATAAAATGTGATTCTTGTGAAAAATTTTATATCGGTAAAACCGGAAGATGCTTCAACGATAGATTCAAAGAACATCTTCCAATGAAGAAAAACAATCAAAACTTAACATCTATTTTTGACAACCATTTAGTCGATAACAAGTTTTGAACAAAATCTGAAGGCTTTACATTTATGTAATCAAGGTTTTCTAATGGATTCTCTAGAAGAATTTGAAATTTACAAAGGATTCAAAACACAACCACATTTAATTTTGAATGACAAACTTTCTTTTAGTTCAAATGTTTTATACAATTCTGTTTTAGAATAAATCAATTAAAATTTCTGTAAAAAATATATTTCATTCATAAAATTTAAATAGTAAGCTTCTAAAATTTGTTTATTTTCTTCCATTTAATTATATCAGCTTTATTTTTATGTTTTTTCGATAATAATAGTATGTATTATTGTATTGTTTTCTAACCTAAAGCCTAATGAACTTAACCTATTGTCTAATAAAAATTTTCCTATAAAAAGTTATCATTATTCAATTGGTATGATTCCAATTGGTCAAATTGTTTTGATTTCATTAAAATTATTTTTAAATTATAATCACAATTGATAAGTTTTGCTCAAAAATCAAATTTTAAATTACATTCTCTTATTTCGTTTAGTTGAACTTGGTTATACTGTATGAGATGGGCATTTTTTATCACCAGGGTTTTTTTAATAAGAAATTTGATTTATCAATTAAAACAATAAAGATTTATTGTTTTAATTGAAGAAAATGTTTTTATTTTTTACAATACACAATTTTTTGTCAGAGAATAAAGTATTGTAATCGATTCATGTTTAATGAACTTTATTCTCTCGCAAATTAAAATTCTCGCTCGGGCCTCGCTCAAATTTTAAACTTTTGCTTGAGAATAAACTATTTCATTATACACTCATTGATTAAACTACTATTATAAAATGAAATTCTATTCAAGTTATTTCAATTAAAATTTTTTTCTTTAGTATGCTTTTATCAAACAAAAAATTTTATTGGATGAAAAATGTTTTATTTTGATTTTATAATATTTTGAAACGTTTGAAAATGAACATTTATTAAAATGCAATAATTAAAAATATACTTTTTACTGCTTATTTTTTAATTTTTTTTATTTTATTAATAATAATATAAACTTTCTTATAGTAACAATTTGAGTTCTATTTTTTATTTTATAGAATATCGATTTCGACTTACGTCATAGTTCTTAAATTATTATTACAATTTTTGCTTAAACTATTACTTATATACTATTTCAACTGCTATTTTTTATTATTATGTCATATATTTTGTTAGTTTTAGTGTTGATTTTATCATTTAAAATGTTGTTATTGTTCTTATATTTATATATTTCTATTTCTTCCAATCTATCTAGATGTTGTCCTTTTCTTTTTTTATGTAATATGGTTAAATTTGTGTTGATATTGGTGTATTTGTGTTTTTCTATTTTTAAACGTTTGCCATATCTGGATTTTGGATCGCTTCTGTTAATTTCATGGGTGTGCTCAATAAATCTTTTTGTCGGGGCGTCTGGCCTATACAAAATTTGCTGCAGTCGTCACAGGTAAGTTTGTAAACACCTGTGTCTAAGGTTTGGGTTTTTTGGTTTTTAGGTAATTTTCTAATTTATTTTTGTTTTTGTAAGCTGCAAAATATCCATATTTATTTAAAGTTTTTTACATTATTTTGAATGTTGTTTTATTGTATGTTAGGCCTACGTATTTTTTGCTTGCTAATTTTTCGTTATTCTTCAATGTAATTAAGGTTTGCAAATTTTTCTTGTTTTTATATTTTCAATTTAATGTGTCAATTATTTCGTTTTTATATCCGTTTTTACTGGCTATGTATTTTATGTTGTTTAATTCGTCTTGATAATTTTCTTCATTCATAGGTATATTGTTCAATCTATTGATCTATTTATTTGTGCATTGAATTCATTCATTGGATCTTTACTTAATTTTTCGATGTTGTTATAAGTGATGTATTCATCTATCTTATTGTTGTAGTCTGTAGTTTTTAAGACTAATGTATTCCCTTTATCTGCTTTGGTTATTGTGGCATTGTTTTGTTTGATCTTGTTGTGTATACTGTGTATTGTCTTTATTTCTTTCTTGTTGTTGGTACACCAATATCAACACAAATTTAACCATTTTACATAAAAAAAGAAAAGGACAACATCTAGATAGATTGGAAGAAATAGATATATATAAACATAAAAACAATAACAACATTTTAAATGATAAAATCAACACTAAAACTAACAAAATATATGACATAATAATAAAAAATAGCAGTTGAAATAGTATATAAGTAATAGTTTAAGCAAAAATTGTAATAATAATTTAAGAACTGAGGATGACGTAAGTCGAAATCGATATTCTATAAAATAAAAAATAAAATTCAAATTGTTACTATAAGGAAGTTTATATTATTATTAATAAAATAAAATTAAAAAATAAACAGTAAAAAGTATATTTTTAATTATTGCATTTTAATTCAAAAGTGACAAAAGCACACAAACAGTGATATGGAAAACCATAATAACACATATAGTGAACATTTATGTTCGAAACGCGTAACATATATTATAAATTAAGTCGTTATTGGAAAATATTAAATTTATTGAAAATAAATTATTCTAAATCTAATTTAAGCAACCCGAGCAGAAATTTCTTAGGGCTCAAATACGGCCCTGATCAGGTTAGCCCTAGTTTGATAGGGCCCTGATCATGAGTGTAACGCTTTTGCCTAATCAGGCCCTGATTGGAATAAACGGATCAGGCACTGATCAAGTTTTCCATATAAAATTAAATAGGGCAAACCCTAGTAAGGCATTTTGTATCAGGCTCTGATCAGATTGCCCAACTAGGGGTCAGATACGAAAAATCAAATCAGGGCCGGATGTATTCAAATAGAGTTTGCCCTAAAAGGGTATTCTAATTCAGGTCCGGAACAGGCCCACATCAGATTGCCCTAATAGGGCTGGCCCTATCTGACCCTGATCAGACCCTGACTGTATTCAGGCTTTCTCTAACTATTTTCTGCTCGGGAACTTGGAGATCAAACCATCATTATAATTTAATTTACTAACAAAATTAAAATATTATTAAAATGTTTTTTTTAAATGTTACCTGAACCTTAAACAAATATGAAGGGAGATGTCGTTTGTCGGAAATTGTATGCTATAGAGCATAGAGTATAGATTGTAGAGTGTAATAAAAAATTTGTTTGATTTTACAAAAAGTTTATTTGTAATCAATTCAACGTTCTAGTTTCCATTGCTATGACAATTTCTGTAGCTAATTTTGGAATTGTCAACCTATGTTCACACATAAAAGCATATTTCTTCTCACATTCCAAATCCACCCATTTATATTTAGCACCATGATCGTATAAAACACAATTGTATGTATTATTAACAGTAGTAATTGGTCGACTTGTATACCAACTAGAATAAAAAAATGGTGTTCCAGTTGATGACCAATAAAATTCGCCTTCACTGCCTAGATCCGTTCCACTTGTCCATAAATATATTCCAGACAAGTTAAAGTTATTGGCAATTGTTTTAATGTATGAAACAGCTCTTTCATCCTCCTCTTTCGATCTTAAGCTAACTAAACTGGTTCCATGATATATGCAGAATTGTTGAGCCTTATGCAAATTCAACTGAAAATAAAATGATTAGAATAGCACTAAAAGAAAAAAATTAATAAAATTACTGTAAAAGGATAGCTTATATAATATCCATTAATAAAAATATTAAATTGCAGTAGTGCAAGTACCACTATAATTTTACGAAACATTGAAGTTACGTAAAGTTTGAATTTGCGAAACTAATTGTTTAGCATTCTAGAAAGATTCATTTATACACGAAAAATGTTTGAAATAAATTAAAGTTACAGAGTGTTTTAAAAAAAACACGAAAAGTATTTCAAGCGATGTTGCAACCTCGCATAATAAAATCACATTTTGTTGTAAATACTTTGCGATCGTGAAAAGTTTAAAATACGTAAATCCAGAAAAAAGTGTCGAGTGAGAAACAGGAAACAAAAAGTGGGCAAATCTCATTGACTAAAAAATAAAATGAAATCGATATTTTGAGTTCTCGAACGCTTTCATCTGTCTTTTATTAAATGATTTATTAAATGGTTAATCTTTCAGTGAGCATTCGAGCGCACTCCTAGAGAAAACGAAAAATGGTGGCATAAAACCATTTTGATTTAAAAAATATATTAGGTTTTTCGTCAAACGGTTGTAAAATTGAACCTTACAGCCGCTTGGGAGAAGGTTAAAATCTTACTTTTTGAACTATAATCAAACCGGCTATAAAGTAACGCCTTTTTTTCTTTTTTCTTACCACGGCAGTAAAGTAGTTTTCATATTTTTACATGAGATTATGAATTAATAAAAATATGACAAGACCAAAATATTTGTTTAAACAAATTCCATAACTATGACAACAAAAAATTACAAATATTTTATTTGGATTATGAAATTTTGAATTGGAGGTTGCTTTGATTTAATTTATTTTATTTAATATATAATTTTTGCAAATTTAAATGTTTTTTAATTTTTGGACGTAATTATGACGAAAATTGTTTGCCTTTATTTCGATTTAAAACCCAATGAAATTCTCTAAAATGTAATGACATCATTCAATTTCACCAAAAACATTTGAATTATACTAATGCTAAATAGTTATACGTCTAGCCTACTGGGATATTAAAAATTATCAAATAATTTTGGAAATAATTAGCTGATATCGCAGTAGGCCTACGTATAATTCATAAAAAATATATAAAAATATGAAAAATGGCCAAAAATTTTCTAAACGAGGTAAATGTTCGTTGATAAATTCTCATAATTTTTTGGAAAATTCCTCAAGCAAGTGGTATTGATAATAGCCCTTTGCCTACGGCCTCATGCTATTATCAATATACTTGCTTTCGAAATTTTTGGTAAATTATTAGGAATTATAATAGTAGGAATTATCACCGCCCTTGGGAAATTACTACTGATAATAAATCATGTTTATAAAAAAATTAAGCGATTGCCGAAAAAATAGAGTATTTAATTCGGATCAAAAGTGACTTTTTTTGTTAGCACTTTAGCTCCCAATTAAATAATATTCTTTGTAATTTTATGTACAATTAATATTAAATAAATTGGTTGCTAAAGAAATTTAGAAAAAATTAACAAAATATTGAAAAATTAATTAAAAATTAATTAACGTAAATTCACGTAATTCAATTCAAATTCACAATTTTCTCAAAAAATTTTTTACAAGAAATGTGCATATGTACTTAACAATACAATAGATCAAATGAAACTGAAAAACAAAATGTTTTAAATAAATTAATATAGAAATTTAAAAAAAAAATTGGTTGCTATAGAAATTTAGGAAAATAATTATCAACCGAAAAACTACTTGGATTAAACAATTTTCTCCACAAATTTTTTACTATTTTGTCTAAATATATGTATTTTAATTTATGAAAATAATACAGAACCGTACTCGTACAAAAAATCTTGTTTGTAATTGGGGCATAGAGTATCTTTTTTGCTTACGAGTGTTTGTTTTTCAATTTCAATATCAAGCAAAAAAGATCTACTGTACGCCCTTAATATATAATATATAAATATATATTAATGTCTAGAAAGTGTAATGCATTAAGTCAAATTAAGTCAAATTTTAAATTAAAGTTTAATTTTAATTTAAATTTTAATCAATTGTAAAATTTAAAAATTTGCCATTTCTCCATTCTAAATAAGTATTTCCAACTCTAGTTTCAATTGCTATGGCATATTTCAGAAGCTGATTTTGTAATTGTCAAGTTATGTTTACACATAAATGAATATTCTTTTTCACATTCCCAATCCACCCATTTATATTTATAGCCATGAGCATATAAAACACAATGTTTTGTTTTATTAATAAAAGTAGTTGGTCGACCTGTGAACCAATTCGAATACTAAAATGGTAAACCAGTTGCGGTCCCTCAAAACTCGTTCCCACTGCCTGGATACGTTCCATTTGTCCTGATAGGCATTCCAGATACATTAAATTCGGATTCAACTGATTTAATGTAAGCAATAGTACTTTCATTTTCCTCTTTCGACATTAAGTCAATCAAATTAGTTCCACAATATGTGCAGAATTGCTGAGATTTATACCAATTCAGCTGAAAATGTAATTTAATATAATATCTCTGAGGAACTCAAGAGGAACTTGTCTTAATAGGTATCTATAAGTTGTTGTACCACATATTGTAATTTCTACTAAGGATTCAATGTCTTAAATTAACAATTTATTTTAACATTTTATGTTTATTTTTGGTATTGATATTAAATGTTGTAAACATAATAGTTATTTATGTATCAAGGGAATTATAAAGATGTTAATTCCCGCGGGAAACGTTTACTACCCGAGGGCTAGTAAGTTTCACAAGGTAATTGACATCTAATAATTCACGTGATACATAAATAATTTTATTTGTTATACTATAAAACATTTATTAAACTAAAACATTTATTTTTATCAAGTATTTGATAGCATGATTTTGCGTTTTAATTGATCAAGTCAGTTGTTTTTTAGTTCAAATTGTATTATAATTCCCTTGGGAATTAAGAGCATCATTATTATTTCGGTAACTATAAGGTCTAAACGACTCATCATATAACAGTAAAACATAAAAATATTAAATTTAATTATATGTGATGTAAATTTTGCATGTAGAACTATAGCTTTAGTTGTAGCTATATAATCCAATAATTTATTCCAATTCCAAAATTTACTGTTCACGTAGATAGTGATTTGTTGCTTATAACTTCAAATATTTACTTTGACAAAGTATTCGTATAGAGCCCCAAATAAATCTTTATGATGGCATAAAGAAAATTAGCCTTTGAATGAAATGAAATCAGTTTCAAAGATGCTGGATCGCTAACAATATTACTAAGACGTAATTCAAAAATCCACATCGATGCATAGATCTTAATAAGACATCATTTGTTTTATTATCAATAATATTCGTTAGAATATTTACAATCATATTTAGAATAAGAACAGCATTTTTTAAAAGCTTGAAATGATCTAATAGTATAGGGACCGTGCATTGCTATTTGATTCGACCGTCGCGCTTTAAGTGTTAGGGTCTGTAAGTATTGGTTCTTTTTTTCAACCAATTACACCTTAAACAAATTTTATGATCTAGTATTCCGTTCAAATTATTCGATTATTTTGTTTGTTAAAATTGAAATAAAAATAAAATAAATTAGGCACTAATTATGCGACATTTTATACAATATACATAAATATTTATTAAAGTTTACGCAACAGGAACGGAGATTTTTAATAATATTAAAGAAAAAGTACGATTTGATTTAATATATGTAAAACGACAAACGTCAAACTAATTTCAAATAGAACCAAAAGTTTGTATACTCAACACTTGGCGCGTAACAATCAGATACGCACGATCCCTATATTTACTATAATACAATAAATAATGGTTTCTATTTTGAACAATTTTTCGCTTAAACTCAGCGCTTAAAAGTAATCTTTTATCATTTAAACAAATTTAATAAAAACTAATATGTTTATCACAGTAAATTATAAAAAGATTAATTAATAACATTTTTTAACGTTTTTATCAAATTGAAACTCATTGGAATAATATGAAAATTCAAAATTGAAAAATTAACTAAAAACTAATTTGTTTTTCTTTTTTCAAAAATAACTAGATTAAAACTAAAATTTAAATTGTTTAGTTTTAACATCCGCCACAGAACTAAGTTTTCAAATGAAATAAAATAAATAATTCAATATATATTAACTACGGCATACTAATTTTCTGATTTTGATCAATTTATAATCCATTAATCCATTGTTCTAAAATTACCAGTTATAGTTACAGCCGTTGAATAATGTTTTTGAAATGCAAGTGTTGATCTCGTTTTTTTTGCATATAAAATACTGAAATTTATCTTTTATCAAATTTTTATTTACAATACTTTATAGTTAAAAGTGGAGATCGGCATATTTTTAGTTAGTTTAAACGATTGACTGGAAAATAATTTAATTATTAAGAACTAATGTCATCAAAATTTCGATATGATAATACAAGAAAAAGTTAACCAATCTAGTTCTTAGAATTTTAGATATGGAGATTCTTAATTATTATTGTTGACGATTTTGGGATACATAAGTTAGGAATATTTCGTCGCTTTAATAATGAAATGACGTATACGCAAAAGTATAGTTTCGAGATATTTGAGTTTAAAGTTTGATGTGCGCATGCATTTGCATGGACGTTAATTTATAATTTATTAATTTTTACCCCCAGTCATAAAATAATTCGAAAATGT
Organism: Diogma glabrata; assembly: GCA_963693315.1. Taxonomy (NCBI): domain Eukaryota; kingdom Metazoa; phylum Arthropoda; class Insecta; order Diptera; family Cylindrotomidae; genus Diogma; species Diogma glabrata. Next base: position 420,500,364 of record OY856186.1, read on the forward strand.
AAAAACGTCAATTCAAAGATACCCTTATGGGGAATGCAGCGCACCTATTATATAAAAACAACGTATAAATAGCATACGTTGTTTCATTATTAAAGCGACGATTTAATGCAATAGGTAATTTGAGTTTAACACCAGACAATTGGGCCATATGTATAAAACCTAGTAACTAGGTTTTTTAAGTGTTTACTAGTTTTCGTATGCATAAAAAAGTATTCGAAACTTTACTTTACTAGCTTACTTTACTAGTTAAAAAAAAACATCGAATTGTTTTATTTTTAAGTGTTTGCTGTGTTTGGTATGCATAAAAACCCAAGTTTGTTGGATTTATGCTAGTTTGTACTATAATCAAACCTAGTGTCGTATTTACCTCACTAATGCCCGGTTGCTTGAACATTTAAATCTCCGATAACTTTTTTAATTCTCCATTTAACTAGTTTTGCGCATTTTGATTGCAATTGGACGTTTAACTAAGGCTTATAAATTTAATTAAGTTTTCTTATCTTGTTATTCAGTTAAATGTTTGTTTTTGTCAAAAAACGGCGTAAAAAAGGTTTGAGAGATATTTCTTATTGACGATTTAGCTAAGTCTCATTTAGTAAATGTTCAAGCAACCGAGCATAAAACTATTACTAGGTTGTTTATTTATAGTTTTTTCTTTTTTAGATGTGATATGAATTCGACAACAAGACATATGTATGAATTTATTGGTTTTTTTATTCTGATTTGGAAGATGAAATATGTTTTCGTGCATATAAATTTTACAAATTGCGTAAACATTTAGACACCTTTAGAAATAGTAAAATTTTACGACATAGTAATTTACACTTTTTGAAATAACTGAAGCAGAATCGACCTAATCTCCCGGGTAAAGTAATTAATATTAACAACTCGGAATCAATGAGATGCAATACCTATAACGAATTGTGTCACTTACAGACTTGTTGTTCGTTCATAATGCTTCTTACTTCTGGTTCAACGTACTTTACACGTTTTTTTCCGAATTTTATGTGCTTATACACTTTGGCTTTTAAATAATCGTTCAAGTGTCGGCGGAATGTAGAACGTGCAAAATGATTAGTAAATGAGACGGATCAAGGTTTAACGCGACCCATACCAATAAGAAGTGATTTACGTAAAAATTTTAAGTCAAAATTGTCACATAAAAAATTTGCCTACATGCTGATATTTCCGAGAAAAAAATCATAAAGTTTTAAAACTGCGTGAAAACTGTGTTTTTTGTCCTACAGTGCCCTCTAGCACTCACATCGATACTACTTCCATCACGCGGTAAGAATTAATTGAAAGTGTATATTTTTTAAAAAAATTTATTCGAGGATTATTCGATATATACGTGTTCGAGAATTTTTTTTTTGGAAAATATAGCGGTTCCAAATATCGAGAATTCCGTGATTTTTGGCTAGTCGAGTTATTTTTATATATTCATAAATTCGGTTTTATTAGAGATAGAAACTTCTAGTTTGTTGTATTTTAAAGTTAAAAGATGCTTAAGTTTACAAAAAAAATTAAAATTATAATAAAAGTTATTAACAAATTCCTATTGTTATAAACCAATAAAATTTTCAAATCAATTTTCAGTTATCATCTAACAAAAATAAAGAGTGTTTAGTATGACCAAGATACTTTGAAAATATATTTTAGCAAAACAGTGATCACTACCGATGGATGTACCACAGAAATGTCTCAAATTTAAAACACTCAAAAATGGTGCTGATTCTAGCACTTGATCTATATAATTTTGAACGTTTCCATTGGATGAAAAACGTCTATTGAATGAAAATAGGTTTTTGCTTTTGTAACTTAAACACTTTGCGAACGTTATTTATGCTAAAAATTCAACAAACACTAAATTTTACTTTATATATAGTTAAATATATTAATTTTTAGATAAAATTTGTGCTACAAACAACTTGCTTTGTAAGTTTGTGGAAACTTCAATTCATGTTCGCAAACAAAGGTTTGTTTACTATCGCAAATATAATCAAACCATTGATAATTATAACTATAATGAATGATTACACAGTGTCTTGATTTATCTTTTGGATTAGTTGGATAACCTTTCAGCCAATCTGCCCAAGTAATTGGTAAGCCTGTGGATGACCAATAATAGTTTGAGTCCATTCCAAGGTCTGTTCCGCTTGTCCATATATTTATTCCTGATATATTTTTTTCGATAGCTCTCTGTTTTACAGCTGACACCACTCTTTGATTTTCTTCTTCCGACTCAATATCAATCAAATGTGAGCCATGATAGATACAAAACCGTTGTGCTTCGTACCAATTTAACTAAAAAAGGATAGATATTAAAAGTTTTACTAAATGTCAAGCATAAAATAGTTACCTCTAACGGATGACTAATGTAGTATGATGAATTACTGTATCTATTATTGTTGCCACAGTAAACAGTTACAAAAATAAAAATAAAGATTATGAATATTTTCATCTTAATTTTGAACCCAAACTTAGTTCTTGAAGTCAAATTAAATATAAATATAACCGTTCGTACCTTATATAGGAATTTATATGCAAACATTAATAAAAATATAAGTGTGTTCCAAAATAAATAAGCAAGACGTGTAACGGCTGAAGTTGCAATAATTTGGTTATAGATCGTAAAAACATAAATGGTGCTTCAATGATTTCCGCAGTGGTCCCGTTGAAATTCCATAATACTTTAAATCAATTGTCAGACTCAGATTTATTGATCTTAAGATTATGATTAAACAAATGAAACGATTCAGTGAAACATTTCATTCGGAATGTTTCATTTCTGAAATATTTCAACAAAAATAATTTATATAAAGTTGCCAAAATATACTAGATTTTACGCAAGTATGAAATTTGCAGTTCGAGTGAAGCGAGGGCTGTAAAGTGTAATCATACGAACGGGAAATGTTCATTTTGCCGTGTTATATACACTATACTTTTTCTACAGGATTTAGTAAACACAAAAATATGTGTTTTAGTTTGTAAATACAACGCCATTTTGCAAATATAACAAATTTTTTTTATTACTATACTTAGAAAACTTGACCATTTTTGATTTTCCTGAAACTTGGCATATAAGTAGTATGGACAAAATAAAAAATACAACTTTTTTACAATTTTTTTAAAGTGCATAGTTTGAGTAAAGGGGGCACCCCAACATGCATGAAAAAGGAAAATTCTGCCAATCCGACGTTACGTTGAAATTAAATTGCTCAAGAACGGCTTTACCGATTGCAGCAAACTTTTTTTTTGTTTGATAGATAATTAGTTAGTCGTTTGAAAAAAAAAATTAATTAATTGTTCTTGTAATTAATTTTTAAATAAAAATATTAAAAGAACCTTTTTAAAGATGGCGCTAGGGTCGAAGATCAATTGGAATTTAATTAATTTTTTTCCTGAAAATATTTCTATTCTTACTCTAAAATATTCCCAATTTACAAGGAGGCGTTAATTTTTGTTCTTGAGATATTTAATTTTATAAATTCTGAGTACAAAACTATTACTTTTTTAAACACAAAATAAGCATATCTACATTTATATGCAAAACAAAAATCAAAGTTTGAATAGGAAATTTATTATTTATGTATTAAGGACGTAAAGTATGTCTTTTCCGCTTGAGAGTGAAATTGTTCGAAAGCAAAAAAGATACTTTTGTGCCCGAATTGCATACAAGATTTTTTGTACGAGTAAGATTGTATATTATTTGCATAAATAAAAATACATATATTTACTTACACAAAATAGTAAAATATTTTTTTAGAAAATTATTTTATCTAAATAGTTTTTCGAAATAATAGTAATAATAATAAGTTTAGTTAGGCATTGCTATTTCAATTTTAGGCATTGTTATTTTAATAGAAAAAAGGCCTGCTTGACGCACAACTTTTGAATCGTAAAAGTGCATTTTACAGGTTACTCGTACAAAAATATAATTTAAATGTTAATAGTTTTCAAATTTGATTAAACAATATATTAAATAACAGTGGGAGAAAAAATTTAATGTTTTACTCGGACTAAAAATTAATTTTGGATCTCGCACATATTTGTTCGTCCCAAAACCCCTCATTTTTTGTCCTAGTGAAACAAATAACTGTTTTATTATAAAATAGCAATTATAAAACTAACTGCTTTTCGTTTTTTGAAAATTGCCTAAGGAACCAGTACCTCGATTCTGGTTCTGTGAGAAAAAATGTAGTGGAATGGAATTATTATTTTTCTCGAATTTTGATTTCTTACTAAATAATTCCATTCCACTAATTGGTATTCTCGTTCTCTTTTCGAGATATCGTTTTTAGTACAAGTTCTAAGCTAGTACAAATTTTTGAAAATGGAATTCATCTGTCAGTTTATTTACTTGTTTTTATTTGTTTTTTTTCTGATGTGCTAAACAATTTAATAATATAATCATCATTTAAAATTAAATAAATAGTGTATTTCATAACATTCTAAAAATGGACATGTCCTTAAGAATTCGTCTCATAACTACAAAACAAAAACAGGTAAAATTAGCTCTTTAAAGACGTCGACGTGAACTTCAACATTTGCAAAATCTTTTATAGATGAAGTCTCAGTATATATGGATAAACGCCAAAAATAAATGGACTGCCTGTTTCTTGAGAATATTAATAAATTGGCTTTTATGCTACAGGTAAAATTTTTTTTTAAATATGTTGAGATGTTAAAAGTTTTTAGTTAAATGTTGATATAACTAAAAACCGTTCACCATTAACCCAATAGTTTTGCAATGATAATACATACTCTGTACAAGTCACATTTACAGTTACATTTTTGAAGTGAAAACTTCTTTAGCCGCGTTATGCAATTTTGTATGGAGTAAAATTTATATATTCGCGTCATCATTTTTAATATGCATTTTTGAAGAAAAACAAAATATTTTTTAAACATGAAATACATCTATCATTTCTCAACGTTTCAAATTGCGATGTGGATATCGCGCTCGACTGATGTTCTGTAGGCAGCGCTGTCAAAAGAGGCACTTTAGTGCCTTTCAGGCATGAAGAATGTGAGGCACTGAGGCACTTAAAGGCACTTTAAAAGAAGTTTAGAGGCACTCTATTAATTAATCAACTTTAATAACATCAAAACAAATAATAGGAATTGTTTGAAGACAGAAACCATCAACGCATTGATGATAGCTAAGCAGCTCACCGAAGGCAATAGCTTATGTGATTGGCATCCTCCAAAAAATTTATTTAATAAATATAAATTGGCTTAAAGCGCATTCATTATTCATCTGTAATATTTTTTATAATTTATAATTGTTAGACCAAGTGAAGTGCATTAATATTTTTTTTCTACTTCAAGCTATGAAAATGTCATTTTAATATATATAGTAACACCTATGTGAAAGCGAAACTTTTTCTAAGTAGTGACTGAAAATGTTTTCAGTCACTAGGACTGAAAGTAAATAAGTTTCGGTGGTCGCCTACAGGTGGTGGTTATTTAAAGGATTGAAAATTTCAGATTGAATTTGATTTACTGTTTCTGTTGCTGTGTTTATTTCTGTCAATATCGCAGTAGTTTGAAGGAATTGAATATTTTGAATATTTTGATCGAATCGAATCGAAACTAATCATTATATCAATTGTGTGTAATTAATTAATTAAACTAATAATGAGTGTGTGTTTTTTTTCTATATCGGAGAGATCGGAGCGATAAAATAAAATTTGTATCAGATATATCGTATAATTTTTTCCTCCGATAATTAACTGTTAGCTATAAAATATATTCTCTGAGTTCTTTCCGCCAAAAAAAAAATAAAATAAAATTTAATAAATACATAAATAAATTTTATTAAAAAATTTATTTGTATTTGTTTTTAATTGAAACTTTACCTACAATTTTTTAAATTTATACTTTAAACGATGACTTCCAGTCGGTAAAAAAATATCTGTAATATCTGTAAAAGTTTTTAGAGAAAATTTATGAACTATTTTCATTATTCATATTGTCAAATTCATCTACTAAAAACTTACAAAACGACATATCTAAATTTTACTGTGTAAAAAATAAACAATTATATATCGCATTTTTCCAGTGTAAAATAACGTTATTATTGTGTTCTCCTGTTATTATTCCATCTGTAGGCGAACACAATAGTAACATAACATTATTGTACACTGGTAAAAATGCGATACATAATTGTTTATTTTTTACACAGTCAAAATTAGATATGTCGTTTTGAAAGTTTTTAGTAGATGAATTTGAAAATATTATCATTTATATTTACAAGCGTAGAAAAAATAGCGTTTTCTACGCGTGGTAAAAACGTTTTCACCACTTGTATAAAAATCTACTATTCTAAGCATAAGATTTATACTGAATTTACAAAATGAATTTTTATGAATTTGAATTAAAATAAATATTTTTGTTGAAAAAAAAATTTTTTTGCATAATAGTTTTCGGCAAGGCACCTGGAGGCACTGACTAAAAAATTTTGAGGTACCGAAAATTTTTGCAGCGCGACAGCGCTGTCTGTAGGTCGTGAGTTCAATTCCTGGTGTGGTACATAGTTTTTTATTGTTTTTTTTTAATTTTTTATTAAATACCAAAAAAATTATTTTTTTTTATTCATGAATTCATAAAAATAATAAAAATTTCTTTTAACGAATTTTAAAAAATTGATTTATAACGCAGTTTTTTAATGTTTTATTTCTACTGTTTTTTGCAATTTGCATTCGATAAAATAAAATAAATACATAAATTAAATATTGAATATATGTAAAATTGAACGTATGTCTGTTTGTTCTTTATGCATTAATACATTAATCATCATGAAAATTTGGGAAGTTGTTGGTACACTTAATTTGCTTTTAATTTAACTATCGTTTTAAACGGTAGTTTCCTTTGATCAATATTTTTTTTTGTTGAACAAAATTTTTATGATAACGTAAGAAAGATAGTATAACCTGAAACAATTACATTTCTTTATCAAAATTATATGTATTGGAATTTAACACATCATGATGCTACAAATTTTATCATATTCACCAAATATTTTGTTAATTTGGAATTGTATGTAATACATGTTTCTAAAATTAAGTGAAGACTTAATACTTGTAACTTGATACTTGATAACATCGATTAGAGAGACGAGATGAGACGTAAATCGCATAAATTCTATACACAGAAGCATAGCTTTTGTATGATTAAACATGGATGGCAATCATGATAAACAAAGTAATTAAAAATGGTGGCACTTGGCCGATAGTGATTTGAAAACGGCAACAATGCGCATTAATATCAATGAATTTACTTAGCTTTCCGCAGAAATATCTGTAAAATTTAAACTTGTTGATCTATGGGTGGGACAACCACGCGTACTTTAGTCCCTGCTATTGGCATATGAGTTATCTTGAGATATCGTATACCACTGGCAATAGTAATGCAATCTCATTAGTCAAAGTGATATCTTAAGGGGTGCTGGCGGATGATGTATTTTTAATCAACGATACCATCCCTTACTCTAAGTTATGGAATATTCTTTGATGATACGCTATTTTTTTTTAAATAAAATGTATTTGGTAGTAGAAATTACAAGGTGTGTCACAACAACGCATAAAAAACATATAAAATACTGAAATTTATCTTTTATCAAATTTTTATTTACAATACTTTATAGTTAAAAGTGGAGATCGGCATATTTTTAGTTAGTTTAAACGATTGAGGGGAAAATAATTTAATTATTAAGAACTAATGCCATCAAAATTTCGATATGATAATACAAGAAAAAGTTAACCAATCTAGTTATCTTAAAATTTTGGAGATGGACATTCTAAATTGTTATTGTTGACGATTTTGAGATACATTAGTTAGGAATTTTAATGCAATAGGTAATTTGAGTTTAACACCAGACAATTGGGCTAAATGTATAAAACCTAGTAACTAGGTTTTTTAAGTGTTTACTAGTTTTCGTATGCATAAAAAAGTATTCGAAACTTTACTTTACTAGCTTACTTTAGTTTACTAGTTAAAAAACATCGAATTGTTTTATTTTTAAGTGTTTGCTATGTTTGGTATGCATAAAACAAAGTTTGCTGGATTCATGCTAGTATATACTATAATCAAACCTAGTGTCGTATTTACCACACTAATGCCCGGTTGCTTGAACATTTAATCTCCGATAACTTTTTTAATTCTCCATTTAACTAGTTTTGCGCATTTTGATCGCGATTGGACCTTTAACTAAGGCTTATAGATTTAATTAAGTTTTCTTATCTTGTTATTCAGTTAAATGTTTGTTTGTTTTTGTCAAAAAACGGCGTAAAAAAGGTTTGAGAGATATTTCTTATTGACGATTTAGCTAAGTCTCATTTAGTAAATGTTCAAGCAACCGAGCATAAAACTATTACTAGGTTGTTTATTTATAGGTTTTTCTTTTTGAGATGTGATATGAATTCGACAACAAGACATATGTATGAATTTATTGGTTTTTTTATTCTGATTTGGAAGATGAAATATGTTTTCGTGCATGTAAATTTTACAAATTGCGTAAACATTTAGACACCTTTAGAAATAGTAAAATTTTACGACATAGTAATTTACACTTTTTGAAATAACTGAAGCAGAATCGACCCAATCTCCAGGGTAAAGTAATTAATATTAACAACTCGGAATCAATGAGATGCAATACCTATAACGAATGGTGTCACTTACAGACTTGTTGTTCGTTCATAATGCTTCTTACTTCTGGTTCAACGTCCTTTGCACGTTTTTTCCAAATTTTATGTGCCAAAGTGTCTTTTAAATAATCGTTCAAGTGTGGAACGTGCAAAATCATTAGTAAATGAGACGGATCAAGGCTTAACGCGACCCATGCCAATAAGAAGTGATTTACGTAAAAATTTTAAGTCAAAATTGTCACATACAAAATTTGCGTACATGCTGATATTTCCGAGAAAAAAATCATATAGTTTTTAAACTGCGTGAAAACTGTGTTTTTTTGCCTACCGTGCCCTCTAGCACTCACATCGATACTACTTCCATCCCATGGTAAGAATTAATTGAAAGTGTATATTTTGAAATAAATTTAAAAAAATCGAAAAATCGATTGTAAATTTTTTAAAACTTAAAACTAAGGGAGAAAGCTACCCTTAAAATTTTTAACAAATATTTTTGTCATGTGAAAATCGTGAATATTTCTAACGCGTTGATATTTTTTAAAAAAATTTACTACGAATAAAAAGATATACGTATTCGAGGATTATTCGATATACATACGTGTTCGAGAATTTTTTTTTTGGAAAATATAGCGGCTCCAAATATCGAGAATTCCGTGATTTTTGGCTAGTCGAGTTTTTTTTAAATATTCATAAATTCGGTTTTATTAAAGATAGAAACTTCTAGTTTGTTGTATTTTAAAGTTAAAAGATGCTTGTTTACAAAAAAAATTAAAATTATAATAAAAGTTATTAACAAATTCCTATTGTTATAAACCAATAAAATTTTCAAATCAATTTTTAGTTATCATCTAACAAAAATAAAGAGTGTTTAGTATGACCATTGTATTTTACGTTCAATTTTCAATAAATATATTTAATTAATGGAGAAATGAGTTTTACTGCTAGAAATAAACTAATTTATCGAGCGCGGAACAAAAAATTTTATAAACTTTTATCATCCGGCGCTGAAAAAATTAACTTTTTTGTAACAGTAAAACTCATTTCTCCATTACCTATATAAAACTTGAAATTCAAAGGGTAAAATGCTTAATCGGATAAATCCCACCATAAATATGAACGAGGACCTAGAAAATTTGCAGATTGAGATGACAAAAAGTTGGTTAATTTTAATTCCACCAAGACACAGCCATCAATTATTTTCAGATTAAAGAACGAGTTCCCCAACGATGTTTCAATTATAGTTTGTGTGACGAACAATTAGACGGATGACAAAGGTGCGTCAAAAAGGAACTTTGCCCGAATCAATAGTCTATTCAATCTACAAAGCTTTAAAAAAGCGTTCATCAACACCTCAACACACTTGTTGTTATGGGACTTAGGTCTTAAAAGGCAATAATGTGTTGTTTTGACGCGTATTGTAATTCCTATACAACACTTTTTCCTTCTGCGCCCTAAAACTTTTTCTTTATGCTCTCGTCAGGATCAAATTCTATAAACTTACCTGTCTACCAACTTTTCGATAACTTCAAGCAGGTCTACAACTCTTTCGGCAGTAGGTAGTAGGCATAAAAGATTACGAATAGAAATGGAATAGTGGAATAGTGGAATGGTGTCGAATAGGAATAGTGCAATGGTGTCGTTGAATAGCTACTGCAAAAGGACCTATACGAAGAAGTTATGGTAATATGAGGCAGTATAATATGGGAGCGCCATTTGAGAAAATTGCAATGAATGTAGCTAGACCATTTTCGGCTACTGATAGCATCAACAAATATGTGCTAGTCATAATGAATTATTTTAGCAGGTGGCCAGAGGTGTGTGTCCAATACCAATCAGGAATCAAGAACAATAATAACTGAAGCAGCAATAAGCAATTAGATTCATACAGACAAAGAAAGAAATTTTGAATCTACAATATTTCAAGAAATCTATCAGATGCTTGGAATCAATAAATCCAGAACAACTGCTTCATATCCCCATAGCTGAGTCAAAGAGTTGATTTTCATGTTATCTGTTGATCAAGCACATTAAAGGGTAGATGATGGAGAAGCATTACTGGGTTGAACCATTGGAAATTGCAGTCCAGCATATGATCACACCGAACATTAAGATCGGTCTGATCACTGAGATGTAAAATCATTGGGATATGTGAGGAGCAAGATTCCATGTTTTTCCATGGCTTTTTTACATGAGTATAGATAGATAGTGCTACTGTAGCTTTTTTGGCTCTTTCTGTGATATTTGATTTCCAGGTGAGTCCACCTAGGTATTCAGCACGGTGCATAGGTATTTTGCTAGTTCTGTAAGTGCAATATCAGTTCCCTCCAGAGCAATGGAGCCAATATCAGGGATCCTCTGCCTCCTAGTAAAAAGAATCACTTTTGTTTTTGCAGAATTATTTTCTAACCTACATTTTTGGCCCATGTCAATGTTATTGCAAGGGTAGTTGGGACTGGCTCGTCTAATGTACTTTGACTAGAATCGCCACTTGATTATTCAATGACAACCCCTCCCCCCCCCCTTGTTATTTGTTAAAGAAACCTAAATGGCAAGATGACGGAGATGTATATCAAGATAAAGATATGAAAGTCAAAGATGTAGAACAAAATCAAATCTAGCAAAACAAAGATTTAAATTTTTTTTAAACCCTTTGAGTCTGTAAAAGCATAAAAATTCTAAAATTTTCATAAGAACTACTCTAATATAAGAACCACTCTAATATAAGAACACCTCAAACTCATCTTCTTTTCTCCCGTCCTAGTCTGGACCAAACCACATTCAAATTTTTAAGTTTTCGCACTTGAGAAGCTCTAGATTGTTTTCGATAGCATAGTTCTTAAACAGCAAAAGTTCTTTTCGTCTATCGTTCTCAAGACTGTCATTCTAACCTTACCAGACTAAAGAAACGTTTTTCGCTAATTTTGGAGTTTTAAGTCCCCTTGTGTCTTTAACATAATCAATAGCAACAGAAATAAAAGCCGGATACCAGCTTATAACAGGAAAAATACTAAACCTAACAATAGTTTTTCCTTATAGTTTAACTGTAACGAATACAAATTAATCCAAATATAAATATTAATGCTGAGAACTACATGTTATTTGCAAGAATTACGAAAGAACAGAGGAGGAATTCTTGTATTCAACAGTCATTAGTGATGTCAACTATTTTGTTAACACACATTTGTTTATTCCCCCGGCAGCCTGTTGCACCAACCCATGAGGCAGCCTGTTGCACCAACCCATCAATTTATCAAAACAAATGTTTCTAGCATAATTCGATATACTCATCGCCAAGGCATACCATCGCTAGTAATAGGAGCGCCTTCGATTATCACACATTTGTAATAAGCTCATTAAATAAGACAAAACAGAGTGTTGCTTCAGCGGTGGAACCAATGATTTATCGCAAAAATAAAAGACTGTGTAAGCCGCAATTCGAAATCAGAAACGTAATAAAAACGATTCACGGCATGCCCACAACTAATAATAAGAGGTACGCCAACGAACAAATCGTCGCTTTAATAATGAAATGACGTATACGCAAAAGTATAGTTTCGAGATATTTGAGTTTAAAGTTTGATGTGCGCATGCATTTGCATGGACGTTAATTTATAATTTATTAATTCTTACCCCCAGTCATAAAACAATTCGAAAATGTAAAAATGCCAATTCAAAGATACCCTTATGGGGAATGCAGCGCACCTATTATATAAAAACAACGTATAAATAGCATACGTTGTTTCATTATTAAACCGACGAAATGTACATGTTCATTTCATTTTACACGCCAAAATATTGGAAAAACGTATAGGAAAATATCAAAAAACGATACACAAATTGCCATGTGATAGCTGAAAGCAATCTACGAAAGATTACGTATCAAATCTACGAAAGCTTTCAAAGCTCTTATGATAAATAGTCTATCGCCAATTGTTCTGAAAAGAAATTGGGCTGCATCTTCATTCTTGCATGTCTGACTAATGAAAGATCAAACATAAAAGGTTTCGGAGTTTTAGAAGAAATTATATCTTAAATACGGGATCTGAATAAAGAATTTTTTTCTTCAATAAACACAACACAATTTATTTCACTTCCATGTAAGTTTACGAACACAAAAATATAAAATAAAATGAACATTTTAATATTGAGCTTCTTCTTATAATTGTTAACATAAAATCCTACAAATTTACTAAATAAATAGATAAACTATAAGGAAATATAATACAAAGATATATAAAAAATAAGTTATTCATTTGACAACTCAAAAAAGTTTGTTATTCAAATTCCTAGTAAACGCCATAGCAACAACCTAGTGCGATGTTTTTTAATACCATCCTCCTAGTTTAGTTCATACTCAAACCAATTTCTTACTGTACTAGCAATTTTGTACTAAACTAGGTAGTAAAATTTAACTAGTGTTTACTAGTTTCTATGCATATCGCCCGTCAATTGAAAATACAGAGTGAATTATAGTGCCAATACACTGTCATATTAAAACAGTGTAATTTGTAATTTGAATAACAAATAATATTGATTGAGGCCGCAGTCAGCCGTTTGTCGGAATCTTTTAATCTTAATATTATTGCTAGCAGTCTATAGAAAACCAATCAAATGCAAATCTTATGCGTGAATCTAATTTACAGGAAAAAATTTTGTTCTAAACAAATATGAACGTGTGTTACTTGAAATCGTTTATTTTCTGCTTTTTAGTCATTGAATATTTTAGCATCAATTTATTATTCGATTACGTGTTGTCGTTTCAACTCTACAAATAATTTAAAAAATATGATAACACCACCTTCTTTAATTATGTTCTTCCAACAATTCAATTCCAGATGGCCTGTTCAGGGCCTAATCGAATAATTATCATGCTTGTATTTTTAAATCAATTATTCATAATTATAATATATTTTTGGATGTAAAGATATCAGACACGTATATATTGTTATCGATTAAGCTTACACTGAAAAAAAAATTGAAGTTCAGAACAACCTCATTTCGAAGATGGCAGTTTATTATTCATGCAAAGAAAAATTATTCAATTCAATTCACAAAATTCTTTATTGGTATGATTTGGTACAATGTTTATATAAGAACTTAAGAGTTCAGCGTTTAGCTTTTCTACATTATATAATACAATTTGAATTAAAATAATTAATAATTTGGTCATGGTAACGGAGCATGAGTAATGTAATTAATTTTGATATGAGGTTGATTTCAGTTAGCGGAAAAAGTGTCGTTTAAAAAAACCACAATGATTAACTTAATTAACTTAAATATATTTATAACTAATTCTAAACCTAAAAAAATGACTTACGGCCAACTAAAACTATCATTAAAATAAAATAAAAGAGACTGGCTCGGCTCAACTTAATATTAATATTTTTGTAAAATGTTGTTGTTTTTATATGTTTTCGTTAAGACTACTTATCGGAGGGTTTTAGACCGAGAGCCCGTCACGGCCAGACCTTCGTTATTTTATAAAAGCTGAAAGTTTCTCTGCGCATACCCTCTACTCAGGTATGAAAGATTAGCGATATATGAAGTTTGGATCATAGTGGCTTTGGCAGGGAGCAGGTTCCAAAGGGGCCTCCAAAGTTTCGTGAAAGTATAAAAGCTAATTTTTTTATATATTCTTCGGGATATTATTAGAAGTCACGTCACCCATTGCCAGACACTTACCTTCGTGGAAACCCTCTGCCAGATACCCTTAAACTTTAAAAATTAGGGGTGTCTGGCAGGGGGTTACCACGATAGTAAGTGTCTGGCAATGGGTGACGTGACTTCTAATACTATCCCGAAGAATATATAAAAAAATTAGCTTTTATACTTTCACGAAACTTTGGAGGCCCCTTTGGAACCTGCTCCCTGCCAAAGCCACTATGATCCAAACTTCATATGTCGCTAATTGTTCCTACCTGAGTAGGGGTATGCGCAGAGAAACTTTCAGCTTTTATAAAATAACGAAGGTCTGGCCGTCGCGGGCTCTTAGTCTATTTTGGATTATGGATAAGTTGTTTTTGAACTTGGTTTTTATTTTAACGATTTGATCTTGAATAGTGGGAATATTAGCTAACCGGTGTAGATGTCTAGTTGAATATAGCTTGGGTTTGTTATATATAAGTTTGAGACATTTGTTTTGGCAAACTTGAAGTTTTTTCCGGTGGGTTTTGGCACTGGCAAACCACACTGGTGCTGCGTAAAGTAAAATGCTTCGCAAAATTAGTAGATATATTAGACGTTTGTTTGCAATCAATAGTTTTGACTTTCGATGTACAAGGCTGTATAACATTTTGATACAGTTTTCACATTTAGTTATTGAATAATTAATATGATTTTTGTATGTTATTCGCTTATCAATAATCATACCCAAGTATTTAATATCGTTAGACCATGTTACAGGTGTGTTATTAATCTTGAGAGAACCAGTATTTGGTAGGTTGCGGCTAGTAGTTTTACGGGTGATGAAGATAGCTTGTGTTTTGGTGGGGTTTATTTTGATTCTCCATATATGGAAATAAATCGAAAGATGGTTTATGTTTCGTTGTAGGTTATTAATAATCTCATTGACGTCAGAGGCACTAGAATATATGGCTGTATCATCGGCGTATTGGGCAAAACCAACCTCATCATCAAAGTAGAGTTTTATATCTGCCGTATAAATGTTGTACAGGATGGGAGAGAGAACAGTCCCTTGGGGCACCCCACATAGAATTGAATAAAACAAGGAGGTAGAGTTGTTAACTGCAACTTCAAAAGTACGATTTCGGAGAAAAAAGCGGATTATTTTAATTAAATATCTCGGGCAATTGTAATTGATTAGTTTGAATATTAATCCATCATGCCATACTGTATCGAACGCTTTTTCCATGTCGAATAGTATTAGACCTGTAGATTTCTTCATGGATAGATTTTGTTTTGCGTGATCGCAGATTCGCAGCAGTTGATGACTAGTAGAGTGTCCAACACGAAAGCCAAATTGTTCGTTAGGTATAATCCCTTCTTTTTCTAACCAGTTCTGAATTCTAGAAAGAATGATTCTTTCGAATACTTTGCCAAGCCCGTTCAACAAGCTTATGGGTCTATAGCTTCCAATTAGAGTTCTATCCTTTTTGGGTTTAAGTATTGGTAAAACAATCGCTTTTTTCCAGGCATTTGGAAAATAACCGATTCTAAGTGATGCGTTGAAAATATAAGTAAGGTAAACTAGGGCTTTGCGGAGCAGATGTTTGATTAACTAGTTAGACATATTACCTGGGCCGGGTGATTTGTTGTTTTTAATAGTAGAAATGATGCTAGCGATTTCTTTGGGTTTAGTTCGTTCATTGGGATTTAGTACTAGTATATCTGGTGCGTTTTCTAGCTCACGAAGAGTTTCTTGTACTAGTTGGGGAAGAGTAGAGTCAGTAACGTGATTATTGCTATGTATCTGCGCGAAATGTGATGCAAAGGCGGAAGCCTTTTCAGGATCCGTTAACAGAAGTTTTTGACTGTTACATGGATCTGGATGTATTACAGAAATTTTACTTTTTTGCCGATTTAGTAATTTGGTTAAATGAAAAAGTTGTTTCCTGTGAGGCAGTGTGTTTGAAATTTTGGAAATAAAGTTTGAGAAATTCTCATTTCTTAGTTCAATTAGCTCTTCGCTTATTATTCTTATAGCAAGATTGAGTCTACTTTTTAGACATGGGTCTCTGGTTCGTTGCCATTGCCTTCTGATGCTATTTTTAAGTGATATTTTAGCTTTTAAAGAGCTGGGAATTACAATTGACTTTGGGCTTTGTTTTTTTGAATGCTTGGGTATTGTACAGTTGGCAGCTTCATTTATTATTCGGTTAAGATCAAGTATGGCCTTATCGACGTCATTTGAGTTGTATAAGTGGTTAATTAGTGCCATTGGACCTAGATTGAGGTTCTCATTAATAAACTGTTTATAAGCTGGCCAATTGGCGTTTGAATAATCAAATTTTGTAGAAGCATTGTTAATTGAGAGAGTATGTGTTACATCAATAGTAAATTTAACGGGAAGATGATCTGAGCTAAGTTTATTTAATGTTTTAATGCTTGCGACCAGTTCGTGGCGATTTGTTATAAGTAAATCTAATGTGGAAGGATTTTTGGATTTTTTTGAATAATGTGTGGGCTCACTTGGGTAAATAATATCAAAGTTTTGAATCATTGACATATGTTTAATAATCTTACCCGCACGATTTCGTCTAAAACAATTCCAACTTTGGTCCTTAGCATTAAGATCCCCTCCAATAAAGTAAGGACTTGACAAATTTGAAAGCTTACTCATGTCTGAGTTAAACTGACTAATCTTGAAGGCATCGTTAGTACTTGGAAAATAGGAAAATACTTTGGAAATATATTTTAGCAAAACAGTGATCACTACCGATGGATGTACCACAGAAATGTCTCAAATTTAAAACACTCAAAAATGATGCTGATTCTAGCACTTGATCTATATAATTTTGAACGTTTCCATTGGATGAAAAACGTTTATTGAATGAAAATAGGTTTTTGCTTTTGTAACTAAAACACTTTGCGACGTTTATTTATGCTAAAAATTCAACAAACACTAAATTTTACTTTATATATAGTTAAATATATTAATTTTTAGATAAAATTTGTGCTACAAACAACTTGCTTTGTAAGTTTCTGGAAACTTCAATTCATGTTCGCAAACAAAGGTATTTTTTTTATCGCAAGTATAATCAAACCATTGATAATTATAACTATAATGAATGATTACACAGTGTCTTGATTTATCTTTTGGATTAGTTGGATAACCTTTCAGCCAATCCGCCCAAGTAATTGGTAAGCCTGTGGATGACCAATAATAGTTTGAGTCCATTCCAAGGTCTGTCCCGCTTGTCCATATATTTATTCCTGATACATTTTTTTCGATAGCTCTCTGTTTTACAGCTGACACCACTCTTTGATTTTCTTCTTCCGACTCAATATCAATCAAATGTGAGCCATGATAGATACAAAACCGTTGTGCTTCGTACCAATTTAACTAAAAAAGGATAGATATTAAAAGTTTTACTAAATGTCAAGCATAAAATAGTTACCTCTAACGGATGACTAATGTAGTATGATGAATTACTGTATCTATTATTGTTGCCACAGTAAACAGTTACAAAAATAAAAATAAAGATTATGAATATTTTCATCTTAAATTTGAACCCAAACTTAGTTCTTGAAGTCAAATTAAATATAAATATAACTGTTCGTACCTTATATAGGAATTTATATGCAAACATTAATAAAAATTTAAGTGCGTTCCAAAATAAATAAGCAAAACGTGTAACGGCTGAAGTTGCAATAATTTGGTTATAGATCGTAAAAACGTAAATGGTGCTTCAATGATATACGCTGTGGTCCCGTTGAAATTCCATAATACTTTAAACACGGTGCGCCTTAACTAAAATTAAATAAAAAGGTCTTACACCTAGAAAATTAGTGGAGATTCTGAATTTACAATGTTCATAGATGAGAAAAATCTAAAAACTAAAATAATCTGTGGAGAGATTTTTAAATAAATCCACATTGATCATTTTTGCGCACGAAGTACGATATTTCAAAAATGCTGGCATCATTTTTTTACTTATAAATAGAAAAAAAACAATATAATCTTGTATTAAATGTTTATCAGTAAGTACTTATCTGCTGGAGAAAAAATTTAATGTTTTACTCGGACTAAAAATTGATTTTGGATCTCGCAAAATTGCGGTACTCCGCTTTGGCGTCGCACCGCAACATATTTGTTCGTCCCAAAACCCATAATTTTTTATCCTAGTGAAACAAATAACTGTTTTATTATAAAATAGCAATTATAAAACTGACCGCTTTTCGTTTTTTGAAAATTGCATAAGGAACCAGTAATTCTGGTTCTGTGAGAAAAAATGGAGTGGAATGGAATTATTATTTTTCTCGAATTTTTTATTTCTCACTAAATAATTCCATTCCACTAATTGTTATTCTCGTTCTCTTTTCGAGATATCGTTTTTAGTACAAGTTCTAAGCTAGCACAAATTTTTTAAAATGGAATTCATTTGTCAGCTTATTTACTTGTTTTTATTTGTGTTTTCTGATGTGCTAAACAATTTAATAATATAATCATCATTTAAAATTAAATAAATAGTGTATTTCATAACATTCTAAAAATGGACATGTCCTTAAGAATTCGTCTCATAATTACAAAACGAAAACAGGAAAAATTAGCTTTTTAAAGACGTCGACGTGAACTTCTTGATTGCAGTGATCCGTTTAAGAATCCGAGAATTATTTAGATTTCTTAAACATTTTGCAAAATCTTTTATAGATCAAGTCTCAGTATATATGGATAAACGCCAAAAATAAATGGACTGCCTGTTTCTTGAGAATATTAATAAATTCGCTTTTATGCTACAGGTAAAATTTTATTTTAAATATGTTGGTTGAGATGTTAATAGCTTTTAGTTAAATGTTGATATAACTAAAAACCGTTCGCCTTTTACCCAATAGTTTTGCAATGATAATACATACTCTGTACAAGTCACATTTACAGTTACATTTTTGAAGTGAAAACTTCCTTAGCCGCGTTATGCAATTTTGTATGGAGTAAAATTTATATATTCAAGTCATCATTTTTAAAATGCATTTTTGAAGAAAAAAAAAATTTTTTTTTTAAATATGAAATACATCTATCATTTCTTAACGTTTCAAATTGCGATGTGGATATCGCGCTCGACTGATGTTCTGTAGGTCGTGAGTTCAATTCCGGGTGTGGTACATATTTTTTTGATGTTTTTTTTTTAATTTTTATTAAATACCATTAAAATTATTTTTTTTTATTCATGAATTCATAAAAATAATAAAAATTTCTTTTTACGAATTTTAAAAAATTGATTTATAACGCAGTTTTTTAATGTTTTATTGCCACTGTTTTTCGCAATTTGCATTCAAGTCATCATGCTAAATAAATATTGAATATATATAAAATTGAAAGTATGTCTGTTTGTCCTTTATGCATTAATACATTAATCATCATGAAAATTTTGGAAGTTGCTGTGTGAACTTAATTTGCTTTTTATTTAACTATCGTTTTAAGTGAAGACTTAATACTTGTAACTTGATACTTGACAACATCGATTATATCGATTTTAAGCTCACTATTACGAGACGGAAATCGCATTTATTCTATACAAAGAAGCATATCTTATGTATGATTAAACATGGATGGCAACAATGATAAATAAAATAATTAAAAATGGTGGCATTTAGCCGATAGTGATTTGCAAACGGCAACAATGCGCATTAATACCAATGAACTTACTTAGCTTTCCGCAGAAAGATTTGTAAAATTTAAAATTGTTGATTTGTGGATGTGACAACCACGCGTACTTTAGTCCCTGCTATTGGTATATGAGTAATCTTAAGATATCGTATACCACTGGCAATAGCGGTGCAATCTCATTAGTCAAAGTGATATCTTATGGGTGCTGGCGGATGAAGTATTTTCAATCAACGATACCATCTCTTACTCTTAGTTATGGAATATTCTTTGATGATACGCTATCTTTTTTAAAATAAAATGTGTTTGGTAGTAGAAATTACAAGGTGTGTCACAACAACACATAAAAAACTTTTAAGAACAAGGTCCCACACCAACATCCTTTCTAAGGTGTTGATAGACGCAAATTTTTATATGATATGTTTTGATCATTTTATATATAAAAATGTATATAATAGTTGCTTGGAATGCTGATAGATGTGAAACGCAGAATAATTTTAATGATTTTAATTTAAACATTCTGAAATTTTGATTTGCGATGCTACAATAATTGGAAGATACAAAAAAACACAGCTATTTCACAGATTTAAATTTTCACTTCTGTCTGCAGTCCTTAACACTGCCTTCTTTTTTTTCTACATTTTTGTGCGTCTATACTCTATACTCTATACCAAATTTCAAAGCATAAAATATCATTCCATCATTACATTGGTTGACGAGATAATTAACAGTTCATCCCACAAACACGGAATTTATTTTCTCATTCCACTGAACCGTAATGCAACAATCTCATTTAGTACGAAATCTCATTCCACGAAATAATTCCATACAACCAGAATCTAGCTACAATTGCATCGGTTATTTATTTATTAATAAATTAAACCCAATTTTATCCTTAAAATTAGCCGCGTTCCATTGAATATAAATTTTGCTTAAATTTACTTGCATCTACATTCTACAGCATCTCGGATAATTTGTGTTTATATTTTACTTCTATTGACTTTTTGGCGTTCCAAAACAAAACACCTAAACAAAACATTTTTGAAATATTTCATGAAACATTTCTGATACATTGCATGAAACATTTCACAAATATAAATTTCATGACATGGCCGTTCTATATAGGATGAAACGCAAACGGTCCCAATTCGTTTTCCAAACGATGAGACACACGCTGTCTGTCGTTGTAAATTCCTCAAAGAAAATTGATTAATACCCACCCATAAGCTTTAGTTCCTTAGTTAGAATGGTATCTTCTTCCTAGTTAGAATGGTTAACACTAAACATACATAACTTTAAATAAAAATAAAAACAAGAGCTAAGATATTTCAAGAGCCGAGAATATTTCTAGTTCAAACATGCAATATAACTGTTTCAGAATTAAGCGGTACTCGGGAATAGTTACATCGCATGTTTGAACCAGAAATATTACCATTTGTCAACAACGGTTAGGATTCTAAATTTAATTTCTTTTAGAAAGCTGTAAACATTGGATTTCAAATTTTGATGATAATTTTATCAGGAAAATCGCATGTGATGAATTACAAAGATCGAAACTCTGTCGTTACAGATATGCCATATGATGTCATTGTGGTGTCAGATATTCCATATATTACGTACGCTTATAGAAACTAAGCTTGGATTACATCAAAGCACATGTGAGGCAATTAAAATACCCAGCATCAGTGGAGGATAAATTATAGCTTAAAGCGATAAATTATAGCTATTTTGTTCCACAAAATAGCTATAACCTTTTATGATGATCCCTGTTATTTTCGCGTAGAACGCCTCCCCAAAAACCTAAATAGACACTAGTTTGAGGGTAGAATGGAAATTGTATGCTGAAAGTTCTAATTTTTCAATATATTTTTGAACAAATTTTATTCACCAAAAATTTTAACCACTGAAGAAAAAATCGAAAAAATCAGAAAAAACTAGACAACAAATATCTCAATAACACGAAATATAGCCTGTTTGTAAATTGAAAATATTTTAGAGTAAGAATAGAACTTTTTTAAAAAAAGTTGAAATTCAATTGATGAACTGATTGAGGAACTTAGATGATCATGATCATTTCTTGTAGTGAATTGGGACAAGAAGTATACAAGATCATACAAGATTCATACACTGAAAAAAACATGTCCTATTTGTCATCGCCTCAACGGCGTAATCGATAGCGTGTCTGCCCAAAGATTCGAGCCGGGCACTGACGAGGGTAGGTTCGAATCCGATCCGAAACACGTAAAAAATGTGAATTGTAGTTTTTTTCTGAGAAACTTCAAACCATACCTTTGAATTGAAAATATTCCAATTACTTCTTTACTTACTTGAGTTTAATTGATCTCAAAAATCCAAAATGAAATTTAAATTCCCTTAATGTAGTCTAATGTTAATACATGTAGAACTACAAATTGACCAAGTGTCAGCCATTGATTTCACATTGATTGGAAACAATCAATAATGACTATACAATCGTGACTTAGGATGTTAATTAGAATAGAAATGTTCCCCATTCTATGAATTCACACAAAGTATTGTCTAGAAATTTAATGCAAAAAAATCCCATATAATGTAAAAGCATTTCCATAATATGGAGTCTAATGACAGTGGAAAAATTCAACTTAAGTAAAATAAATAAGTGATGAAGAAGTTTCAACTTTGAAATTGTCATCGCCTCAACGGCGTAATCGATAGCGTGTCTGCCCAAAGATTCGAGCCGGGCACTGACGAGGGTAGGTTCGAATCCGATCCGAAACACGTAAAAAATGTGAATTGTAGTTTTTTTCTGAGAAACTTCAAACCATACCTTTGAATTGAAAATATTCCAATTACTTCTTTACTTACTTGAGTTTAATTGATCTCAAAAATCCAAAATGAAATTTAAATTCCCTTAATGTAGTCTAATGTTAATACATGTAGAACTACAAATTGACCAAGTGTCAGCCATTGATTTCACATTGATTGGAAACAATCAATAATGACTATACAATCGTGACTTAGGATGTTAATTAGAATAGAAATGTTCCCCATTCTATGAATTCACACAAAGTATTGTCTAGAAATTTAATGCAAAAAAAATCCCATATAATGTAAAAGCATTTCCATAATATGGAGTCTAATGACAGTGGAAAAATTCAACTTAAGTAAAATAAATAAGTGATGAAGAAGTTTCAACTTTGAAATTGTCATCGCCTCAACGGCGTAATCGATAGCGTGTCTGCCCAAAGATTCGAGCCGGGCACTGACGAGGGTAGGTTCGAATCCGATCCGAAACACGTAAAAAATGTGAATTGTAGTTTTTTTCTGAGAAACTTCAAACCATACCTTTGAATTGAAAATATTCCAATTACTTCTTTACTTACTTGAGTTTAATTGATCTCAAAAATCCAAAATGTCCTATTTCCAATCGAAATGCAATTGTCTCAACCTCACCGTGCGGTCACATATGGCGAATCAAACTACGAAATTGCTTCAACAACTCTACAATTTTAAATCGATGAAGTTGAGATAATCACACGAAATATTTATGTGAAAATAAAATATAGTTCAATTAATCTCAAATACTTAAACTTTAAAATGAAAAATTCATGATATAGTCCAGTAAATAAAGGTTAAAAGGTCGCAAAAATCCTGTCGCGGACGGGACCTGGCGGAAATTGTTGGTCTTACCGAGTACTTTGACGTGAGCAAAATTACCTTGGGGTTCCGACCCTGTGAGCCTGGAAAATGGCCCTCAAAGTGTCAGAAGTAGTTTCCGGGCCATATCTCTGGAAATATGTCAGTTAGGGTATTCCTGTTTAGCCACAAATGAAGGTCAGCGAATTATCTACCGAAATTGTCCTAATCATTTTTATCGTAAACCCGATAGTTTCCGAGATAACGGACTCGAACCTTGTCCTGCATTTTTCTCTTCATCATGGAGCCAGAACGCCGCTTTACACGTATTTACTAAGGAGCGGCGGACAAATTAGCGGATAACTCGGTCAAAATTCAATATCTTTCGATGATTCAAAATTCATGTGAAAGAGAAAACCCATACCTGTCACATCTTGTGATAAAATTTCTGTTATCACGTTTGTAAGCGAGTGCAAACGGCGGTCAAAGTTTCTTTTTATCCGGTTTTCTGACGCTGTTTTAAATTTATTCATACTTTTTTTAAAAATTGTGTTTTTATATGTTTCTATCTTGATTATTGTACCTGGGGGGGTCTTAAAACATCTCAGAAAGATTGCCACAGTGGCTTTCTCGCACTTTTAAACAAAAGGGAATTTATTAATTTCCATTTTGAAAACTTTCATGGAGTTTCGGAAAGTCCGCGGAAAATCATTAATAAAAGATTTATTGTCTATTGAAGTGCCTCACAAGTTACACCATTTTGTAGCTTAGAATATCTAGTTTCCGATCGTATTTTCCAAATTGTTTAGAAAGTTCCAGGGCTCTTTGAAAGTTGATTTTACGCCCACACGGGAAAAAACTGGCCAAATTTTTCAGACACTTTTTTTTCTGTCCGAGGAATGTTTTGGGTATCGTTACTTATATAAAAGTAAAGCTGAGGTTCTCAGCTTTCCATTGATATAAATAATGTCATTGTTTTTAATCCACAAAAAAAAAATAGAAAAAGTTTCTCTGAAATTATTTATGATAATTTCCTCTTCATTTCTGCTTCACGTGGCGTCGCGTTTATTTCGTGTATAATATCGGTCCGCGCAGGCGCGCACACATGGCACACACACACTGGCTTCACGCGTCCCTCGTGGACTTATATTGTTATTGTTTATCGTCAAAAATAGTACATTATGATGCTAGGACGTAAAGCTAAAGATTTTGGATGGATGTGGAGTTTGCAAATCGAGGCGCTAGCCGAGATTTGCACCCACATTAAGTCCAAAATAGCTTACGTACGTGCATCATATACTATTTTTTATTCGCCGCAAGCAAAATATTTTAAGAAAATTTGTTTATTCTGTGGCGAACATCAAAATTAAAACTTTTAAATTAAAATTTAGCATGCGATGTTTTAATGATTGAAATTTACAAAAAAAAAAATAGTTTTTCAGCTCTTTTAAAATAACACACATGTTTTTTTAAATTCACTTTTAATTAAAAAAACTAACTTTTAATTCATTTCTTCTGATAAAAAAAAGTTCCCTAAATTTGTTTTATATCTATTTCAATTTATTTAAAAAGTTATCTGAAATACAACTGTGTAAATGATATTGTTACAAAGAAATGAGAAATATTGTCGAATTGTTTGTGCATTAATAAAATTGTTCATTTCTAATATTTAATCACATTAGCTACAAACTGGTCTTTTCATTGATACAGTATTATCTATCAAGATTTTTAAAATAATTTTAACCAGTGAAATTTAATAAGAATGCAAATAAAGAAGCTAAAATTATTTCCTTACATTTATTAATATGTATTAAATATGCTACGTTGTTTGAAGTGAACATACCTAACTTTTATTAAATATCTTATGTTGTTTGAAATTAAACATAAGTGGAGATTAATTTAAACAAAATTATCTGATTTAAAGCACTGATTTTTTATGAAGTTAATTAAGACGAAAATTTAAGAAAATATTTTTAAAACCATTTGGAGGATCTCTATTAATAGGATAATACTATAGCGCGAACTACTAGCTATGTATTTTACTAGCTATATATTCTTCAGCTATATTTGGTGACCTACCGACTCAACACAATTTTTTGGATTTGGAGGCAACTTTGAGTACAATTTTATTATTATAATTTTTTATTTATATCAAATAATCCTATTAATTAATTCAATTAATTACTCCTAAATAATCTAATTTAATAATAATATTAAGTTGTTAATTAATTTGTTTTTTTTTCTCTGTTTAAACTTTAAATTTTAAATATTTTCTATTATTCTTTTTTTAAAAAATTATGAACAAAATAAGGGAACTTTTGGTTTGTTTGGGGGTGTTGTTTGTTGCAGCATCCGTTATAGAAATCGTGATAAATAATGCTGTTTTATTATTAATCGCTGCAACACTTTTCTTTTTAGTTGCTGTCACAAGTAGGCTTTTCCGCCATTCATTTATGTTCCCATCAGTTTCAGCAGGTCCACCAGAACCTGAGGAAACTGCTGCATCTTCTGGACCCCCAACCTTTACATTCACACAAGACCAGCTTCAGGCACTGGTCGCAGAGCAGGTCGCAGCTGCTCTTGCTAATTTGAACCTTGGAGGTACATCTTCAAATCCTCCACAATCTCCACCACCTCCTGCTGCGTTACCTCCACCTCCCTCAGCTTCAACTTCTTCGGCAGCTATGCCACAAATTGATCACGTAGCTATCAAAATTCCTCCTTTCTGGTCTGAGACTCCAGACCTTTGGTTCATAACTCTTGAGGGGCAGTTCTTGTTGGGGCGTATCAGGTCCCAACAAACTAAGTATGGCCACTTACTTACCATGCTTACTCCCACACTGGCGAAACTAGCCAGTGATATCTTGGTTAACCCCGACCAAGATTTCCCATATGATAGGCTCAAAGAGGCTCTTATAGCTCGCCTATCCGGTAGCACTTCAGATCGCATACACAAAGTGTTACGCGGTATGGACCTTGGGGATCTTAAGCCCTCACAATTACTCCGGGATATGACTACCGAATCCCGTAATACGTTTTCAGAGGCAGCTCTTAAAGTCCTTTGGGTGGAGAAACTTCCACCTGCTGTCCGCGCTGCTATCGCTACTGTCAGTGAAGATCTTCAGAAGACAGCAGAGATAGCAGATAATGTTCTCAATGCCCTAAAGGGTTCGCAAGTTAATGCGGTATCTAACCCTGCCGCTTCTTCTCTCCCTTCTTCTTCTTCTTCCTCAAGTGAAATCATATCACTTGAGGAAAAATTCAAAAAACTGGAGGCACAAAACGTGCAACTCCTCAATGCCATTCAAAGGCAAAATTTCTCCCAACCTCCTCAACAATACCGAAGTAGATCTAAGGATCGAAACGGTAATCATAATTCGAATTTCAATCGGAATTATCGCTCTCCCATGCGACCTCGGTCCAGGTCACGCGTGCGAATGTTTGATGGTATCTGCTACTACCATCACTACTACAAGGGAGATGCAAAAAAATGTGTTCCTGAGTGTAAAAATTATTCCAAACACTCAGATTCCTCTGCCTCGACATCT
This sequence comes from Diogma glabrata, assembly GCA_963693315.1. Lineage (NCBI taxonomy): Eukaryota > Metazoa > Arthropoda > Insecta > Diptera > Cylindrotomidae > Diogma > Diogma glabrata. The sequence continues at coordinate 420,527,456 of OY856186.1, forward strand.
TCAAAAAACTATTAGATTCATCACATGTGACGGCATGTGATGACATTTATTCTCAACTCCGTCTTCTGGTCCTCGACATTTCTTCATGCAAGACTTTCCTCGTTGATACAGGTGCCGAAGTTTCAGTTCTCCCCGCTACTATGGAGGAAAAAATTTCAAGAAAATCAGACTTCTACCTCTACGCAGCTAACGCGACTAAAGTTAGCACTTACGGTACACGGTCTTTAAACTTAAACATTGGTCTCAGACGAGTGTTCTGTCAGACCTTTGTTATAGCCGATGTTACCACTCCTATCCTAGGAGCTGATTTTCTCAATAAATACGGCCTTTTAGTGGACATTAAAAACCGACGTCTTGTCGATCCACTAACTTCTCTATTTACTTTGGCTAAACTCTCCACTTCTCCAGCACCTTCTTTAACTTTGATCAACGATTCGGTCAATGTAGAAATTCTTGATTTACTCAAAAATTTCAAGGACTTAACGTCCAAAAATGATCTTGTTAAACATGTGAAACATAACGTAACTCACGTTATTGAAACACGTGGTCCTCCCGTTTCTTGTAAGTATCGTCGACTTGCTCCAGACAAATTGGCTATCGCAAAGGCAGAATTTAATCTTATGTTATCCCAAGGCATCTGCCGACCTTCTAACAGTCCTTGGGCTTCTCCTCTCCATCTCGCTAAAAAGAAGAACGGCGAGTGGAGACCTTGCGGTGACTACCGTGCTCTAAATAACATTACAATTCCGGATCAATATCCTATTCCTCATATTCAGGATTTTTCGCATCAACTACATGGATGCCAATTTTTCTCAACAATTGATCTCATCCGCGCATATCATCAAATTCCTATTGATGAGCGCGATATTGCAAAAACTGCAATTTCAACTCCGTTCGGACTCTTCGAATTCGTTCGAATGACTTTCGGATTGCGAAATGCTGCGCAATCTTTCCAACGGTTTATGCATTCCCTTCTTCGAGACCTAAATTTCTGTTTCATCTACATTGATGACCTCCTTATTGCTTCTGAAACCTATGAGGAACACCTCAAACATCTTAGGACTGTTTTTGAGCGTCTTTCTGACGCTGGTCTCATTATCAACGTTGATAAATGCAACTTTGCTAAAACCAACGTTGACTTTCTTGGACATTCCATTGATTCAACTGGAATCAAACCTACTTCTGAACGTGTCGATGCTATCAACTGTTACGAACGTCCCGAAACAGTAATGCAACTCCGCCGTTTTCTTGGAATGATAAATTTCTACCGCAGATTCATTCCTCACGCTGGTGGCAATCAAGCCATCCTAAATGATTTTCTCAAAGGTTCCAAAAAGAATGACAAACGGGTCATTCAATGGTCTGAAGACGCCATTCAAGCCTTCGATCTTTGCAAGCGGCAACTCAGTGAGGCTACAACTCTTTCTCACCCCTCACACTCTGCCAAACTTGCCGTTATGGTCGACGCTTCCGACAAGGCACTTGGCGCCGTTGTTCAACAAAAAATTAACGATTGTTGGACACCTCTTAGTTTCTTCTCTGTGCGACTCAATGAAACGCAACAGAAATACAGCGCTTATGATCGCGAACTCCTTGCAGCTTACTCTGCAATTAAACATTTCCGGTATCTCCTTGAAGGTAGAACCTTCACTCTTTTCACCGATCATAAGCCACTCATTTACGCTTTGTCGCAGAATCCTGCCAAAGCCAGTCCTCGCCAATTCCGTCATCTTGATTTTATCAGTCAATTTACGACTGATATTCGTCACATTTCTGGAATTGATAATGTAGTTGCCGACACACTTTCTCGTGTTGAGCAAATATCAATTCCAGAAAATATTAACTACGACGAAATTGCTGATGCTCAGTTCAACGATAACGAACTAAAGGAATTAGTGGACACTAGTCCCACACTTCAATTCCGTTCCTTTCCATTATCGTTTGGCAATTCTAGTGCCAAAACAATTTTGTGTGATACTTCTTCTGGTAATCCACGACCTTTTATTCCAAAGCAATTTCGTCAGTCTGTTTTCGAAAGTCTTCACAATTTATCTCACCCAGGAGTCCACAGTTCTGCCAAACTACTTGCTGAAAAAGTCATTTGGCCATCAATTAAAAAAGATGCACGACAAATGGCTCAGAACTGCCTGGCTTGCCAAAAGGCAAAAGTTTCTCGCCACACTCTATCTCCATTAGGTAATTATCCTCAAACTTCTCAAAGATTTTCCGAGATTCATATGGACATTATTGGTCCACTTCCTACCTCTGAGGACAAACGATATTGTGTCACAATTATTGACAGATATACTCGCTGGCCTGAAGCCATTCCTATCTCGGATATTACAGCTGAAACGGTAGCATCAGCTCTCTACTGCAATTGGATTGCTCGTTTCGGAGTACCTTCAGTAATCGTCACTGATCAGGGCTCCCAATTCGAATCCAATCTCTTTAACGAGTTGTCAAAACTTATCGGTTTCGAACGTAAACGTACTACTAGTTACAATCCTAAATGTAACGGACTAATTGAACGTTGGCACCGAACTCTTAAATCCGCGATTATGGCCTACGACAGAACGGACTGGACACGAATTTTACCGTCAATACTACTTGGTTTACGAACCACTTTCCGTGAAGATTTCCAATCTTCATCGGCTGAGCTCGTCTACGGTACAAACATACGTCTTCCAGGAGAATTCTTTAGCCAAAACTCTAACTCCACTCCACAATCTGATTTCGTTTCACAGTTGAAACAACATTTTACTCACCTTCGTCCATCTACTGCGTCAAGACACACTTTTCCTAATGTTTTCGTCTCCAAAAATCTCCAGTCTTGTTCGCATGTCTTCTTACGTACGGACTTAGTACGTAAAGCATTACAGCCTCCATACGAAGGTCCATTTAAAGTCATCAGTCGCGATGATAAAAATTTCGTTATTGACCGTAAAGGTCAACATATTCGAGTTTCCATCGACAGATTAAAACCTTGCTTTAGGGAACAATCTGAAGATGACTCATCTCAAAACTCACCTACTTCGAGTACTAATCTCAGTCGCGCAGACGAAAGTTTGTCTTCTACAGATATTGTCCATCCTACTTCTTCGGACACATTCCAGTCTTCTCCTTCTACCTCCGCAGAAACAAGGCAACGCGACGCTAAGGCAACTGTATCACCTAAAAGGGTTAGATTTAATCTCATTCCTCAAACACAGATATTCCATCCTGCATCTACAATTACGCGAGCAGGTAGAACCACTCGTACCCCTACTCGTTTCCTTCGTGCTCTAGCACAATAATTTTCTCTTTATATCGTCCCATCTTCGATGGTACTAGGGGGGGAGTGTTGTGGCGAACATCAAAATTAAAACTTTTAAATTAAAATTTAGCATGCGATGTTTTGATGATTGAAATTTACAAAAAAAAAAATAGTTTTTCAGCTCTTTTAAAATAACACACATGTTTTTTTAAATTCACTTTTAATTAAAAAAACTAACTTTTAATTCATTTCTTCTGATAAAAAAAAGTTCCCTAAATTTGTTTTATATCTATTTCAATTTATTTAAAAAGTTATCTGAAATACAACTGTGTAAATGATATTGTTACAAAGAAATGAGAAATATTGTCGAATTGTTTGTGCATTAATAAAATTGTTCATTTCTAATATTTAATCACATTAGCTACAAACTGGTCTTTTCATTGATACAGTATTATCTATCAAGATTTTTAAAATAATTTTAACCAGTGAAATTTAATAAGAATGCAAATAAAGAAGCTAAAATTATTTCCTTACATTTATTAATATGTATTAAATATGCTACGTTGTTTGAAGTGAACATACCTAACTTTTATTAAATATCTTATGTTGTTTGAAATTAAACATAAGTGGAGATTAATTTAAACAAAATTATCTGATTTAAAGCACTGATTTTTTATGAAGTTAATTAAGACGAAAATTTAAGAAAATATTTTTAAAACCATTTGGAGGATCTCTATTAATAGGATAATACTATAGCGCGAACTACTAGCTATGTATTTTACTAGCTATATATTCTTCAGCTATAATTCTAAGTTAAAATTATAAATTTTCATAAATTTTAAAATAAAAATATGTGGAACAAGTAACCTTTGACAAAATATTTATTATTTTTTTCAAATTATTGCGTAGCTATGACAACAAATGATAACAACTATTTTAATTGGATAATGAAATTTTGAATTTAAGGGTTGCTTTGATAAAAATTTTTATTTCTCATAGAATTTAAACAAATGCAAATGCTTTTTACTTTTTTGGACGTAGCTATGACAACAAAATAAATAGTTGAAAAGTGATACTTTAAAGCCGCAAATCACAGTAATAAAGTAACACTTTAATATGTAGGCGAATAAAAAAACATTTTGTAGACCATTTGATTGCTGAAAATTTTCTGTTTTGTTGGAAATCAATATTTATAAAGAAAAAAATCTGGTCAAAAAGGGGACTTTTGGTGCTATTTGGAAATTATTTGGTGCTGTTTAAAAGTTAGTGTTGCTGTTTCAATTTTTGGAGCAAGGGTAAGGAACAGTTAATCTCTTTGATTGTCCCAGAGGTAAATTTGTTGAGCATTACAATGCTGGAACAACTTTATCATAAATGAGTGCAAGTTGAAGTTTGAAAAATTATAAAAGTGCTTGAACATGAAGATGAGCTGAACGAATCTTGGTGGACGCCGGCGTCCAGCAAAATTTTCCAACTCGTTTTGATTCCAATGTTTATTTTCAAGGGCCCTAATGAACGGAGTGCAAGCTGAAGTGCGTTAAGTTATGAAAGTGCTTGAAAAGGAAGATGAACTTGAAGAATCTTTTCTGACGCCGGCGTCTACTCGTTAGAAGCAACTCTAATGGGACCATTAGGACGAATGGGACCATTTCTGTAGATAATTAGCTCACCTTCATTTCTGGTTAAACAGGAATGCCCTAACTGCCATATTTCCTGAGATATGGCCCGGAAACTACTTCTGACACTTTGAGGGCCATTTTCCAGGCTCACAGGGTCGGAACCCCAAGGTAATTTTTCTCACGTCAAAGTACTCGGTAAGACCAACAATTTCCGCCAGGTCCCGTCCGTGACAGGATTTTTGCGAGCTTTTGATCTTTTTCGACCTTTATTTACTGGACTAATATAAGGCCAAAGAAAATTTTTTTCAGGGAAATAGTTATTATCTTTATTCAACTACTGTTATATTGGATATAACACTTTATATTTTAAATAAACCTCATTCTGTTGTTAGAAAAATGTTATCGTGTAGTTGCCCCAATCACAGTGAAATTGTTTGCAAATAATTTTTCTTTGCATGAATAATCAACTAACTGCCAAATTCGGGATGAGGTTGTCATGAACTTCAATTTTTTTTTTCAGTGTATAGGATCTTTTAAAGTTCATGTAAGGATCTTTTATAGTTCATGTAAGATCCTAACAAAAATTCCTACAAGAATTTTTGCCATGGTAGGAACTTACATGATCATGATCATTTCTTGTAGAGAATTGGGACAAGAAGTTTACAAGATCATACAAGATCATACAAGATTCACATAGGATCTTTTAAAGTTCATGTAAGATCCTAACAAAAATTCCTACAAGAATTTGGCCAGGGTGGCGCCGTCTTTAAAGAAGTTTTTTAATATTTTTATTTTAAAATTAATTAAAAAAATTTAATTAATTTTTTTCTAAAAATTTACTTATCATCTATCAAATAAAATAAATGTTTGTTGAAATCGGTATAGCAATTCTTGAGCAATTTGATTTCAAAGTTACTTTGGATCGGCAAAATTTTAATTTTTCATGCATGTTGGGACGCCTCTATGCTTAAACTATGCTTAAACTTTTAAGAAATTAAATATAAATTCAATTTTTTATTTTGTCCACACTACTTGTATGGCAAGTTGCAGGAAAATCAAAAATGGTCAAGTTCAAATTTCGACTTTTCGTCTGTGTAGATTACGTTTTTCATCTATAGTAGAAGAATGAAATTACAGTTCCTAAAACATGTAAGTCACTTAATGGCCTTCAAACATAAAATAAATTTTAACAAAATACTATCTGTCACAGTTTTCTGAGGTTTGTTGATTGTTTGCAGGAAAAAACAGAAACTTTGTGAAAACGAATGGAATGAGTTATTTCTTCGAGAGGTACTAGTCTACCGCAACATTTAGATCGTATGTCATTGGGCCTATCATTGAACTTTCGAAACAGTAGTAAACAGTTCAAAAAATTCCGTACAATTAGAAGTTCACAACAATTTGCAGTTTAAAGAAAAATTGCAATTTTTATTTTATCCGGAAGCCGAAAAATTACAAATTGCAAGACAAAGCTGTTCGCAGGTAGAGGCAGCCAAATGGTCACAACTTACAAAATGGGCTCTTCGTATAACCAGTACAAGATACGAAACCTTAAAAAACTCATTCTTTTAAACTAATGTATATTTTAAACGTACTACAAATTTTTTAAAAACAGTCTCCTTTGTGAGTTTGAGGAAACTTTAGTTCATGTTCGCAAACAAAGGTGTGTTTATTATCGCAAGCATAATCAAACCATTGATAATTATATAAATGTGAAATGATTACACAACGTCGTGTTTTATCTTTTGGATTAGTTGGATAACCTTTTAGCCAGTCTCCCCACATAATTGGTAGACCTGTTGATGACCAATAATAGTTGGATTCCATTCCAAGATCTGTACCGCTTGTCCATATATGGATACCTGATACATTTTTTTCAATTGCCCGTTGTTTTACAGCTGAAACTACTCTATGGTTTTCTTCTTCCGACTCAATATCAATCAAATGTGACCCATGATAGATACAATATCGTTGTGCTTCGTACCAATTCAACTAAAAAAAAGATAAGTTTTTAAATGTTCAAGAAAACAAAATATATATCAAAAAGCTACCTCTAACGGATGACTAATGTAATATGAAGAGTTATTGTATTTATTATTGTTTCCACAGCAAACAGTTATACAAACAATAACAAAAATTATGAATATTTTCATCTTGATTATAGTTAGATTCACTTATTTGTTGAAGTTAAATTAAATATAGAAGCAACAATTCTTACCTTATATAGGAAGATAAAATAGCAATAATAACAAAATTCGGTGTTTTCCAAAAGAAAAAATCAAGACGTGAAACGGCAGATGTTGAAATAAACTCATTAGAGATTGTAAACTTTATCAAATATGTAACATAATTTTAATCTAATTAACACTGTTTGCCGTAGACACTTGGCGTAAGTTTTCAAATAACATAATGTCAATATCTTGTTACTTTACGCAAATAACTTATTTAATAAGTTTAATAAAAAATTAAAGAAAACAAAGCCTCTTTTAATTTTACTGTTACTCTATATATATTTCAGCTTGTTAGGCCATCTTCTGGAGTAATCTGGAGTAATTACCCCAGAAGATGGCCTAACACGCTGAAATATATATAGAGTAACAGTAAAATTAAAAAAAGCTTTGTTTTCTTTAATTTTTATTAAACTTATTAAATAAGTTATTTGCGTAAAGTAACAAGATATTGACATTATGTTAATTTTAATCTCTTGTTACTTTACGCAAATAATTAAAAAACAATTAGACCAGGGTAGCAGCCTTTAAAAATAATAAAAAGTGAAAAAAATAAAAGTAGGATGAAACCCATTAGAAAAGGAGGAGAATGTTATAAAAATGAAAGGAAAAATAATTTACGGGTGATCTGAGGTCGGGAAAGGGAAGGGGGTGAGTTTTAAAGGGTAAAAAACGGTTTATCTCGATTTCCAGCAAAACTAAAAGTCCTATGAAAAAGGTTATATGGCAAAGTTGTAGGTAATAAAAAGATCTAAAACTTTTGTATAAACACTTTTTTCACATAACCTCAAAATTTATGTGAATAATTCAAAAAACCAAGTTTTTGGTTTTTTATTTTTATCTTTTACAAAAAACTTTTATCTTTTATAAAACTAAGTGAAATATCTAATATCTTAAAACAAGTAGTTAGTTGGTTGTTAATTGTTTATTTGTTAGTTAACCAATCTGTAAACAAGTTGAGTTATACCAGCTTAAGCTTCAATAAAATCTTCGCTAAAGCTTCTAAGTGGAAGCTACTTAAATTTTACTTCCTTTTAAATCCCACCACTGGAGGAAAAGCTTCTAAAATACTTCGATATTTAATATAAGAAGCTTTACCGAAACCTATCTACACAACTTTAGATAACTCGAAAAAGGTTATAGAAGTTATACCTGTCATTAGGATTGAAGTAGTTTGGGTTGTAACCGTTTAAAAATATTAGCTGTCATAGTCAAAAGATGTTAGACGGAAACTGTTGCTTCTATTATTTCAACTAGAGGAGCTTATTCAAAATTAAATATGCGACTGCCATTTCGTTTGTGGTTTTTGTCTTTTAATGTATTATTTAGACATATTTTGCACAATATAAAATATTCTTTATTTAGAGTCTTGAAATAGCCAAACAAATTAAGGGGGGGTATGGTTTTAAAGACGAAAAAAAAGCATACTTTTGTGATTTTTTTGCGGCGACATGAGTAATATAATTTTATTAAATTTAATTACATATTATTGTACAACTTTTGAAGTATGTCAGAAAAAATAATTAAAAAAATATTTTCAATTAAAAATATTGATAAATAAGCCGTTGACGTTGAATCTCCAGAGGCGCCTTGAAAAAAAGTGGTTTTGCGGTGAACATTATAACCCGTTACCGGATCATATGAAACAAAAAAATTGATATGCATTTTAAAAGTGATGTATTTCTCAAGGTAATCACGAAGAGTTTTTTTTTCTATTTTTTGCAGCACTTGGAAGTGAAAAACGGATTTTAGCTCAAAAAATCGCGGTTAATTTGTTATTAAAAAATAGAAAAAAATGAAAAAAAAAAAACTCTTCCTGATTACCTGTTGATTTATGTGAAGAAGTAATGTTCAAATTTTCAAAAGGATCGGTTCAGTAGATTTTGAGTTCTAATGTTCACGAACTTCAAAAATGACGTTTTCGGGAAAATGGGGTCAAACGGCAACCCTGTTGAAACGCTGTAACTCCGTTAGTTTTACTTGGATTGACCTAAAATTTCTACACAATATTCTCGACATATTGTTCATTCAGAAAAAAAAATAAAAAAAAATTATTGTAAAACCATACCCCCCATAGGAAGTAACTGTAACTGTCATTAAACATCGTTGACCGATGTTAAACATCGATGATTGCCGAGTACTCGATGTCTACAGGTATTAAAATTTGATCAATACGTGACAAGGCGACAGAAAAGGGTTTGTTCATTACAAAAATACGTCGAATATCAGTGGTAAACTAGCTTATTAAATCCAGATATCAAAATTGTTTAGAATTTGTTTTATGAAGGATCCTTCTTATAACGGTAAAGAAAATTGTGCACTGTCTGAATAAGCGACCAAAAATTTATGGTCATTCAAATTTGTCAATCTTTTAAGAAACTGTCTAAAATAATTGATCACAGCCAGCGTGTGGAATGAAATGATAAAAAAAAATTAAAAAATTCAAGATATCGATTGTTGGTTCATTAGTATAATAATCGCATGTTTTACATTGTATTTCACTGTGGCAGGGAGTCACAAAACCAAAAATAATAAATCGTTTATTTATCAAGGTCTTGTTAATAAGAATCGAAATTGATGCTGCTGTAAAATGGTTGAATTAATTTTTTATTGATTTTATGAGGTACTAGTTCAAACAACTACCTAGTACCTCATAAGACCCAACACAAACTTTAATCGTGATATTAATATTAACAATATCACCAATATAGGGGTGTATGTGGCATAAATTCAACAAATAAAAATTATTTTAGAAAAAACGATTACTTATGTATTCATATATATTAAAAATGCTAATTGACTGTACTTTTGTACTTTTGCTTAGTAGTTTATCTGTTAGTGTGTGCCTTAGGAAGGGATGCTTTTCTAGAAATGTAATATTTTGCAAGCCTTAAAACATGGTATATGAAAAGGAGGATTAAGACCGCAAGTAAAACAATATTTTCTTCAAAATGCCGAGTCCTTGTGAACAAACAAAGCAGGCTGCATGACCTCTATTGATAACATACTCTCTACACTTGAATTAGTGGAATTTTCACTGATTAAATTAGTGAAAATTTTTTCACTGTAAAAATAGTGATATTGGCAAATCATTCAGTGAATTGATCACTGATTCATTTAGTAATAAAATATTTAATATTACGAATTTATTTATTTCACTGATTAGAACAGTAAATATTCACTGATTCCAAGTGGTATACTTGAAACTGTGTTAAACAGTGTATATGTACTGTGAATCAGTGAAAATCCACTATTTCATTTTTAGAGAGTAAATTTTATAAAAATTATGGTGAGTTATTGAAAACACTAGTTTTTGATACTAAAAGAGTTTATTTTCTACCTATCGATTTCACTAGCTATGCTGTCATTGTAAAGGTATTCTCTAAACTCTAAATTTGTTTAGAAAATACCTTGACAATGACAGCATAGCTGCTGAAATCGATAAAATAGTAAATAAATTCTTTTATTATCAAAAATTATTGTTTTTCTAACTCACCATAATTTTTATACAAGATACTCAACAAAAATAAAAAATATATAATTTTTCTATAATAGCATACAGAAATTTTATTTTCACCACGCTTAATTTCTTCTGAAAATGGATTCTTTTTCAACTATAGTGTAAAAAGAATAACAAATTGTAGTTGCTATGGTTTTTCATATAATTTTACAAAGTTTTTTAAACAAAGCAACCATTAAAAAAATAGAATATGAATTTTTAATGAGATGTTGTCAAAAACTTATTTTACAATTTAAAGTAAATATCCATAATATATATAATATCATAGAAAAAATTGCATTTCCGCGAGATAAAAACGTTTTTCGTTCGTCAACATGTCTCACTCGACGCTAGGGCGTCTCGTGAACAAATGTTTACTTGCGAAAAAACAATGTTTTCATTTCTTGTAGGAAAATATACTATTTTATAATTTAATAAAAAAGTTAAAGAAATTTTAAACGTTACACTGTTTTTCATTTCTAACAACTAACGGTCGGTTAACGGTGTGTTTGTGTTGGACCGCTTACCTGTGTGAAGTGAACTATAATTGAAACTAGATTTGAAATATTATTTTAGTTTAATTAGTAGAAAATTTATCAATAAAGTTTAACTACAATATGTTTTAGGTGCTTTTGGAAATGCAAGCTTATGTTCACAAACGAAACTTTGTTTTGTGTCACAATCATAATCAAACCATTTATAACTATATGCATACGATACAACAACACAATACTGTTTTTTATTTTTAGGATTTGATGGATAATTTGCCAGCCAATCTGCATATAAAATCGGAAATCCAGTTGATGTCCAATAATAATTTGTTTCAGTTCCCAAATCGGTTCCGCTTGTCCAAAACACTTCCAGTTACATTTTTCTGAACTGCCATATGTTTAACGGCGGCTACCACATTTGAGTTTTCTTCTTCTGATTCAATATCGACTAAATGTGTGCCATGAAAAGTGCAGAATTTTTGTGCTTCATACCAGTTCAACTAATAAATATTTAAAATTAGTGTAGAATATTAATTAAAAATATTTGAAACGTATAATACTTGAAGTGGATAGCTGATATACTATGACGTTTGGGGAATAACATTCTGTTTATTGCCCAAGCAGAAGGATAAAGAAAACGAAATAAATACGATAGATAGATTCATTGTAATTTGTAATTAATAGCAATACTGTGTTGATTTAAAAAAACTATTTCGAACTTCTTCCTTAGATCTACAATTTATACAAAACATTTTGTACCATTAAAAAATCCTATTGTAGTTTCCAAATTAATTATGCGTTGCAGCTATAATTTTATATAGAGCGTTGGCTAGTCATTTAGACTTTTATCTCTAAGGCATCTATTTTTCAGCTCGTTGTGATACCGAATGCATTGGCTTAAAGATTATATTTTCATTTCTATTTCAAATGAAAAATGTCGACAGCTGCCTAATTATGAATAAAAGTCTCTCTGGTTTCTCTGTTGTAGTTTCTCTATTCTATAGAAATACATAGACTGTCCATTTTTGTATTTTTTCAGGGTTTAATCAATTTTCTAAGTCGTTAGAAACTTGAAGATTTTATTAAAATGATTATTTGTGTGGGCGATTAGCTCTAAAAGTGCTGTTCGCATACTCACATACATGCTCGAATAAATGTTTAAAATAGGTGTACGTCTAACGTAGGGATTGCAATCCTGGGATCCCGACTCATTGGTATGATCCCGCAATCCCAGGATTAATGAAAGAAAATCACAAATCAGGATTGTCATATTTGCAGGGTTTAATCAATGAAAACACGAAATCCTGTTATCCAGTTTTGTTGATTTGTAATTTTTTTTATTTTTGGTCATATGCAATGAGATCATATAACATTGGCAATAGCAATGAGATAATACTTGTCAAGATTTATATCATAGGGCTGCTAACGGATAAACTATATTCAGTCCACGGTAGCACCTTCAATCGTGTTCCACTCTATCATGAAATATTGGCCTATGCCCTTGCAGCTCGTCAGGTTGTAATGAGTAAGCTAGAAAATGAAAGCAACCCATTAGTTCGTGAGTTCACTGTCTCAATAACTATCATAAAAGTAAGGAGAACCGAAACATTTTGAGTATTTAAGTATTTGAAGAATGGAAACTTTGCTTTTGTTGATAATACATCGAACATATTTACTGTTCCAAGTCAAAGCTCCATAAAAGTTTTTATTGAAGATTATTTAACGTTGCATCAACAGCAGCAGCAGACGTGTGATCTGAAACGGGTGATCAAACTACTCACACTGCTACATCGTCCAGCATAGATTACAACGAAAATGTAACTAAGGATGCGGTTCCAGCCAATTTAGTAGGGAAAATCAATTTGGAAGATGAACTATAGCGCAGTTTAATTTGTGCTTAATCCATAAACATTACATTTTTGGACACAATGCAACAAGATAAAATATTAAACTGGTCACTGCAATTTGTAGAAAATTTGAACAAATTTAAGCAAAGCCGTCATAGAGGAGCCCATTTGAAGTGAATGTATAATAATTTATTGGCCTATCCACTAAGAAGTGTGGAATCGGAACGGGCTTTTTCAACCTTCGGAAATATATTTCCCAATTAACAATTTCTTATGTCTCAAATCATTCGAAAATGTATGGTACCTAATAGTTTTTCTTTATGTCATATTATTAAAGTTTTATTTTGGTTATTTAATTTTTATTTTTTAAGAAGTTAAATTAGTAAGTTAATTTTTTAGTATGATTATTCTTTTCGACACCAAAAAATGAATAATTTTAAAATTGTGTTTTTTTCTTAATTTTTCATGGTTTTTCATACAAATTTTAAATTCCGGGATCCCGGGAATCCCGGAATTAAAAATGTATGAGTCCCGTAGTCCCGGGATTCATAAAACACCACGGGATTTCAATCCCTAGTCTAACGGATGAATAACAAACACAATCAATTAGAACCAAATCTTAAGAATTAATTTAGTGTTTCTTCAAGATGTCTTTCACTTTCTTTATTTTCGATAAACTTTACTTATTTTATAACTCTTTCACCAAAACTAAACACGTTACAATGATAGCGCACTTAATATATATAAAAGTGAAACAGCAAGTTTTTAGCAGAAATATTTTAAATAAAAAGATATTGGCTCCGTCAACTGAATTTTGCATATATCAATTATTAGATTGATGGGATAAAATTTACAATCGGAATTAAAAATCAATGATTTATTTAGTTATAACACTTTTTAACTGAATTTGGCTCTAACAACTACCAATCGGTTACGTCGCACATTTTTTATTTAATAAACATTTTTACCTTCCAAGTGAACTAATTGAAAATAAAATTTTTTAGCCATGAATTTAATTCAATTTATTGAAAAATTTTTAAGACAATTTAATTGCAATTTGCTTTAGCAGCTTTTGGAAATGCAAGCTTATGTTCACAAACGAAACTTTGTTTTGTGTCACATTCATAGTCAAACCATTTGTAGTTGTATGCATACGATACAACAACACAATACCGTTTTTTATTTTTAGGAGTTGAAGGATAATTTGCCAGCCAATCTGCATATAAAATTGGAAATCCAGTTGATGCCCAATAATAATTTGTTTCCGTCCCCAAATCGGTTCCGCTTGTCCAAAACACTATTCCAGTTACGTTTTTTTCAATTGCCAATAGTCTAACAGCTGATATAACTTTTGAGTTTTCTTCTTCTGATTCAATATCTACTAGATGGGTGCCATGATAAGTGCAAAATTTTTGTGCTTCATACCAGTTCAACTAAAAACACATAAAATTGGTATAAAATAATAATTTTAAATTTTTAAAATTTGTAATACTTGTAGTGGATAACTGATATAGTATGACGTTTGGGCAACAATAAAGTGCTTACTTCCCAGACAAAAAAATAAAGAACATGAAATTAATAGAATTGATAAATTCATTACAGTTAATAACAATACTGAGTTAAAAGAAAACAAATTCTTCCTTCTATTGGCAATTTATATAAAAAAAAATTTTACGATCAAACCGCCATAGTAGTTTCCAAATTAAATATGCAATGTAACATCATAATAACTACAATTAAACAAACTTTAGTTTCAAAATGTTTTTAATCCCTCATGAATTTATTTTCCTGTTTTTATGAATAAAGACCTCATTATTTTGCAATGCTTTTGCTTAAGATATATGTTTAATAGAACGATTATAGCTCCTATATTGCTATACCAGCAGGTTTGATGCAACGCATGCTTTATGTGTATCAATATCAAAATCTAGTCAACTCAGCCTCGTAAATATTTCCTTCAGTAATACATGCTTCAAGAGTATAATATATCAAGTGTATAATGTACCATAAAAGTTCGTGTTTCAGTTAAATTTTACTTAACAAAACCTACAAATTTATAAATTTTTCTTTACAATCCATCTTATTATCACCCTACCGAAAATCCTTGCAGGAAAATTATATAGGAACTTACATGCTCATGATCAGTTCTTGTAGAGAATTGGGACGAGAAGTTTACAAGATCATACAAGATTCTTGAATTTATCGTTCAGGATATTGTTTTGTCCTGTATGATATATGCATATAAGGATCATGTGAGCTATGTAAAAATCAAATGCAAGTTCTTTCAAGGGTCAGGCATGTTTCTCGGAAGATCCTATACAACACTTGCATTTTTACATAGGATCTTTGATAGTTCATGTAAGCACCTAACAAAAATTCCTACAAGAATTTTTGCCAGGGAGTTATCATATCACTTCAAAAGTTATCACTCGATATCATAAAAAGGTAAAGTTAAAAGTAGTCACTTTTTTAGTCAGCGACGAAGTGTTTTTGAAGGACTGTGATCGGCCAAATAGTAAGGGGATATATTGCAAATTTGACGTTTTTGATGAACGTATAATAAGCTATGGTCAACTATGGTCAACTGCTCTTGATAACAATGATGAACTTGCTCAAATTTAAATTTAATTCAATATATAAACTTAGATAATTAAAAATTATTATGTCTCATTATTTTATTAACGTGATATTTAAAATTACTATTTTTTTTATCTATCTATAGCATTTGACGCTAGAGATTTGTTGATTATTATTTCAATTCTGAGAATGAATAAAGAAAAACATTTGTACAAATAAATAATATTTGTTCTAATTTAATTAAAACAAATATTTTCTATTTAGACAAATGTTTTTGTTTATTTATTTTCAGAATTATTTTCAGTAATAATAATTAAACTTATCTTAATTTTAAAATGCATCATTCGTGTTGTTTTATAAAAGCTATTACTTTTGTTTCGTGATTGAGGTTAACCAAATTGCCTCATTGATAACGATTTTATCTCAAAATTTTCACCTTCAATTTTTAAATTAGGGAATACTCATCATACTTTCTTTTGATCTTTCCCCATATTAGATTCTTCGCAAATATCACCATCAATATTTTTACCATTTTAATCAATTACGACGTTCTCTCGACCAACTAGACCTATGAGTACCTTCCCACATTTTGGTAAATCGCCATAACTTACTGTCACCAGAAATTGCTGAACTTTATAGCAAACTTTTTTCTGTAGTTGGTTCGTCTTTCATTTCCTTTTAAAATGTCTACAATTATAACCAAAAAATATCAATAAAATGTAGCAACCCTAAGAGCCAATAGAATTGTAAAAAATAAAATAAGGAGGGGCTGAAATCTCACAGCTCTGAGATATCAAGACTTCGGTCTGGGTTAAGGATTTGTATATAGTTTATAGCAAAATACTTTTATGAGGACATGGTTTTTAGTTTTGGGCAGCGATGTATATCAAACATAACTCTTTGTTAAAGTTAATTTTTTATCTCTGTTTAGAAATTTATTACAAAACTAACACGAAACATCAATACGTTGCCGGAAAATTATAATCAAAATTCCAAAAATATTGTTAAATTAAAATCAAACTTTTTCAAAATTCCAAAAATATTCCAAAAATTAGAATTAAATCAAATATTTAATTTTTTTCTAAATTCCAATATTTCAAAACTTCTTAAAAATTCCAACTTTTTCCATAATTCTAAAAATATTGCAAAAATTATTACAAAATCAAAAATTGAAATTTTTTTCAAAATTTCAAAAATTATAATAAAATCAAAAATTAAAAATTTTTCAAAATTCTAAAAATATTCAAAAAATTCTTA
Source organism: Diogma glabrata (assembly GCA_963693315.1). Lineage (NCBI taxonomy): Eukaryota > Metazoa > Arthropoda > Insecta > Diptera > Cylindrotomidae > Diogma > Diogma glabrata. The sequence continues at coordinate 420,544,227 of OY856186.1, forward strand.
CAAAATCAAAAATTAAAACTTTTTCCGAAATTCTAAAAATATTGCAAAAATTATTACAAAATCAAAAATACAAACTTTTTCAAAATTCCAAAAATATTTCAAAAACTCAAATTCAAAAATTCAAACAAATTCAAAAATTTCCATGTCCAATTTCATTTTAAATTACATTTACGTCATAAAACAGCTACATTTTTTTTTCCAAAAAATTGACTAAAAAAATAAATGAAATCGTTTTTTGACATACTTGACATTATTTTTTTGACAAACTTATAATGCCATAATTCTCTATAATAATAATAAAATTTCACGTCATACAAATTATTAATTTTATTTTTTCCAAAAAATTGGGTAAAAAAGTAAATAAAAATCTTTATTTTGACACACTTTACAACATTTTTTTGACAAACTTATAATGCAATAATCTAGTTTTTGATCTCACATACCAATCCCGACCATCAAGATTTCTGTTCCTACAGAATGTTCCTACTCGTAATCACTTAAAATGAACGTTTTTTAAGCCAAAAATATGAAATTTTGCTGTTTTTGAAACACTTAATGATTTTTTTGACACACTTCCGGTACAGTTATCGAACACAGCGTCCTTTCGGAACCTGTCCCTTGAGTATACCTATTTTTAGAAAAAAAAAATTTGAAATTCCTACAGTGGTTTTCCCTGCAGCATAGGTAATGCCCGCGGACGGCCGGCCGGCAGACAGACATACATTTTTTTTTTGCTTTTTTAGAATCAGTAGATCCTAAGACGTCGAGAAATGCCAAAAAAGTGGAGGTAAAAATTTCACTTTTGGCTCATGAATGTAATACTTAGGTCTTTCAGACCGAAGTAAAAGTATATCAGTATAAATAATAACAAAATAATATACAAAATTATGCAAAAAACATTTAAAACATTTTGATGCGTTGCTGCATACAAAAATAATATTAAAATAGAAAAAATAGTGTGTTCCACAAAAACTCAGGATATTGAGACAGGTGTTTACAAGTTAGTATGTGATGAAGTACATAAATTTTATATAGGTCAAACAGGTCGGTCCTTCAAAATAAGATTCGCTGATATAAATAACATTAAAAAATTAAACCCAAAATCAAATTATGCCAATCAACTTAAAAATAGACATAAACAACTATTCAACAATAATTCATAAAACCAAAAGGGGCGTAACCTAGATAAAATTCAAGAACTGCACATTTACAAACACAAAAAAAATGAAAATTTATAAAATGAATAATCGACACAAAAACAAACAACACATATAATAAATAAAAATGTATGTAAAAATTAATATATGAGAAACTAATTTTAGTAACATTGTTAAAGTTAAGAAGGAACTGAAGAAGGAGTAATCCGAAATATACTTTCCTAAAATAAAAAAAAAGAAAAAACTTAGTTAATCAAAAAAGAAAGTTTTGTTTTGAATTTTACTAACTTATTCAATTTATATTTTTACTTATAGTATTATTATTATTTTCCATTCCAACAAAAAGGGATGCAAACTTAAAAAAAACGAAGATTACCTACACGTTACTAGATGTAAGTGTACCATCAACGTTGCTTTTCATTTCGAACAACACTATGCAAACACTAGAAACACATCTAACAGTATATATCTAGAATCCCAACTCAATCGTCTTTTGATTCCATCGACGCCTTAACATCCACAACCAATCACATGATCCAATTGTTCAAAAAAAAATTTGATGACATCTGTCGTAATTATATAATATTAAAAATACATATAAAAACCAAAGAGTTTAATGATTATGTCTAGGACTCATTATGTGACTGGTTGATATCGAACTCTTTTTTCTCTTTATTTAAGCATCGGTGACACGAAGATAGTTAACAATCCACTTGCCAGCGAGTTTGCTAGCAGCTAGTAAACTCACCTAGTATAGTCATGTTCAGTGTTCACTATCTAACTAACTCACCAACTATAGCAACTATAGCAGCTTGTAAACTATCTTAGTGTCATCGATGCTTTACTATATCCTTATCATAGCATTCGAATTCAAATATTACAACGAAGTTTTGTTTTTTTCTTCCTTGTTTTATGTAGGTAAATATTAATATTTCAAACTTAAACCAAAACAAATAACACTTAATATTAATTTACAGGTGACCTTGATGTATTTAGGAGTTGTTAAAAAGAATAAAACAAATAAACAGACAAAGTTCTTCCTTTGAAATTTTGTTTGACCTACTTGACAGAACGCTAATCTAGATTTAAAAGTTTTTTATTGGAATTGAAATATTGCAATTCATTCAGATAATCTTTCAGATGAAGTTGACATAAAATGTCTCGCATTGATTTAAATACTATCAAAATGGTCCCAATAATTTATTGGTTTCAAATTTGCTTTAAGGATTTTATCGATTTTTGATCCAATTTCAATAGGCAAAGCAGATGCACGTACATGAAGTGCGCTATCATCGGCGAACCTCTGGATGGAAAGAACTGTGAATAATAAGAAAAAGAGTATATAAGAAAAAGGGTAAATGAGCTGGTCCTTGAACAAGAAAAAGGGTAAATGAGCTGGTCCGTGAGAAATTCTAGTGTTTGTTGTTAAAGCGTCTTATGTGATCTCATAAACATTGATCTACAACTGTCTTTCGTATATGAAGCTTTGAATCCAAGAAAGAAGTTGTTCTCTCTGCGCAAATATATTTAAAGCGGTATACATTAACATTATGTATACTATTCTGCGTAAAGTAACAAGTGGTATACATAATGTTATTTGAATACTTACGCCAAATGCCAACGGCAAGCAGTACAAACGGAGTACATTAGTCTGAATTAAACATTGAAACCGAGATAAGTTTTACGTAAAACTTTGTATATTGGCTGTTTTAATGTCATGATCCAGAGATCGCACCAGAATACAAATTCTTATTCCTCCAAACAGGAATTAATTTATATCTGAAAGGACGATTAAACATAAAATATGTGATCAAAGTTAGACAATGCGAATACTTTTGCGCGATATTTTTCAAATTTTTTTTTTGGAAAACACTAATTTCTACTGTTTATAAGCATCATCCGGTTAATTTTTTTCTTCGAATTTCTTAATAAATGGTGATGGGAATATAACATGGGGGGTTTTTGAATTCTCTCAAACGTGATGGAGCAAAAACTGGCAAATCGTAGAAAACCATATGAAGTAGTCATATAACTCACAGACCAAAACACAATTAATAAATGTTGATGTTACCATGGCGAAATCATTGGAATTTTGGAAATTTAAAATATCTTTTGGATTCTTCTTAATTAAGACTGAACTGCCTTATACAGAGATTTATTTTCGTATCGTAGGTTAGATTTTGTACTCACACTCCTCCGTTAAACTTGTTCTGTCCTTGTGACAGCTACGTTAACGTTTTTAACTAAAACTTTACTATTGAATTATATTAAACTCGTCAACTGTGATCATAACTCTATACATTCCATTACGTTAGAATAACACAAAAAATCACCAAATCATGAAATGTATAATTGATACATCCTCCCGACCAAGAGAAGTTTTAAAAAAATGTATTTTAAATTTTTGCAGCACCATTATTAGCAATTTTAATTAATGTTATAAACTCTTTTTTTTACAAACAAACTAATTAGAATTGTGGTAATAGATTACATTAACTTAATCGATGTTCTCTCTGTGGTTTTTAATCTTAGCTATAATTGAAACAAAAAGAATTAATATAGATTCAAGTTATCAGCTTCAAATTCGTAGAAAGGAAACGGACGGGTTTATTAATCTTTGAGGTAAAAACTGTTTATTTTAAAATGTTCGTTTTTATTGATAACTAATAACTATGAACTGCAACATTTGAGTACAACTACAGTCAGTAATTGCCCGGTGTATTTTATCCAGGTGTAAGTATGTTAGCTTCATTGTTATATTTTATTATTAATTTTATTTGTTTTTTGAGTCAGATTGATTATTTCATGTTCACCCGTATTAAAATAACTTGGTTTAATAAAAATCGTTAAAGGAACTATATATATCCATCTACCTAATAATCCAATACTGTTAACTATACTAATAAAGTTGTATTTTTCCAACTAATAAATTGGACACCCGATTTTATTTTTCAACTCTCTGAACTATAGTGGCATTCGTGATGGAAATCTTGTACTGGTTTAAGGGTGAGTAAGCTTACGCATTTTAGAAGTCATTGCAAAATAATACAGCATATAATATTTTATTGTCTATTTTCAGTGCCCGGATGGGCACAAGGATGCGTTTTATAATATTAGCTGTGCTCGGGCACGCGTTGCTATGGTTTTGTCTGATATTTTTCGAATTAAGATAGTAAAATCATTATCAAAATGAATTGAACTGCATTACAACATTCAGAATCGAAATAATATGATCGAAAAAAACAATTTAAGTTAAGAACATGCGCATGAAGAACGCAATCTCGTGTCAAATTTTAATGTCAATCCATCTACTACTTTTTGAGTTTTGTGAGCACCGACATACGCAGATTGAATGTTTAAATATAAAAGATTAAAAAAGTTTAATGAGTTAAAAGAAAGAAGAATTGGCAGTGTGTTTAAGAAGTGCTTGAAAACACATTTTGTATTAGATTTATTTTAGTAGCTAAATTTTTATTCAGGAGTTGAAGCAGCTACACCAAGCAGTTTTTCAACTTGGGCAAGTTTAGGCCGAATTTTCTTTCTTTTCTTTTTGCAAAGCGTATCACGGTCACCTTATTAGCAAACTAAGTTGGTCCTAATGGACCCAATTAGATCTTTTATATAAATCATTATAGCTATAAATAGAAGTTGCAGTCCAATATCGATAGGCTCCATACCCTAGCCGGGTTTTCCGGACTTTGAAATACGGCCAAGCACTGGCACAATAATGGTTAACAGTACTTGGCTATTGTTATTGGGCCATTACTGGAACCATGAATCGGCCGATCTATAGTTAATAGAAAATAGTCAGTATACTTTACATTAAATGGCCAATCAATGGCCCGTTAATGGTTAACATTAATTGGCTATTGTTATTGAGCCACCCGACTAGCATTATGTAAGGGCTCGGATCTGGACCAGATACGGCTTTCCCTACTACTGATAGGTACCGTATCAGGTACACTGAACAGGTCCTGATTAGTAATGTAACGCCTCAAACTATCCAAGCCGGATCCGGCATCCCTACTAGAAACGGACCAAAACCGGATCATTTAAAACAGGGAATTTTCATTAACATACAATAGAAAAAATATGGAGGGGCTGAAATCTCACAGCTCTGAGATATCAAGACTTCAGACTGGGTTAAGGATTTTGATATAGTTTTCGGCAAAAAACTTTTATGAGGACATGGCTTTTAGTTTTGGGCAGCGATGTATATCAAACATAACTCTTTGTTAAAGTACAAGTATTTTTTTATCTCTGCTTAAAAATTTATTACAAAACTAACACGAGACAACAATACGTTGCCGGAAAATTATAATAGATCATAAATTAACATAATTTAGTGAAAAGATGATGCACTCAGCAAATTGCTCAAAAACCTCTCCATTTAGCGTTTCGAGAAAATATTTCAAAATCACAAATTCATATTTCTTCCAAAAATATTTTAAAAATTAAATAAAATCAAACTTTTTTCAACCTTTTTTTTTTCAAAAATATTCCAAAAATTAGAATAAAATCAAATATTTAAACTTTTTCTAAATTCCAATAATATTCCAAAAATTCTTAAAAATTCAAACTTTTCCAAAATTCTAAAAATATTCCAAAAATTAGAATAAAATCAAATATTTAAACTTTTTCTAAATTCCAATAATACAGGTTTTGCAGTCCAAATTGAACATTTTGCAAAACAAATTCAACTTTTGCAAATCAAATTCAACTTTTTCCAAATCAAATTCAACTTTTTGCAAATCAAATTCAATATTTTGCAAATCAAATTCAGCTTTTTGCAAATCAAATTCAATTTTTTGATATTCAATTTGATTTGCAAAAAATTGAATTTGATTTGCAAAAAGTTGAATTTGATTTGCAAAATATTGAATTTGATTTGCAAAATATTGAATTTGAAATGTAAAAATTGAATTTGAATTGCAAAATGTTGAATTTGATTTGCAAAATCTTGAATTTGGACTGCAAACCCTGTATTCCAAAAATTCTTAAAAATTCAAACTGTTTCCGAAATTCTAAAAATATTCCAAAAATTCTTACAAAATTAAAAATTAAAACTTTTTCCAAAATTAAAACTTTTTCCAAAATTCTAAAAATATTGCAAAAATTATTACAAAATCAAAAATACAAACTTTTTCAAAATTCCAAAAATATTTTAAAAACTATAACAAATTCAAAAATTTCCATGTTCAATTTCATTTTCAATTACATATACGTCAAAAAAACAGATACATTTTTTTCCAAAAAATTGGCTAAAAAAATAGATGAAATCATTTTTGACACACTTGACATTATTTTTTTGACAAACTTATAATGCCATAATTCTCAATAATAATAATAAAATTTAATTTCAAACAAATAATTAATTTTATTTTTTTCCAAAAAATGGGTAAAAAAATAAATAAAAATCTTTCTTTTGACACACTTGACAGCATTTTTTTGACAAACTTATAATGCAATAATCGTAATCGTACTCGTACTCGTAATCACATAAAAGAATAATTTGAAAATTTTCTCCTGCATACATTAGACAAAAATGTTTAGAAAAATATTATATTCATAACGCAGTAGTGTATTCATAACGCAGAGAAGCGAAAACTAAAGCATAGTATATGTGAAATTTCGCAAACTATGTATTTTTAAAATGGCTCTAGTGAATTTTAACCAAATGAAATTTATTAAAGTGAAATAGATTCAGATCAGGACAAATATGGCAAACCTTAATTGGAAAATCAAATATGATTCTGATCCGGCCTCGGTCCGACATTTATTACTAGGGACGAGATAGGTTTTTGAAATCCGGGCCGGATCAGGACAAATAAGGCACGCTCTAGTAGTGAAATCAAGTATGGTTTCTGATAGGGGCCGGATGCAAATGCCCGGCTAGGATTTACCTTATCACACCCTGATCCGGCCCGGATCATAATAATGCATACCTGAACAAATTGCTAGTCGGGCAGTACTGCAGCCATGAATTTGCCGATATATGTCAGTTTTTTTAAATTTTTTATTTCACTAGAGTATTATCCGTCTTATAAATATATAATTTGAATAATTTCACTTATATAGTTTAGTTATCGCTTCTCGGTTGAGAGACTGATAATATTGAAAAGGTTGTAGACCGAGAGCCCACGACGGCCAGACTTTCGTTATTTTATAAAAGCTGAAAGTTTTTCTGCGCATACCCCCTACTCAGCTAGGAACGATTAGCGACATTTGAAGTTTGGATCATGGTGGCTTTGGTAGGGAGCCGGTAGGGAGCCGGTAATAAAGGTTCCTCCAAAGTTTCGTGAAAGTATAAAGGTAATTTTTTTATATATTCTTCGGGATAGTATTAGAAGTCACGTCACCCATTGCCAGACACTTACTATCGTGGTAACCCCCTTCGAGACACCCTTAAACTTTAACAAATTGATTTATATGTTTTAAATTTTTTTTTTTCATTTCTATTTTATTTTAATTATTTTGTATTCAATTTATTTAAATTTACATATGAAAATATTATTTTATATTTTTTTAATGACCGAGTACTGGTAGTCATAGTTGCTAGTACTCGGTCATTGTTGCACTACTGGTCACCAGAAATAGATCATTACTAAACCAGTTGTATGGGAAGTTTTGAATTTTTTTCCGTCATTTTTATTTTATTTTAAACTAGCAGGACCCGACGTACGTTGCTACGATTATAAAAAAGTTTGCATTCGATATTCGGTGTTTGCGAAGTAAACATCAAATTATCAAGTTATAATCAAATTTTTTCAATATTAAAATTTCTAACTGTGTTTTATTTTTTGTTTGGATTTGTTGTTAGTTATAAATTCAAATCAAATTAAAGTTAAACATTGAAATATAAATTGATTGTTTTGTGATTATTGTGTGTGGATGCTCACAAATAAAAGAACTATAAGTCGCCAGATGCGTAGCCTCCCTAGGAGCTCGCTCAGCAGCATTAAACAGATGAGTCAAGGCATTAAAATGAGTGACATCCCAACAGTAAACAGGTATGCAGGTTTACCGCCTAACGTTAATTTATCAAAATATGCAAAAACATCGCAAACTAGTTCTCCGTATGGTGAAAGTTCTAGAAAACCTGTAGAAAAAATTCCTCCAATAATTACAAAATCTCCCTCAACGGAGATTCATAAAACTATGAAGGAACTAAATATTTCAAAATATAATATACAAATAATGTCAATTGGCATAAAAATACTTACATATAGCCTATCAGACTATAACAAAATTTTTACTAAATTAAAAGAACATAACAATGGTATGTTCTCATATACGCTTGAGGAAAATCGTTTTGTTAAATTTGTACTATGTGGGCTCCATGATATGGATACAAATGAAGTTAAGAAAAGCCTCGAGAATAGTGTCCTGAGTCCTGTTAATGTTTGGAAAACTATTCCTAAAAAATATCGTCGAAACAGTGAAGATGCCCTTTATTTTGTTGCTTTCAAAAAGGGATCAATGTCTCTGAACCAATTAAAAAATATTAGATTTGTTAATAACACAGTGTGCAGATGGGAAATTTGTCGATCCACCAGCAAAGGTCCTCTCCAATGTTATAAATGTAAAATGTATGGTCATGGAGCGAACGCATGCTACATGAAGCCAAAATGTAATTTCTGTGGTGGAGATGAACATATTGATGATATGGAGTGTCCTTTACAAAACGATATTACTAAACATGTTTGCTGTAATTGTAGTGGAAATCATACATCTAACTCTATAATTTGTCCAGAAAGAGAAAAATACATTCAAATAAAAAATCATCTGAATCTAAAAAATAAGTTGAGTCGACCTTCAAATCAACCAACGTTTTCATTTCAACAACAGGATTTTCCTATTCTTCCTTCAATACCTCATCAAAACAACAATAAAAATTTTAATAATAATAATAATAATAATAATAATTTTGTTAACAAAAAAATGCAGTTCAGTACAGTGGTTCAAACAAATGCAATCAATCATGAAAATTCAATTAATATTAATTCAGATAGCACAAATGATTTGTTTGCACCACATGAGTTATTACAAATTCTCAAAGAACTTGTTTCAGGACTTCGGGGGTGCCATTCCAAAGAAGAACAGTTTGATGTTATGGCTAATATTGCTATTAAATATGTCTGTTATCCATAATTCTTTAAAAATTTGTGTGTGGAACGCGTACGGTATAAAAAATAAAAAATTTGAGGTAATTCAGTTTTTAGATAATTTTAATATTGATATATTACTTATTAGTGAAACGCATTTAAAGCCTTCTATTTCATTTTCGATTCCTAATTTTCGATTTTATCGTAATGATAGAGAAAATATTCGCAGGGGTGGTGTTGGTATTCTTATTAAAGATTGCATTAAACATTCGCTTCTTCCTGACCTTAAATTAAATTGTATAGAATCCCTGGGTATTAATATAATAAGTAGTGATAATAATCAACTTAAAATTTTTTCTGTATATTGTTCATATTCGAATTCTGAGCATCTCAGAAATGATTTTATAAAAATTTGTAGTGGTAATATTCCTTACCTAATTGGTGGTGATTTAAATTGTAAGCATCCTAACTGGTTTTGTCCTAGAACTAACCGCGGTGGTCGAACTTTATATGATTATTCTATTAACTCTGATTGTGTTGTTATCGCTCCCCAAGATCCTACCCACTATAGTCCTGCTGGAGTCCCTAGTATTATTGACATATTTTTAACAAACAACCCTCAGTTGATATCCGAAGTTAACACCATTCAAGCACTCTGCTCCGATCATCTGCCAGTCCTCTGTTCAATAGTATTTAATAATCAAGTACACTGAGAGAAATCCTATTCTATTATTGAGTAAAACCAATTCTTAATAACAGAAAATCAAAATTGATGAAAATTAATGACTTAACTACTTAAAAAAAGAATTTTATGCTTAAATTGAGATCAAATAGATCAGTTTTAGTAATTTAACAATTTTACAAAATAAGACTAATAATTTCAAATTCGTGGATTTATAAGTTACAACATTTAAATCAACTATGCTACGTTTATGCATTATTCTAATTATTTGAAGAACTTTATTCTCAAATTCAATTTACAAAAGATCGATGAAATTGTAATATATTTATTCTCAATCCGAGTAAAAAATTTAGTATCAAATGTAGAAAACTGATTTCTTGAACCGATATTGATAAATTTCGTTAGTTTTGACAGAATTATTTTCTCAAATTTAGACAAATTTATTATTATTAATTTATGAATTCTGTGATGGGGTTTCTGATTCCTGTTTAACAGTAACAGTAAAACAGCTGTATTTTGGAAAAAAAATCTGGAACTTTAGAAAAAGGCTGTTTTACTGTTTTTTGTGTTTTTAAATTTAAATTTGAACTCTCGCAAAAAAATTGAAAATCTCATTTTCTTCCGCTAATGAAAGATCTTTAATTAAACTTTTGCACAAAGATTTTGATGAAAAGGAGAAAAAACTATGAGCACAATTAAATTGCAAGTGGCCAAGTTTACCATCGATGAGTCGATGTCGTTTACTGTTGATGAGATTACTGCTTTGACGAAGATATTTCGGAGTTAACTGTAATGATCAAACTGAATATATCACGTATAAAACAAGATTCATTCGAATTTTTGCTTTATGAGTACTCTCGATATGATTGAAATAATAAACCAACAGCTTAGCTGTATTGGAATATCGATTAAAAATGATTTGATTGCGTCTACACAAGATGGAGCTCCAGTCAAAAAGTATATTGATAAATCGAAGAGACTGGCCATATTTTAAATCATGGCCTGCATCTTGGAGTGTGTTTCACACTCTGTAAAAAAAATCTGATATTGAAGGTCCTGCAAAGAAAAAAATGTTGAAGTAATCGATAGTGAGAATGAAGAAAACATCGACCACCATAATTTATATAAAAACACCTACAAGCTCATCAAATACATGAAACTGTCAACTATTCAAAATCATGTTTTTTATTCAAAGACTCGCTAGAACCCAATCCTAATAAAGGGCGATTGATAAAGACTTTATTGGAGTTTAAGACATATTTAGATTTGGTCGACAACGTAGATGCGTGAAAAGATTTACTAAAGAAGCTATTTACTAGAAACTTAAAACTAGCTGTTGAGGATCTTAGCAGATAAGATTCAACACTGATGAGCACTCACACCATATTTTAAATTTATTCTCTTTAATGAATTAATAAATAGTTGATAGATAATTTAAAGATTCGAATTGATGAACGTTGGAGTGCGAATGCCAATATTTTATTATGCAGCCCTATAAAAACCCTACGATTACGCTATCCAGGCATCTCGTGGCATTTTTTTGGCGTAAATGATGTAGAAATTATTATAATAACTAGCGATAGTTCATAGAAGTGAATTTTAACTGTACAAAGGGAACTTAATGTATATGCTTCAGAAGAATGAACCACTAAGACTCTGCTAGATAAGACAATTTCAAGTGAACAAACGCTAAATTTTCTCTATTTTCTATCTCTAAACTACAGGCAAACCAAGAGAAAATTTATAGAAGATTTTCGATACTACATATAAATATTCTTTGATTCTGTGGATGCGGGAAGTGTTTTTTCAGTGTATGCAAACTTCTGTACAAAAACAAATTTACACCTTTCTACTACGTCATTATCAGCGCTTGTAGCTTGAACATATCATTATAGAAAATAAAATTTATATTAAAATGTAACCATATAAACTTTCATAAAACATGAAAAATAGTAAAACAGCTGTTTTTCAAAATTTTAAAACAGCTGTTTTTTAAAAACACTGTTTTTCAGAAACCCTATTCCGTAAAAATAGAAATTCATAATTCCTGAATAGTTTTTCTTCATATAAGCAATTCATTGTGCAAAATGGTTCTAGATTCGTGTATATTGAGATCAATATGAGAATAAGATTTATGATTCATTCACGTTTTTGACTGATTTACTTAAATTGAGAAAATAATACTTATTTGATACAATTTTTTCTTGCTTATTTTGAGAATAATATTTTAATAGGAGTAATTTGACCATCAAAAATTTAGTTACAAATGCTATTGAAAGTATTCTTATTCACGTTACTCTGGTTTAGTTTGAGTTTAAATTTTAAGATATCGAAACGTTACATAAACTGTGTACTGAAGTGTTATTCATTGTGCAATGGAGGAAATACGTTGTGTGTATAATTTACGGTATGTAAATAGTCATTAGTGTCATGATTATTATTATATTTCATTAACATATTTTACCTATATTATGATATTAATTAATCAGTGTTAGTTGTAGTTTTTTTCAAACGCGGCACTCAGGAGAAAACCTCATTAAAGTGCGCAGAAATGAATGGTGCTTTCTTAATTGTTTTTCTAAGTGTTTTTTTTTTTTCAAATAAGTATAAAAAATTGAAAAGATTTTTGATTTCATATGAAAAATAATATGAACATTAACAGGATGTTTTATTCCAAGTAAACAGTTAAAAGCGAATTGATTTGGTTTTCGCCTTGGTCGCCTAGTTGGCAAACATCATGCAGATGATACTGGTTAATAATCATTAATATTAATATATTTAAATTTATTTTTCCTATTTCAATATCATTTGTAGTAGCTTGACAGGGATTTTATTAAGCTAAACGCAAGTGTTTTTGTTATGTTTTATTGTAACTATTTCCTAAAAATTGTTTATATTTCAAAACATTTGATTGAGTTTTTATAAAAATTTGTATTTATTATAGGCTGATATGATGTAGAGAGAGAATTTGTTTTTTTTATGCAAAAGTCTAATTAGAGGTTACCAATCAAGTTTATAAAATCATGTTAAACATCTGAATGCTAAAAAAATCTTTCAAAACAACGGATAAATTGATCAGGTATGAATATTTACTTTATATAAATAACATTATATTAATGCAAAAACATTTGCTTATTTCCTAGATTAAAAAGATACAAGTGCTTCAATCATTGAACACTAAAATTACACTGCTATTTAGAGCTACTCTACTGAAGACAAAATCGTAATTGGGAAAATCGATTTATCATGCGTCTTAGAAATTAGCAGCCACAAATTAATTGGATCAAAACTAGAATAAACAAGATCAACAGAATTTTAAATATGGTAAATTTGATAATATTATTTATATAATTTAGCTTTTTTTATATACTTGTGCTCTATAATTTTTAATTTTAATAATCTAAAATTTTTAAAGTGTTTTAATTTTTATTTAAAATTAATTCGAATATTCAAAAATGGAATTTTAAATTGTTTCAATTAAGTTAAAGTAAAGTTATTCCGCTTGAAGTTTATTTGGTTAGTTTTACTTTTACCTATTAATTTACTTGAACGACATATTCTTTGGTTTGTGTATTTATAAATAGATAATAACTAGTTAGTTAATTCAAATATAAAATATTTACTGATGAATGTAATTTCTTCATATAAAAAAAACAATATTTGTGAATAAAGTGTAGGTAAAATAATATTAAATAAAATTATGTGTTTTAATTTCTTAATTAATTTTGTCTGCACTGGAAAATAATAATATCAAATCCTCTCATTATTGTTAAAATAAGAACTGCATTCTTCAAAATATATAAATTTGATTACTAATACAACAAGAAGAACATATCAAGCATTATTATCTCAATTTTAGCATAATAGCATCAATTTATATTCAAAGATCACTAAAGATCGTTCTACGTTTTCTCAACCAATGCATTTTTCACTCAAATCTTGCGCCAGCTGATAAATAAATGGTTCAACTTGAGAATTATTGTGCTTGTTTTAGGCATATTTTGCAATATTTTATTCTTGAAAGTAGATAAGATATTCTCAAAATTAGTTTAATTTAGTCAAAATCTAGCAAATTTCATTGAAGGATATTCTCGTACTCCGTATACTTTTTCTCAAAATGAGTTTAGAACTCAAAAACGATTAATAGTTTTTAATTCACATTGAATCAAGCATTCTTAAAAATATTAAATATATTCTCAAATAGAGTATAGTTTTGAAAACAGTTTATGATTTTATAAATCAAAGATTTATCATCTTGAGAATAATATACTTTAAACAAGCAACTGTATTTACTTGAATCATGTTGTATATGCTCAATTTTAGAATTTTAAAAATTAACAAATTATTAGCGCTTTATTCTTCAAATGAGAATAAATTGAGAATAGTTATACTTAGCACACATTTAAGCAACTATTATGCATAATCTTATACCTATTATACTTGAATTGAGCAATCTTTTTTTTCAGTGTAGATCATTGCCATCGTAAATACTTTAACTATAAAAATGCTAATTGGAGCATTTATCAGAATCATATTTCATCTGAAATTGAAAATTTCAATTTAAGTTCAATTCATACTATTTCAGATGTCAACGTTGCAGTCGATTTTTTGACAGCATCCATTTCTTCAGCTCGTGATCTATCCGTACCGCTTGTGCCTGTTCTTCCAACTGATAAATTGTTATTATCTGATCAAGTGTTAAGTTTTATCAGACACCGAAATTCGCTTAGAAGATCTTACCTCAGAAGTCGCCTTGCTCACATTAAAACCTCAATAAACTTGCTAAATAGAATTATTAAATATCATATAAATATTCTTTATAATCAAAAATGGCAAACGAAGCTTGAATGCTTGGATAATGGTTCAAGAAACTTCTGGAAAACAACTAAACATTTTAAAAACCATCGCAAGTCCATTCCACCATTAGTTACTCCCAACACTGGAAATCGAATTTTCTTAAATACAGAAAAAGCACAAGTATTGGCTGATGTCTTCCTTGACGCTCATCAAATTCCAAACTCCAATATTGTAATTGAAGAACAAGTGAATGACTTTTGCACTAATTTCAATAATTTGGATAACAATGCTCCAATTTCTGAAATTCGCCCTTCTGAAATTTTTGATATTTTGAAATTCCTTCCAAGGCTCAAAGCTCCAGGTGTAGATAATATTCCATTTATTTTACTTAAAAATCTTCCTGAAAGTGGAATCCATTTTCTTAAGATAATGTTCGAGTGCTGCTTGAAGCTAGGTTATTTCCCAATTCAATGGAAAAAAGCTAAAATTACTCCTGTTTTAAAGCCTGGCAAAGACCCCACTCTTGCTACAAGCTACAGACCTATTAGTCTTCTTTGTACATTGGGAAAACTCTTTGAGCAGATTATCAAAAGAAGAATGGAAGAGTTCATAACTGACAATCAAATAATTATAAACGAGCAATTTGGTTTTAGATCTGGGCACTCTACAGTTCATCAAATCCATCGTGTAGTCAATCATATTAAATCTAATAGATCTTCGCTAAAATCTACTGGAATGATATTATTAGACCTTGAACGAGCCTTTGATAAAGTTTGGCAAGACGCAGTCTGCTATAAATTATTTATATATGGATTTCCAATATTTTTAATTAAAATCATAAAATCGTTCTTAACTGATAGAACATTTTTTGTCCAGATTTTTGATTCCATGTCCTCTATACTTAGCATTCCAGCTGGGGTTCCTCAAGGTGCCGTATTGAGTCCTTTGCTTTTTTGTTTATTCATCAATGATATTCCAAGAGATAGTGAATGTAAATTATCATTATTTGCTGATGACACTGCAATATTTGTGTCAGATGAGCTGGCGGTATCTATTATCAATAAGCTTCAATTGTACCTCACTAAAATTCTCGAATTTTTTAAAAACTGGAAACTTAGTATTAACATATCAAAATGTGAAGCCATTTATTTTACTAGGTGTAGAGCATCCCGTAAACTTCCACAACAACCTTTTCTGATTCAAAACTCTTCTTTGGAATGGAAACCTTCAACTAAATATTTAGGAATTTATTTGGATAAATCATTAACATTTAAGACACACGTCACTCAAATACAACAAAAATGTAATGCACTGTTCAAAAGTCTATATCCTCTACTCAACAGAAATAGTAAACTGAATAGTCATAATAAGACACTAATTTACAAGTGTGTGATTCTTAATATCATACTTTATGGTGCACCAATTTGGTGGGATATTGCTTTGTGTCATAAAAAGAAATTTCAAATTATTCAAAACAAATTTCTAAAAACTATATATAAACGCCCTAGACGTTATAGCACTTTAAGACTGCACAACGAATTAAATATAAAGCTTGTCAATGTAGTTGCTAGAGAAGCTAATGATAGATATATAAATAAATTAAATTGTATTGAAAATGAATTAATAAATGCAATTAGCTTTACTACCGCTTAATTTTTGCAACGTAGCTTTTAAGTTTAGATTTAAGTAGGTTAGGTAAATATAAGTTTTTTATTAGTTACTAAGCAGACTGAACTGCATTTGAAAATATAAACATTCTTTTTCACTTATTTTTCGCAATACTCATACTAATTAATTTCATCTGTTGTAAAGCTTACTATTAAAAGCTGATCTCAGTAAACTATTAAATGTATACAACTGTATTATAAAATTTAAAGTCAATAAAGGATTATTATTATTATTTTTATAAAAAAGTTTGTGTGCATACATTTTGTTGAATTAGTAAGAATAATTTCAAAGAGTCGTAATGAGAATAGAAGGAGCCTATTTTAATTTTTCGATTTGGGAAATATGAATAACAGAGATCATTAGCATTCTAGCTGATCGATCTAGATAGTTTGAAAATTGAACGGAAGGTCAACATTTGAAAGTGATTGGTAAAGAGTTTCGGAGAGTTTAAATTAAACGCTTGCAATTATTTGCGTTAATCGGCTTAATATGTGTCGCGAAAAATTAGGTGAACGTCAAAACATTCGTTTGTTGGGTGTTACAGTTGTCAATGACTTACTCTGGAACCGTCATACTTGCGATACAAAAAAGCCACACCGCACCAAAATTAACCGTCTTATCGTACCATTTCATGTTGACTAATTTCATTTATCAATCTATCCAGATTATTTGCTGATCTTAAATAAAGTCAATTTGGATTTTCAAATATATTTTACCAATTATTTCCAATGCTCTACATGCGCTCTGTGTGTTTAGTTAGTAATGGATAAGTCCGGAAAAAAATATCGATAAATATCAATAATTATTGATATATCGAATATCGATATCGGATTATAATATATCGATATATCGATAATATCGATATATCGATAATATCGATATATCGATAATATTGATAATATCGATAATATCGATATATCGATAATATCGATATTATCAATAATATCGATAATATTGATAATATCGGTAATATCGATAATATTGATATATCAATATTATCGTTATTATCGATATTATCGATATATCGATATATCGATATAATCGATACATCGATATTATCGATATCATCGATAAATCTGTATTATCGATATGAACCGTTTTTTACAGTGGTTTAAGTCCATTTGTTCATGTATGTATGGAGATATTTAGGGATTTGCGTTTGCATTAATATAAAAATATAGGCAAATGTAACTAAAATTTTGTGATATTTGTCACACTTTAAACCCATTTAATTTTATTATGTAATAATCCTGTTTAATGCCGGAAAAGTATCGATATTTATATCAATAGTTATTGATCTATCGATATATCGATAATATTGATAGTCTCGATTAATCGATTAATAGACACAATATCGAAATATCGATATATCGATGTTATCGATATTTTTCAATATTTATCGATATTTATCGATAATATCGATATATCAATACATCGACATATCGATATTATCGATAAATATCGGTAATATCGATATATCGATATTATCTATATATCAATATATCGAAATTATCGATATTATCGATATTATCGATATCATCGATATTTATTTCTATATCGATATTTATCGATATATCGATATTCATCGATGTATCGGTTTTATCGATATTTTTTTATATCGATATTATCGATAATTTTTTAAATATCGCCCAGCCCTAGTAATGGAGCATGTCACTGAAAGGAAACTTTGAAGAGCAGACTAAATATGCATTGCGCTGTTGTTTGATACTAATCGAAAAACCGGTCTAAGAAGGACAACATTTTTAGTGAAGGTTTTCGTTTTTTGGGTTTTGTCGATTTATGGCCATCGCCTTATTTCGATATTTCTGCCAGAGTTTAAAAAAAAATTTGGACAAACATAATAATAAGACTAATTTGTAGTATAATATAAAAATAATAATAAGAATAATATCATTTATAAATCCAGACTTATATACTAATCTAAAACCAGTCAAATCACTTCATTTGTTGACATATTTGCATATATACCTACATTGTTTGTTTCTTTTTGAAATTAAAGGGGACTCATATTTTTCTTAATAAGTAAAACACTTTCAACCTGTAGCTTTGATATTATTGTTCATAATCTTTTTCTTCAATACAAAGGTTCCATTGCAAAAACATGCTACATCAATCTTGCTAAAAAGAGGAAAAGAAACGCCCATTTTCTATATTTTGAACATGTATAACATATATATAAACCAAATGAAATATGTATTACACATGCATATACAATATACATACACCAAACCAAGAACATGTTTGTTGTAAATTAGAAATATTTGTTGCAACGTAATGTGTTGGATGCATATAATTGTATCATGTATGTATATAATAAATATATAAATGTATATAATTTTCATCTAAATGAATTTGTTTGTTGTATATAATTACTTATATTATTACATCATACTTTAATTTTTCATTTGAATGGTAATTCTGTTTTGCGGAAAAAAAAAATCGATCAAAGATAACTGAGTGAAAGTTGAATAAAAAGCCAAGTATAAAATATAATATACATTTAGGCAAACCATTAGGAAAATTAAAATTATTAATTAAAAAAACCAAATTAAATTTTAAAATTTCGTCTCCGAGGTGCATTAGTACATGTTAATAGCCTTCTCCTGGCAAAATTTCAGAGATTAATTGATTTATATTTTAATCATTATATTTTAATCATTGATTAATTTAAGATTAATTGAACTATATTTTATTTTCACATAAATATTTCCTGTGATTGTCTCAACTACATCGGTTTATAATTGTACAGTTGTTGAAGCAATTTCGTAGTTCGATTCGCTATATCTGACCGCACGGTGAGGTTAAGACAACTGCATTTCGATTGGCAATAGGACATGTTTGTTTTCAGTGTGGCCATTACCGAAATACTAGTCATCATTATTGGTCCGTTACTAGGCTAACTATACTGTATTGTATGGGCCTTTGCTGTTGTTTTTTTTTTGGGCCATGAATGGCAACCATTTACTGTCCGAAGTTATCATCCAACAAAATTAAGTCGTGGTTGCCAGTCCTAGTCCATTGCTGCATTACTGGCTGCCAGTAAAGGACCATAACTGGAGCAGTTGTATAACCTTGTATGGGTAAGAACAGTTTTTGACTAATGTGGAAGCTCTTCAAGGATCGCTTTTGTCATTAACCCTTTTATCATTCATAACTTTTTAGATTTCACATGTCATTTCATTCACAGTTTTGCTGATGGTAGCACGCTTCATGCATCTTATATGGGATATCAAAACTATGATAATCATTGTAGTAGCTTAATTATGTTAAATCATTGATAACGCTATTTGACCTTGGTTGATTTCTTATACATAGAAGCGAAACATTATTAATCATTTAATTATTATAATAATATCTATACACGTTTCAACTAAAATTAAATTAAAAATCACCTTGATTTTTTCGCCATTTTCTTAAACGAAAATTTAAATATCATTATTTATTTTTCAATAATTAATAAGTTCTTAGATTTAAAAAATGGCATAAAACCCGAAACTAGTTAATCGTTTTTTTAATTTAATTTATTTTTTTTTAAACTTAAACGATGACGATGTAGTTTTCATTGACTTCTATAAGAGGAATGGTAAAACCCAAAGCTCTTCCGAAAAGAGTAGTTCGAGTGATAAAATGGAGAGCTTTTTTTGATTACCATCACTATTAGGTATAAAAGAATGAAACGCAGTGGTATACATTACCAATGAGCTTAGAATTAAAAAAATATTAAGTGGCTAAAATTTCAAGGCTCTGAGATATCAAGACTTCGGCTTGGGTTAAGGATTTTTAAGGCTTTTATGAGGACATTGTTTTTAGTTTTGGGCAGCGATGTATGTTAAACAAAAGATTCTTTGTAAAAGTACAAGTATTTGATCTCTGCTTTAAAGTTTATTACAAAACTAACACAACACAACACAACACTAACATCGAATTCTGAAACTATTCCCAAAATTATTAAAAAATCAAAAATTGAAACTTTTTTCAACATTTTAAAAGTATTGCAAAAATTATAACAAAATCATAAATTCAAACTTTTTCCAAAATTCTAAAAATATTGCAAAAAAACAAAATCAAAAATACAAACTTTTTTTAAAATTCCAAAAATATTCATAAATTTTGAAAATATTACATAAATTATAACAAAATCAAATATATAAACCTTTCCAAAATTCCAAAAATTACCTATAGATGAAAAACGTGTTCTAGACAGAGTTGTGAAAACTTGACCATTTTTGATTCTCCTGAAACTTGGCATATAAGTAGTATGGACAAAATAAAAAATACAACTTATTTTAAAATTTTTTTAAAGTGCATAGTTTGAGCATAGTGTGCACTCAAAATGCATGAAAAATGAAAATTTAGCCAATCCGATGTAATTTTTGAAATTAAATTGCTCAAAAAACGGCTATACCGATTTCATCAAACTTTTTTTTGTTTGATAGATGATTAATTAGTCGTTTGAAAAAAAATTAATTTATTGTTTTTATAATTAATTTTTAAATAAAAATATTAAAAAAACGTTTTTAAAGATGGCGCTAGGGTCAAAGATCAATTGGGATTTAATTAATTTTTTTTCTGAAAATAGTTCTATCCTTACTGTAAAATATATAAATTTACAAAGAGGCTAAAATTCTTGTTCTTGAGATATTTAATTTTAAAGATTTTTAGTACGACTGAAATTCGAATTTTTCTTCATTTTTTCAAACAACTTTCATTAACAAAAAATTTTAAAATCAATTAAATTTTAACTTTTTTATTTTTTAAATATAGTTCTAGCCTTTTTTTAAATATTTTTAATAATTACAAAAACACCAATTTTTATTTACTTATATTTTATTAACGACCGGTTTCGATTTTCAAAAAATCATCGACAGGTTTAATTTGCAATTGAATTGCAAATTAAACCTGTCGATGATTTTTTGAAAATAGAAACCGGTCGTTAATAAAAAAAAATAAGTGAACAAAAATTGGTGTCTTTGTAATTATTAAAAATATTTAAAACATATATTATGGATTATTCACGTCACTCCGACTCAACAATTTCAATTAGTTCTAACCTTCCTTTAAAATATTTCAAATTTACAAGGTGGCATTAATTCGTGTTCTTGAGATATTTAATTTTAAAGATTTTTAGTCATTCTAAAAAATTTTAACCACTGAAGTGCGAGAAAATAATAAACAATTAGAATTTTAATCGGACAAAAAATCTTTCAAATTAAATATCTGAAGAACACGAATTAATGCCTCTTTGTAAATTTGATATATTTTAAAGTAAGGTTAGAGCTATATTTAAAAAAAAGTTAAAATTTAATTGATTTTAAAATTTTTTGTTAATGGAAGTTGTTTGAAAAAATGAAGAAAAATTCGAATTTCAGTCGTACTAAAAATCTTTAAAATTAAATATCTCAAGAACAAGAATTTTAGTTTCTTTGTAATTATATTGTTGAATATATTATTGAATTGTTATATATTATATATTATATTGAATTACATTGTTATAATATTTAACAAAGGAACAAAACTGTTTTAATCACAGAACAGAATAAAATTATGATTTGTTTTATTATATGCACAATGCTTCATTACTTTCCTTTCATCACTTTTAAAATTTGTTGTTCTCAAGCTTTATAAAGTAAACTCAATGTTGTTCTTTTCAAAGTGAAACATGGAAAGTCTTATTTTATAATTGAAATAATCTATTTTTAGCTATCTCGAAGAGATGAGCATAAGAAAATTACTTTTACAAATTTAAAGATCGAATGGCCATGATGGCATTTATAATCATAATTTGGGTCTGAAAGAGACGAAAACTACCAACATTAAAATGATTATCGTTCGATTTTCGGATGAGTGCGTTTAATTTATTTTTAATTTATTTATATTTAGGTGTTTAAAAAGAATTATCGTTAGATTTTAAATTTGAATTTTTTTATTGAGAAGAAATGTTTGAAATGTTTTTGAATAAATTATTATGGTTTGCGTTGAAATGTATGAAATGGATTTTTATTACTGAATTGAAGATAACCAGACGTTACAAACTATGAATTCAAAGATAAGGATCAGAATACTTGACTTTGAAGTCAAAGAAAACGTTGTCATCCGTTCTATGACAAGAAACTACTGAACTGCATTTATTCTGAAATTCGTATCTGGGATCGAAGTGCAGTAACAGTAACTGTCATCAAGACCGATGACCGATTCCAACACTCATAAAGTTCCTAGGAAACTGAGTACTGAGATCGACCATCCATCCAACCGTCAGCACCATTGAACCCTCGATACAAACCAGTAAAATATGACCCGGAAAGTGTGAACCACAGTGACGACAACTAGACAAAGGAACCACCCTACCGAACGAAAGACATCACTCTCTGATGTCCTTCGCATGATGAACTCCAATACTCTTTCCGCTCATGTCTTCGCACTCATAAAGTACGTTTCCAATTTTTGTTTTAATCATTGCAGGTAAGAATTTTGGAGCCGGTTTAGCCGAGAACTTTTTAGTAGCGTCACTCAAATGATGTTGCCGTACGAACACACGTTGTTGCGGTTGAAAGGTCCGCATCTTAGCTCGCTAATTATAATGATGTTGCGATTTCTTGAATGCTGCAGTCAGGTTCTGTTGTACTTGACTTCTGAGCATGGTCAAATGATCAGAGCGTTCTATTTCTTCACCAACATCTTCACCAAGCTTGTGTAGCGATCTTATCAAATGAGAGGTATTTCCATCTGAATCATGAACGCTCGGATTGCTGCTAGGACTGACCTGTTTACCCGCTCTGAAGCTTTGCGATGTGGACTATAGACACCAGTCCTAATATGTTTGATGCCGAAATCTGACAAAAGGTTTTGAAAGTTCTTGCTTACCATTGCCACTGTGTAGAAACTCTGATACCCCATATGTTAGAAACACATCGTTTTTTTTCAGAAAAGCATTCACCTTCGGTGAAGTTGCATTTCTAGGTGGTTTCAATAGAACAAACTTTGTTGCATGATCCAGAACTATTAATCATACCGTATTCCCAAGTGTAGAACGAGGGTACGGTCCCAAAAAATCTATATAGACTCTCTGCCATGGACGTGCTGTTTCGAATTGATATTGCATCGGAGGACGCAATATCTGATTCGTGGCTTTTGTTTGTTTACATGTGTCGCAGGACACAACATAGTTATGTACCTTCGACGCCATGCCCGGTCAATAATAAAGACATCGAAGTAATTCTAATGTCTTTTTTACACCTCCACGGTGTAAAAAAGACACCGTTTTACACCTCCCTCCTTTTACACCTCTTTTTTACACAGCAGTACTATCATCATGATGTTTCTGAATCATGTTTGAAGTCATCGGTTTTGGTACTCAGAGCTTCCACACAGGAACATCGTTAGGTATCGCATCAGGTATTGGCTCAATACGAATGTATAGCTTATCATCCACGACTTTAACTAATGGAAAGTCTTTGGGTGATGATTGTACTTTAGCTATCATATCCGTATACTCTTTGTGCCGATAGCCATCATTGTCGAGTTTAATATCATTAATGTGATGTGTTAATGCTTCCGTCAATTCTTCATGTGTATCGACATAAAGACGAGATGGAGCATAAGGGACTATATTTTGGGTACCTTTTGGGTGGACAATGGTAAAATCCATATGTTAGAGTTTTAGGCTCCACCTAGCCAGACGACCACTCAAATCATTCTGCGACATAAGCCACTTCAGACTTGAATGATCAGTCACAATTGTGATTCGGTGACCTTCAACAAAGCCCCTGAATTTCTTCACACTAAGAATTGCCGCAAGACGGAATAGTTTCTTTGAGATTTGTTTAGTTTCTTCGACATGAAGGCTATCGGACACTCCTGTCCAGCCGCGTTGACCTGATACAACACACTACCTACCCTTGTCAGACTTGCATCGTATCTAATAAAGAATTCTTTATTATAGTGAGGGTTTATCAATACTGGTGCTGTAGTCAGTAATCTTTTCAAATTTTCGAAAGCTACTTGAGCTTTTAAAGTCCATTTCAATTTCCCAGAACTCTTCTTCAATAAATCGGTGATCGGTGACACAACGCTTGCGTAGTTTGGTATAAAGCGTTGATACAAACCGGTCATTCCTAGTAGTCGACGTATCTGCTTGACGGTTGATGGAGTTGGGTACTCAGCAACAGCTCTTACCTTGTCTGGGTCTGTTCTCAAACCATTTTCAGCAACCAAAAAACCCAAATATTATACCTCCTTCAGAACAAATTTACTTTTCTTCAGGTTGATGGTTAACCCAGCCGCTCTTATCAATTAAGAGACTTTGGACAGTAATTCCATATGTTCCTGGAACGTGAAAGAGACTACCAATAGATCATCTAAATAAACAAAGACATTCTCGTGATATTGATGTGGTATCTCCTTATGCATTAGCAAACACATTGTCTGGGGGGGAGCATTGCACAATCCAAAGGGCATAACCTGGAATTGATACAATGGACGACCAGACACTGTGAAAGCTGTCTTGTCTCCAGATGCTTCTGCCAGAGGAATCTGCTAGAAAGCATCTTTGAGATCAATATTAGATATGTACTTTGTGCTATTTAGATGACCTAGTAAGCCATCAATCAAGGGAAGTGGGTGAGCGTCCTTTTCGGTGAGTGAATTGACACGACGGCTGTCTATACACAATCTGTTTTTACCAGATTCTTTTTGTACCAACACCACAGGCGAGTACCAAGAACTGTTAGACTCTTCGATCACGCCCATTTGAAGCATCTGGTCGAGTTCAGCATAGATCTTTAGTTGAATAGCCGGCGATGTGGGATAATGCCTCTGTTTAACAGGTGCATTATCACCAACATCGATGACATGTTCAACCAAAGAAGTCTTTCCGAGCCCCGACACTTCAAATGACGCGAAAGAATCCTTGATCATATCCAGTTCTTGTTGCTGGTCGGTGGTGAGGTTTTGTGTATTAATGTTGTTAAACTCCGTACGTGTCAGTTCACTAACAAACGAAGGAACAATACCAAATTTCTCCCAGAAATCTATGCCCAGGTAGAGCTCTTCTCGTAATCCAGGGACAATATGAAACCGCATTGGCTTAGTGGAGCCATTCACGGTTATTGGAACTTCTATATAACCCAAAATTTTATTTACAGTACCATCCGCCGTACGAATACACGAAGTGTATTTACGGTAGGATATACCAGATGATTCCAATAATTCTAAGGAATTTCTTCCAAGTATTGTGATGGAAGCTCCACTATCCAATAATCCAGAGATGTTTTTGTCCAAAATCTTGATTGTTAATCGCGGCCGAAGATCCTTTGTTTCTGACAGGATAGATGAAATACAAGCTTTGCGAAATAATTTCCTCATCCTCCAATAGTTGATACAACTTTCAAGACGTCTAAAATAAGTACGATGTAATGATGGGAAATTAAATATAACTGTTGAATTTATTCCGATTTCTTTGGTGGCGGCAGATTTTCCTGTGTCTCTCTTCGTCAATTGTCAATTTCTTCGGGCTCACTGGATATGGAACCGAGGGTACTATTCCCGAAGCACGTACTCCCGGACGATAGTTTAAGGACGGATGACAATACGAACAATTTTTGTATTGTTTTATTTGAATTTGTTGGCAGTCGCTCGATGTCCATTCACTCCACATTTGTAGCAGACAATTGGTTGTCTTGACATTGATGGACCAGCTTGATTGTTATCGGATGACATGATAGGTCTTTGCAGAATTCTCATTGGTCTTGAATCCACAGCTTCTAGATATGGATTCTGTTCTGGTTCCACTTCTACTTCATACTCGTCCATTTCGCTAATCCTCAAATTTGATGTTCTGGTCGGAACTGGTGTAGACCACAATCGTTCGAACTTCTGACATAATGTCCGGAGTTTGTCCATAGTTGTGATTGTTGCTGCTAGTGTAGCGTTTTCGAGTTCTACACTCAGTCCTTCCCTGGCGATTTCTAACATTTCATTTGCAACAAATGGATGAGCTAATCGTCGGTTCACCGAATCAACTTCCACCAGATATTCGTTAACGCTCTCTTTTGCCTTTTGTTTACGGTTTAGCAATACTCGTAATATTGCTTTATCATCGGTGAGCGTACCGAAGGTGCGTATGAGTCCTTCTTTTAACACTGGGTAGGACACTTCATGATACTCATGTGTCAAATTCAAATAGGAAGAAATACGAATACATAAACAGCGGTATCGATAACATCAACCAACACGTGTGGCTAATGGGAATTCAAACGAGTTCTTTAAAAAAGCTAGGAAGCAGACAAAAGATTTCTACCCAAAATCTAAAACCATCAAAAGTGACGGATTCTCTTTTAAGAACTAGTGAATAGGACGTATGAAGACCATTTTAGAATTGCTTTGCCATAAGAGAAAAGGTATTTGTGCCCTACCCAACAGTAGAAGAAGTGAAGCACCATAAACAAATTCTACAAATTCAATTTCATGAGAGAGAGCTCTCATGTTTTGATTTAATTTCAAAATTTTCAAGTTAATAAGTTCTTGCCAAGATGTAATACAATTTTCAATTAAAATAGAACGTGAGCCAGGTGGTATAACTGGAAGAATTAGGCGAAAGTCACCGCTCAGTAAAAGAGTTTTACCTGCAAACAGTTTATTTTTATTTTCTTCGTTTGGAGTCATATCTCTTAACAAACGATCAATTAATTTTAAAGCATGTATAGAATACATTGAAATTTTATCTATAATAATGATTGATGCATTATCAATATATGTGCCATGTACACTGTTTGGAGTTATATTTGGCATTGAATTCTCTAATAATGGAATTGGTAATTTGAAAACATTATGCAAAGTTCGCCACCTAATCAAAAGAGTTGATGCAATACCACTGAAGGCAGTTACAATACACGAAAGATTTAATGAATTAAATTTATGAATGATTGCCGTTTTGCCACAATCTGCATGAGCTGTCAAGAAAAAAACATTACTTCCAGTTAGGGTTTCTAAATACCCGACCTATTTGATTATCCGGATATCGAATACATAAACAATAAATTATCCGGATAAACCGGATATCCGGATAAATAAAACATGTTTTTTACTTTGCGGTATTTCAATCATTTATGTATATTTTTCGTGTATCTATATTATTTAATTTTATACATAGTCAGAAAATAACAAAAATAGTAACAAATCATAAATAATAATAATAAAAAAATAAAATTATTCATAAATTTAATTAGGATTTAAATTAGACCTCGACTCAATTTCGTGACATTGTAATAATTAATTAATGGATGCAATAATTTTTCTAAAATATGCATTTTTATAAATGCATCAATAACTTCATCAATTTAAGTTATTGATGCATTTATAAAAACTCATATTTTAGAAAAATTATTGCATTAATTAATTAATGTCTCGAAATTGGGTCGAGTTCTAATTTTTATCCTGGTAAAACCAGTAATTGAAAATGCCCGCACCGTTGCAGTCGATTTCGGTTTTATTGGTAATAATATGCGATTTAGAATATTTAAATTGGCCGTCCGATTTTTATAATTATTTAAATAAATGAAATCTTTTTTCAGCAATATGGAACTTCCTCCATTCTGCTTCTCAATATAAGTAATTAAAGCAATAGCATTTTCAAGTACTTTCTGCAGTCACGATTTCTTATACAAACTTCACTACTTAGACTTTCTTCATCTTCACTTTCAATAGTAATTTCATTAGTGATTTCCTCACAGTCATAATTTAGAAGTACAGCTTTAATAAACTTTAAGAAAATAGCCAACACTTCAGATTTTATTGACAGGGCCACAAGTTAATAAAAGATTATTTTTTTAAAATTAATATAACATTAAATAAATGTTAGTAATAGTATATTATTTTATTAGGAGGAGAAGTATGACTTTCCATGGCGCGCCTGTGTTTACCCGCCGAGCGCAGTGAGGCGGGTAACAGAAGGCAATCCATGGAAAGTTACTTCTCCTCCAAATAAAATATTTTATTTTTTCTTCAAACGCTTTAAAATGTGCCATGTTTTTGTGGTTTTGATACGTTCTTGTCTTAGTTTATGCAAAGAATAAATATCTAAGAAGACGTAATTTATAAATATGAGTAGTTTCGATTGTTTACAAAAAACGTCTTGATATATATAAATTGTTTATCGTTGTTGTTAGTTGTGATTGGCCAGTTTTTTAAATGCAATCGGGTTTCTCAGCAGAAGTTGAGGCTGCGGCCAATGATGCCGTCTCCTCTCTTGAACCACATGCATGATTTTAATTTCCAAAATGCAACATTAAGAAATTGCACATTTAATATTAGTTTAATAAATAAAAATGACGTTTAAAATTATATTTTGTATGTTATTGTTTTAGCGGTATCATAGCAAAAAATTTCCCTGACTAGGCGGGAAAAGGAAACACTTTCTCTGACTAGGCATGGAAGTTGCATTTCTCCGTAGCCAGCTCAGTATAATTATGACCTAATTATTTTGCGTTTGAAGAAAAAATATCTTTACACTGCAGATTCACGAAGTGCTTCATAAAATATTCAAAGGTTACAGTTTTCAAAACATTAAAGTTGTAAATAAATTTTTAAAACTTACAGTCACTTCACTGCACTAACAAACTTTGCAACGCAACTTAATTTTCATTTGAACTTTGCAACGCAATTTGATTATTTTTTTTTACAAAATAAAGGGTTTTTTAATATTCGGATAGTTGCAAAAAAGTATCCGGATAATTGAATAGTCATAATATGGTCGAATAATCCGGATAATTCGATTTCCGGATATCTGAATTAGAAACCCTACTTCCAGTATCATGGAATTGAGCTTCACGCAAACCAATATCAATTCTTCAATATCAAAATGACCTACATCGCCAATATGTAAGTTATATTGTGGAATCGGAAGACCAAAATCACCACATGAAGTATTATGTGCAAGAAGAATTTCATTAATTTCAATCAAGGCTCGATTAATTGACACATCTTCATCGTAATTTCATAAAAAGTCTTCAATCATACTATTTCTAAATTCAATCCATAAAGCTAAAGCATTCGGAGGAACATTCAAACCACAGATAAATGCAAATAATTGACGAAACTGTTTTGGTGATTGAATTTCTGAAGCTTCAAGTAAACAATCACGCCATTCATTATCATTTGTTGCAATACCTCGAGCTTCACATGCTGCAACAAAAGTAGGGTACTCAACACCCTCATACATACGTAGATCAGTAAGATTTCGTAGATTTTGGACCACGAACATGCAACAGAAGTAAACACATATGAAACAATTCTATATCTTTTGGAGTAACCATATATATTCGAGCAACAACTTTATCAGCCCCACGTTGTCTTCTTTTCCACGATTTACTTTGATCATGCCAAACATAATGTAATGGTAATTCTGTATACAAAACTCATTAGCTAAATTATCAATGGAATTCAAATGGAAAACATTTTGTCTATTAGGCAAATGTCAATCAAGTCGAATAATTGTATGAGATTGAAAATGCATTGGAAATTCAAATATGCGCCAAGCAGCTTCAGTCGAACCAACATACCGTCCATTCAAAAAATCTTGAATTTCATTTTCCACAATCGCATCATCATCATTGCATTCTTTCCATTCACTCTCAATTTAACATTGGCAGAATCATACCCTTTATATACATACTTGTAAACATATTTCACACTTTTAACAGTCGTACATATTTCAACGTTAATATGACAATTGAATTTTGCAAGAAGATAAGGATTATATGGAACAACATATCTATTATCAAGAGATGCACCACGTACATCAATACTCATACCATTATCACGTCGACGATACAAAGAATAACCATTCACAGATTCTTTAGTATTTTCAGAAAAATGTTTTGGAAAATTCTTACTACATTTACCATCTCTTATACACACAGAATTGGGATTTAGCGCACCACATGTTCCATACATCATATGACCATTCACATATTCATGTAATTTAGGAAAAAGAATGGGATCATGGATTTCAGTACATACAAATTTATTAATCATTTCATTTCCATCAATTCTATCTTTATCTGATAAATTTAACAAAATATGAGCATGCGGAAGACCACATTTTTGAAATTCAATGGTATATAAGTGCTTTGACAGAACCGAAAATTTTTTTTTGTCATTAAACAATCTATGAGCTCTTTAAGTTTCTCTTTAAACACACGCACAACAATATCAGGACGAAAATTCGAAGACTCATAATTACCCAAATTATCAACAATTTCTGACCATTGAGGATTGAATGTCATTGTTATAAATAAAGAAGGTTTACCGAAATGTTGTACAATAAACATTGCATCCAAGTAATTTTGATACATGTTACGTGGTGAACCGGTGAAAGAAGATGGCAAAATTACTTTACGACCAACTACTTGCATATTATCATCGCCATTCTCTGTTAACTTTTATAACCATTGACTCATCAGCAGTAACATTCTCATGTCTTTCACAAAATTCATGCATTGATTTAAAAGAACGAACAAAATGATACACACGATCACGATCTAACACAAAACCAGAGATTAAATAAGCTCACTTGAAAACTTACTTGATCGCTAATTTGGCATATATCCAAACTAATCAGCTAGAGTTCTGATTATTTTTCATTCATATATTTAAAAAGAAAAATTAAAAATTATATGCTAGCATTTTCCATTACCACTTTTTGAAATCATTGCTTCTACGTCAACAAAATGTCTACACAAAAACTTTATTTATAAGCGTAGCGAAGCACGCCGGGCCCTACTAATATAAAAAAATAAAATAAAGTTTTAAGTTTTAAAGTTCATTTCGTTTTTGTATGTATATAAACTTATAATGCATATGTATATAAAAAGTTTTTCGTATATAATAACTTTTTTATTTATGATCCGAAAAATCCCAAAAATCTTTAAAACCTAAGTTACAGTAATATCAGTTAGCAGTGAAAATTTGCAATGAATCAAAATTCGAATAAAAAAGCCTTAGGCTAAAGAAAGTTTTTTTTTAACGTATTAATATATAAGATAATAAAAAAAACAAAGAAAAATAGTATAAACTCACATACCATTATCACGTCAAATCAATTCTATCCTCATCTGACAAATTTAACAAACACATGAATTTTAAAATATGTATAAGGAAATATTTTATTCAAACATATTAGGCTTTTAAATTTATATGTTTGGCATGACAAAAACGACAACTCATATCCAAAGCACCACAAACATACGAATCAAAGCTACCTGGAATGACATTCAAAGCACACTTGAACGAATCTTTCAAAATTACTAAGGGAATTTCTATTTCATCATTCACCACATTCAATTCTAAATCATCATTCATTTCTTCATTCACAACATTACCATTTATTTCATCTACCATAAAAAAAACAAACGACTCTAACTCTTGGAATACGATAAACTTTAAGAATTAAATTTCATTTCGTTTTTGTATGTATGTAAACTTATAATGCATATGTATATAAAAAGTTTTTCGCATATAATAACTTTTTTATTTATGATCCGAAACAACCCAAAAATCTTTAAAACCTAACTTACAGTAATATCAATTTGCACTGAAAATTTGAAATTAATCAAAATTCGAATAAAAAAGCCTTAGGCTAAAGAAAGTTTTTTTTTAACGTAATAATTTATAAGATGTATAAGGAAATATTTTATTCAAACATATTTGGCTTTTAAATTTATATGTTTGGCATGACAAAAACGACAACTCATATCCAAAGCACCACAAACATACGAATCAAAGTTACCAGGAATGACATTCAAAGCACATTTGAGCGAATTTCTCAAAATTACTAAGGGAATTTCTATTTCATCATTCACCACATTCAATTCTAAATCATCATTCATATCTTCATTCACAACATTACCATTTATTTCATCTATCATAAAAAAAACAAACAACTCTAACTCTTCGAATATGATAAACTTTAAGAATAAAATTTCATTTCGTTTTTGTATGTATGTAAACTTATAATGCATATGTATATAAAAAGTTTTTCGTGTATAATAACTTTTTTATTTATGATCCGAAAAATCCCAAAAATCTTTAAAACCTAAGTTACAGTAATATCAATTAGCACTGAAAATTTGAAATTAATTAAGATTTTATTCTCTTTCATTCACAAACAATATATTTTAAAAATTCTAACAATCAAATTTACAATCTCAAACTATCATACCAAACACACACATTACAAAATTGTCGCTGAAAAAAAAACACAACAATCAATAATCAATTTTTTATCCTCTTTCATTCACAAACAATATATATCTAACTAAATATTCAAGGTATTAATATATAAGATAACTTTTTTATTTATGATCCGAAAAATCCCAAAAATCTCTCAAATCTAGGTTACACTAATATCAGTTAGCAGTGAAAATTTGGAATAAGTGAAAATTCGAATAAAAAAGCCTTAGGCTGTACAAAGTACAAAGTTAGCGTATTAATATATAAGATGACAGTCAAATTGAAAATTAACCTCAAATAGCAACACCCGTTATGTATTAAAAAAAGAAATAAATACGGGAAATTTTTATTATTTTACTCAGCAATATTACGGGGCCAGGCCCCCCTCTGAAACCTTTTCTTAGTTACGCCAATGCTGAGTAAAGCCTCACGCAAAACATCGTATAGGATTACGAGGTATATCAAAACTCATTAAAAAAGTTTTAATAAAATCTGTTTATAAAATCTTAATTTTTAATCTCGTTTGATACTTATGTGGTTGTAGTTTGCACTATATTACTATTCAAAAGTAAAACTTTAAATATTAATCGTAAAAAACTAGTGTTTCATGTAATACTGATCCAATACTTGGAATGAAGTCAATTCAGTTTAAATAAAAGAAATTAAAATGAGCTTATATTTAAAAGTAGTTTTTAGTGTTCTATTAAGGATGGTTCTATTAAGGATGTGTTTAGGCTATCCAAAAATATCACGTAAGTTATAGATTTGTAGAAAGTTTTTCAGCTTTACATATATTTTAAAGATTTGCGAACATACTTTAAAATTTTGAAATAATATAACATGTAAGCGATTAATCAATTATTAAATTTATTAGTTTAATAAAAATGTTTTATTTTCTAACAACTTATTTAAAAAATATAAAATTCAAACCGGTTTCAGATATAAATATCTATCGTCAGTGAAAAATTATATATTTTTATATTTTTATAATAAAAAAACACATGTGAATTTTTCATATACCAAACTTTAAAAAATTGTAAGAAAAAATCCATATTGAATTGCTGACTTTTTATTTCTCAATTTCATAGCTGCATATGTTTACTTTAAAATTTGTGAAAAACAAAAAAAAAAGCCTACTTTTTGAGAAATGAGCTTTGAAGTAAACCAAGGTTTTACGCGCTGCCTAGCGGAAAAGAGAAAAGTTATTAATTTTAAACTTACTTATTTCAATTATTCAATTATTTTCCTTTTTACTTTCAAAAATATACGTAAGTCGGATGAAATTTGTGGCACCTATTCACAAAACATTGCCACCATTACCAAAAACTACGTGAAAAAGCCTCAAAATTCAACCGCGCATAACTCCGATTCAGAGTACTCAAAAAATAAAAGCAGAAATCACTTTTTTCCTTTTATCAATGCCAACAATATATCAAAATTTCAGATTTTTTAAAAATCAAAAATTTAAAAATCAACAAAAAAATGTACGTTTTCAAAATAATAGCCCATTTATAAAAAATTATATTATTTTTATATTTATTTTTTATATGTATATGTAAGCGATGCACTTAGCTTTATCAGATTTGAAAATTAGCACTCCCTTTTGATCAGAAACGTGATTGGTTCACTTAACGTTGAGCACACACTTTTCAATAAGCCAGTACCTACACTCAAAAAGAACCAACCAAAATTTTATTTAGTTTAAGTTTGGTGCTGTAAGTTTTTTTCTGCAATTAATTGGATAATTGAAATTGAAAACGGAAGAAATTGAAAATACAATATCGATCGCAGTTAAAAATTTGCACCAGTTATTTGATATAATCATAATATGGAATGGAGCATATACTTAGGTAGTTTGAGTTTAATAAGTCTCCACTTAAACTTTATATCTAAGCTGGAATATGTCTATAAATTAAAAACGATTTAACCTTAAGTTTTCACAAAAACAATTCTGGGTCTTAAAATAAGCCAAAAAATTCAAACGATAATTGTTTTACCTATCAAATATTTACACACTCTTAAGATTAACGCATTAAAAATCAATTGAATTAAAATTAATTAATTAATTATTACTTAAATAAGAAGATAGTAACGCAAAGATTTGGGATTTTGGCGAATCTTTAGATTATGAACGGCGTTCAAATAAAAATTTAAAAAATTGATTCTTTTAAAAATAGGACAAAGTATTGAAACATTTATTTAATTATAATAAACTAATAACTTCTAATCCAAACATTCAATTTTGTTGAGTCTTGGTGTATATATATAACAACAATTTGGCGAATAAGCATTCAGCATAGTTTAAGATTTGCATCCCAACTTTATGTTTATCACTTTCTGTATACAATTTTTTTTTTCGTATTCTTTTGCACATAACAAGATTTACGTCTGTTGCGTTGCGGCAAGGTTTTAACATTCTAGTAGAATTTTAACACGAGGCAACTTTGATTGTTAATCTTTAAGAATCCAAATTTAAAAAAAAATTCAAAGAATCATTCGTGAACACAAATTTTATATAACTCTTACCTCGCTCACACTTGTGGCGCGATAACTTCCAGTTCCACAAATATAAATAGTTCTAATAATTCCACAACTATAATTCCAACAATTAAATAACAAAATTTCTAACGCACTGTATTGCGTTGTACACATAGTACATATTCCATTGGTCGAGACCACCGCAACATAACAAAAATAACTCCTGACGGAAAACGAAAAAAGTTGCCAAATTCATTTATAAAAAATGTTTTTAACCTCAGATTGATTAATATGTTTACACGTTGTATTATTATATTTTTTAATGTAATGTAAGTTACTCTCGATAATTTTTAATTTCGTCACTCCGTTGGTAAAAATTATAATTAACACCTAGTTCTAGTAAAATTGCTATATAAATAAATTAAATGAACTATTAAGGTATACGTACTTGTGTTAAATATTTATTGATCTAAATTTGTGAACAAAAGTAAAATTGATCCAAGGAGAAAATTTATTGACGCCATTAAATGATATAAGTTCTTAGTGTCATTTGCCATTAATGAATTGTTCCGAAAATTACATCGCCATATTTAAAGCTAGAAAAAAGAACATCAATATTTTTGCAATAACAATTGTTTTATTTCAACAAGCAAATATTATGTTTTACAGTACAAGAAATATCTGGGCGTAAATTATTCATCAAAATACTTAAATCGGTAATTGGATTGACAAGACAACTTTGAACTTATAGTTGTTCATTAAACAAGATATCTCAGGAACTAGTGCATGTATTTATCTACGAGGATATATACCGTTATAGTAATATTATTATATCAAGATACTCTACATCATCTCTAGTCTCAAAAGCCATCATCCGGATTCATCTTCGGATTCTGGGCAACTCGTAGCTGCTATTTGTTTCCCCCAACAAATTAAATGTTTTTACATCTTATTTGAAATTCGCTCACGAATTTTATTATATTGTATTTGATTCACGAACGAACAAAAGGCAAAACTCAAAAGAATTAAATTTTGGTTTGCGAATGGAATTTTGCAGTACTCTACAGTCTACTTCATCTCTAGTTATTTATTCGATGAATTCTATTGTTTTTATACTTCGTTCTGCTTGATCGTTTACTAGTTTTAAATAGTATCTCACTTTTCTTTGTATTCACTTTAGTTACCCAATGTGTTTGGATGTGATATTAAAAATGTTGATGGAATATTAAGCTGTTTTATAGCTTTTTATGTACTAAGGCTATAATCAGCTTCGAATATGCACCACGGTATTCGCAACAACTGTATAATTACCAACAAACAACAACATCAACAACAAGATGTTGATAAAGTTTTGTTTTTTAATTTTCATGGAAAGATGACAAAAAAAAGATAAAAAACTAAGTTATTTTTTATTTTTACTTTTTTTAGTTTAGGCGTGAGGAATAAAAGTTAGTTTCGAATTATTAGTCCAGTCAATAAAGCGGAGAAATCGACCGAATAAAATAGTTTCTTATAGTAAGATGAATCAGAAAAATTTTTTTTGCATTAGCTTCTATGAGTCCCCTAGGTCATTCGTGACTAGCAAGCGAAGTGACTAGTCCCTCCGAACACCCCCAAAACTTAAAATTAAACCCTTTTTCACCCTCCATTTGTAAAAAGATTGCAAAATATAGTAAAAGTGAAAATTAAAGACTGAAAATGCCCTCCAGTTAGTTTTAGGGGTCGCTGATCCCGAATCTGCCATTATTTTTCCGATAAATCTACATGGGGAGCGGGAAGTCGGAAAATTTGGTTAATTTTCCGACTTTTTACTGCTTTTTTAGCGTTGTTTGAAGTTGAATAATAATGTTTCTAATGTAAATAAGTAAAAAGCCAGGAAAATTTCGGAAAACTGTGAAAAATCTGGTATAGGAGAATTTCAAATTTCGGCGAAATGAGCATGATGCAGGTCATTATTTCGGTTTTTCAGGTCGCTGATCATGAATCTGCTATCAATTTCTCAAAAAATCAACTTACACTGAAAAAAAAGTCTGCTCATATTATACGATATAGGTATGAAATCATGCATAAAAGTTGCTTAAATGTGCGCCAAGAATAACTTTTCTCAAACTATTCTAATATGAAGAATAAGGGGCCGACAATTTGTTAAATTTTGGAATTCTAATATTATGAATTTAAAATATAATTCAAGCAAATACAGTTTCTCATTTCTAGCATATTATAAATTTATCATTAACAAAATTGTCAGCCTTTTTTAAATTTTGAGTAGATTTGTGAATATGTATGCTCTTTTTAAGCATATGGTTTTCAAAAGCATTCTAAGTATAAGAATACATTTATTAGAACGCGTAATTTTTTCTAAAGCTGAGCATAATTTTAGTACTATTAAGAAATGAATGTTGCACATTTGAGTTGTTTAAAGACATATATGCTCGAAACCATTCTAAAATAAACTTGAGCTAAGTATAATTATTCATAATCTGAAACAAAATTAGTGCGTATAATTTCTGCATTTGAGAATAAAAGCAACCATTTTGTAAAATATTTTGAATCTATTTGAGACCAACAATCCATGTTAAAAACCTTTCCATTATTCTTGAATTAAGAATATGTAAATGTCATATATAAGCAACCCTTCTGGAAATAAGTTAAAATAGACAAGTTTTTTAGTTTTTTAATAATTTATTTCAATATAATAAAATAATAATTCTAAAGATACAAAAAATATTCTCAATATATGTTATTATTATTGTATAAGTACATACATTTTTATAAATAAATTAATTTTAGACAAAATAATAATACATCACATTCATTAAAATAATTTTCATAATTTTAAAATATAAATCCTAAATTATATAATTCTCTTTTACTTGAGTTAATATAGATTAATATTAAAAATGTATTTCAATAAAAAATATAATAAATTTGATATAAAGAAAATTTTAGACAATTATTATTACTTATGTCTAGATATTTAATATACAAATTATTATTATAATTAAGTAAATTTTGCTCACAGTTTCTTCTGTTACGTTTTCTGCAATGCTGTTATTGTTAATCTAAAACACATGCTTAGTATTTAATCATTGATGCCTTCCAAAAACTTTGGCCACTTTGTCATGAGTAGCATACTCGTGTTTCAATGTCAATTATCAACCTTAATAAAAATGAAACTAGCTAAATCCAAAATTATGTAACAGAAAATTTATTTAACTTACTAATTAAAATTCACTCGCAGAAGTAAAAACAGTCAATTCAATGCAGTTCTACTGACTTCTTTTTTTTTTCGAAAGTTGCATGTCACTTTATTTCTACAGTTTTGTTTATAGTTCATGATTTTTGACTGCTAAACTCACGTCTTGAATAACCCACGCCACATTACTGCTTCATTCCTTGAACACTCATACCATCTATATGATAATAAAATAAAATTGAGGTGATTCAAATTTTCTTTTATAAAATTGAGAAATATTTTTACCTGAAGATCATCAGCTAAGGCGATGTTTTCGGCGGGAAAATATTTCTTTACTTTTCACTTGGCTTGCATAATTACTATATCTGTGGAAAGAAATCCAGATGCAAACTTACTATGGTCATTCGGCGAATTGTAATAAAACACCTGTAAATATATTTACAAAAATATTAAAATTTATTTTGTTTTAAGTTTGATCAGTAGGATTGGTGATCAGTGGCTTCGTTTGTTTCTAAAAATGAAGGTACTGGCCATTGTCATCTGACTCAGTAGCTCACAAGGAATTTAATAATTATATTTTCACTTTGTGGCATTTTTGGCGTGGTTGAGTTTTATCTATATATGTGATAGTAGTAAAAAGTTTACTATCAGTTTTTAAAATTTATGGGTTTTTAACGTAAATAATATTGATACTCACTATAAATAATTTTCCAAAGCACTGAACTATTTTTCACGATTTACACAATAAAATTCATAATATAATGCACTTAATTTATTTTGAATTCAATTTTCAATATATATTTTTAACACAATTGGACTCTGTCAATTAGTTTTGTTATTTTTCTAGGAATACTACTCGAATACTTTACTCTTGTAAATTGCAACACGATATGAACCTGATAATGGTATAGTCATAGAGAAACATATATAGAGAGAAATAACCTCTATTCACACAAATTGTATATGGAATGCTGATAATACAAATAAAAGTACAACCAGAGATGAAGGGTTAAGCAATATACAAATTTTACAAATTATACATTGCATTCTTTCTGTCTTATATGAAACAATAAACAAAGCAAATCAAAATAAAAAAATGAGAATTTATATTTGAAAGAGAAATATTTCTTTTTACGATAATTATAAAATATAAAATAAAAAAAAGTACTCGTATGTATGAGTGTTTAAATATATAATTTAAGAATTGTATTGAGACAAAACTATCACTACTTTACAAGCCATGAAACAAAATTTCTCACTAACACATACATGACTGAAAGTAGTCGGGAATAATTAAACTTCATAACATTATTTCTATTGTGTTGTTTGTGTTTT
Source organism: Diogma glabrata (assembly GCA_963693315.1). Lineage (NCBI taxonomy): Eukaryota > Metazoa > Arthropoda > Insecta > Diptera > Cylindrotomidae > Diogma > Diogma glabrata. The sequence goes on from OY856186.1 coordinate 420,583,890, forward strand.
TTGTGTTATTTTGTGTTGTTTCTTGTGTTATTTTGCAAAAAAATTAAAATAAAATATGTATATATTAAATAAGTTTATCAATATACATTTATTAGCATTTATGGATGTGATTATTTCATATAAAAATAAAGTGATTAAAATAAATAGTGATTAAAGTGAACATAACCAACAAATTTTATTTTTGTTTCAAAACATTCCTGTAAAATATGAAATTTTATCTATTCAACCTATAACAATAGATCAAAGTTTCGGGAAATTTTGTCTGGAGTACTTGTTATAATGTTTTCTAAACATTAGTTGGTAAGACTTCCATTAATTTTATTATTTGTCGTTCTAGCAGATACACGTATTGGAACAATCAGTATTAACACAAGAAACAACTCCCTGCATATTTTCCAAAATATTCTGAAGATTTCAGTAATATTATTGTATAATTAAATATAGTACAAATGTAAACTCAAACGTGATTCTTTGGTAGCAGGAGATCCAGGCGATGAGTTTGGTAGCAGGAATGTACTGACGCTGCTAGAAGCGTTGCCCAAATTGTGTTGTTCAGTTCAGGTAATTGAGATGATGAACTGGAGATGTATGTGGATAGATGAGATGAGTTGAGAGATGACTATCACTGAACTGGAGATGTATGTGGATAGTTGAGATGACTTAATTCTTAAATCTGCCTGTCGATATCTTAATATTGCGGTGTGTAATCAATAATCATTGTATTAGATAAATCTTGCCAGATGAAGTAGTATAGTATCCATTTTACTCCGGAATTCAATAAAATTACTATTTTGTCTGCTATACGAGTTAAAATGCAGTTCAAAGAATCACTGAGATTATTTGCGTTCTTTTTATATTAATTCGAGATCAGTTCTTCAATCACGGAATATTATCAATCCACTTATAAGAATAGTTTTTAATTTATTAGAACATTTAAAATTATTCATGGAAATCAAAATACATGAATATAAATTTGAATTATATTTAATTATTGCTTCTATAATATAATTACATCTTCTTAATGATGTTTTCGATAAGTGAGATCTATTTTATATAAACAAAAAACTTGACATGATAATAATCATTATTATTTAAGAGTTTAAAATATGGAGTTAGTCAACATTTACTTAAATCAACTACAATTAAAATTAACAATAATGAGTTGTTAAAGAAAAAAAATTAATCATAAATTAAAATGGAAAAACGAATGTATGAATATATTTTTTAAATTTTTTGACAATCCGTTTTTCCAGGCAACTTTTCTTTTTTTATTCAAAAAAAGCAGGAGTTAAACTTTTCAATAATATGGAAAGTTATTGCCACAATTCAACTTTAGCTGAAATATTAGGATCAGTTTCAGCGGATGGGTATGAAACTGGTAAATGTGTTAATTGTTATATGATTTTTTCCTGTCAAGTTGTATATTTATAGGTCATAGCAGGAACCTCACGCAATCCAAAATTCATATTATACAAGGGGGATTAGCACCAGCTAAATATTTAATAAGAATGTCGATGAATTTAATAAAAATTTATGATTAATTGATTTAGTAACACATTTAGTTACTTTTGGATTAGTAAATGTAAGTAGAATTAGTCAGTATGCTTCTTATGATTTTGATGCAAATATATATATATCTGTTTTTTTTAGGAACATTAAAATAATCTTGATGTCGTCGTTATATTATTAGCATGGAAACACGAACGTTGCAGCATGAAATGTATACCGTCGCTGATGATCCAGTTTACGATCTCCTAGAGATGCATTACGAACAACAGTGATTCAACAAAGCACCAAAACATTACAAATAGACGATTTTTAAAGATAAGTAGACCGTCATCTTTGTGAAAAAATTGTGTGCAAATGCGAGGTCAAAAGTTGTAGGGTGTCAAACATTCAATTTTAGCCATTTGAGTTTTATAAAATTATAAAGCCCGGACACCCCGCTTTTAATCTGAATTATTAATTATCTGGTTAAGCTGTAACTTACACATAATACTTATTAAATATTTTTGGTTAACACGAAACGAGATGCAACCTTTAACGGAATATTCAGAAATTTTGCTTTTTAAAAATAACGTACGGTAATGAAAATTGAAAGTTTGACTGCCAACAAATTTTAACCGCTGAGTTTCTGCATTTTTTTCATATTTATGATCCAGAGAATCTATTCTTTTAATCTATTTATCTATAAAAATTGTTATTTTAAAAACCCGTATAAAATAGGAACATTCCATATTGAAACAAACTTATATGTTGAAATTTCCTTTCCTTTTCATAATTTAACTTAATTTTTGCTTTTAGGATTTCGAGGAACAGAAAACATCAAAGTAAAATACTTTAGTTAAAAAAATAAAAACTCGTATTTATTGGTCATATTAAACATTTAAGTCATATTTATCATATTAAAGCTTTATATTTTAATTATAATTTTAAAAAACTAATTCCAAAAATAATTTAAAAGAAATAAGTACAGCAATTTTATTATATAAATATGAAAAGTTAAATGTACAAATGAAATATAACCAAAATATTAATGTAAATTCATAAATAAAAATATAAATAAAATATTAATATAAAAAATAAATAAAATACAAATATAAAAAAAAATAAATAAAATTCATATATTAAAATTAAATACGTTGATAATTATTCAATATGGTGGAGGTTGATATTGGTGGAGTTGATGTTCATGTCTTGATGAAAGCTGCTTTACTTAGGTTCCCGTCCCAGTAGTCTAACAATCAGGAAGGGATGTAACACATAGCATGAATGAAAATAAATATAATAATGTTATAAAATTTAAGCAATAATAATTAAAAAGCTATAATAATTATATAAATAAACTTATATTTATGATTATATACAAAATAGTAAAAAAATATAAAAAATATCACAATTTCAAGGAACTTCAATACTTGTAAAACAAAAAAAAAATAAAAAAAAATATATATATGATAAATTCATAAATAATATGAATAAAATATTAATATAAAAAATAAATAAAATAAATATAAATATAAAAAAAAATTAATAAAATTCATATTTTAAAATTAAACATTGGTGGAGTTGATGTTATCATGTCTTGATGTAAGCTTCTTTAGTTGGGTTTCCGTTCCAGTAGTCAGTCAGGAAGACATAGCATGAATGAAAATAAATAAAATATAAGTAATAATAATTAAAAAGCTATAATAATTATATAAATAAAATTATATTTATGATTATAAACAAAATAACAAAACAGTAAAAAAATATATCAAATATCACAATTTCAAGGAACTTCAATACTTGCAAAACTAAAAAAAAATTGTAATATGTAATATGTATTAAATATTTTTAAATAAAGTGTATACTACACTTTTTATTTAAAAGTTAAAATTTTTCTATTGGTAATGTTAGTACTCTTCTTATGTTCCAAATCTTTAACCGCTTTACAAAAGTTATTCAAAATAATATTCGCAAAGCATTTGCAAATCTTGAAATAAATACTAAATGCGGAGGTACCACAGTGACATTCATAATCTAAATCTATGTCCATGAATTCGCTTTTTCTAAGACTATCAATAGCTAGATTAATAAGAATTCCTTTTTGGTTAGTATTTTCTAGAAATTGTCGTTTAAGGTCTACCCTACTACAAATTTCCTGAAATATAGCTGACATGTGAAATAAAATATAATTAGCTTGATCAGATGGTACTGAAAGGCCTCCTCTCTGCAAATAATTGAAATACTTATATTTGGAATCACTACCTTTTTCTTTTAGCAATAAATCTTTGCAAGTAGTGCACGAAATTGTTTTTAAAGCTTTATGAGAAGCATAACCTCCTACATATAAATGAGCTGATTCATCTATTTTGGCATTAACTAAATACATGTCGTTGTCTAAAATCTCGTCAAACTGAGTTAAATCTGGCAGTGCCCCTAAAGAGTTGTCACTTGTAGATTGTACTAACTTTTGAAAGTCTTTTTTATTGTGAGCAAAGACATTGTGTATTCTTATTTTTTTCTCACATTCTACAGTCTCAGTGTAAGATACTCTATAACTACATCCTGCTAATGAACGATATAATCTAAATCTTCCCTCTAAATCATCTGTTTGGAGTTTGCCTAGTAAAATATAATCAATTTTTAGCTCCGATAATGAAAATTTAACTAAACTAACAATCGATTTCGTACTTAACAAAAGAGCAGAGAAGGTGTCTTTTGTAAGTGTACCAGAATTATTTGAATTTAAACTAGCTTCCCAAATTTCTAGCCAAACAATAAATTTTTCTAGAAAATCAAGACTAACACTGTCTGTACCTGCTCTAATTGGATGACAATATTCATTTCTCTTGATAGTACCTTTCAAAATTGTTTTCGTATTGACTACATCCCACCATTTTCTTACAATTTCGCAAAATTCTGCTGTTTCAATCATTTCATCGTGATCTTTAAGAGACGCAATGGTGGATTGATGAAATATGTTGTCAACTAAGGTAACATTTTGTCTTTCTAAACTGTTAGGATATAGCGTTTTGTGATTCAATTTGTACGATTTTTTTATTTGTAAATTGGATTCGATATTATATAATTTTTCAAAATGTTTAAAAGACGCATATTTAATTTCAAACGTATCGAAATCCGGAAAAGCAAATGTATTATCTAAATTTCGTAAATTTAACCAATTATTTCTTATATTTTTAAATAAATGAACCGTATCATATTGCAAATGTATAAAACTTCCCGGGAAATCTGGATTACAAAAATAATATAAATTATCTGAACCGAATTTTTTAAACATATACTGGTTTATTTTATGATTATCAGTGATAAGACTAATAACTTGGAAATCAAGTTTTTGTACAAATTGAATAACATTTTTAGTCAACTCATACATATTTTCACCAGTTGGACGAAGAACTGGTACAAGCCTAACTATCTCCTTAAAACTACCAAAAACAGATTTAATCATAAATGCCACTACAGTTCTAGCTGTTTGAGTAGATTCATTTTCAGCCATTCCAACAATATTGTTACTCTTATATTGAAATCCTTTCTCAATATAAATTTCATCAACTAATAGAGCAACAAATTTTTCCCGATCAGTTAAAGATTTGGAAACGTGATTTATATAATGTTCGTCATTGGTTGGTGTTTTATAGTTTGGCGATATGTGCATACTGGACGATAGATTTTGTAAATGTCTTCTAGTTGGCAAAATAAAAAATTTTCTTAAAACTTCATAAGTTGCAGCCGAATGTGCAAAAATTAAAAAAGACATTACTATTGTTTCCGTAGAATATTTTGGCATCAATTTATTTAATAATTCTATTTGGTTTGTTAAAATATCTATTTTGCCAACGTGAGCAAAATCTTCATCGCAGTTTTGAGCTTTTTTTAAATACAAAATAGCCCGTTGTATACAATACTCGCGATTTTCAAATTCAATTTTTTCAATATTTCTGTATCTCGCGAGTAAATTTTCTAACTGGGACCAAAAATTTAATTTTTTATTGATATTGGGCAAAATCCATTGCAAATCTTTATATGGAACTTCGGATCCATGCAAAATTACGTTAATTATCAAATTTTTATTGATACTGATTCGCACAGAAATATTGCATTCCAAATCATCAGAATTTTCGAGTAAAACAAATACACATTTTTCTTCATTTTCGAAAAGGAGATATTTATTAAGATTAACCTTATCTTTAAAGTTTTGAATAAAAAAATTGTAATCTGCAATAACGTCAGACGAAAAAAAATCATCTGATTTTGCTTCTAACAAGGAGTTTAACTTTTCAAACTTTTTAGTGGGATCCCGTCTTGGTACGTTTTCAATTGGAACTAAATATTTGGGAAAATTTGGAAAAATTGAAGGTATCGCGTCTGAGTTTAATTTAGGAAATTTGTTATTTTTTCTTTTAATAAAGTCTGCTTCTCGAAAATGTATTGCACAAACAGCAGAATATTTTGTAGGTTTCCATTCGCTTGTTCTGTGAATTACGCGAATCCACTTCTCAAACAAATCCTTATCTTTTGGGAATCCAAAAGTAGGAATTGATGGTTGAGAAGAAACATAATTCGACTTACAACCTGGAACCACACAATGTCGAGGCATTATATAAAACTATATTTATAAAATCACTACAACTTAGTTTAACTACTACACTACACTACAAGTTTAATTTGCTTGTTAAATTTGTATTGCACAAAATATAATATTAATAATATTAGGAAAAACACTAGGAAGAATTAATTAAATAATATTAGAAATGACACTTAATTTTAAAATTAACACAAATTTGTATCACAAATGTATCACTTCCTAGTAACACTTTTTTCTAATAAAATTATTGATCACAGCACAATTGTTTAGATAATTTATTATAAACACTATTTATTAACATGCACTAAACTTATTAAATGTTTTAAATTAATACGTACCTGTTATAAAACACTTAAAAATAATTAAAATTAGGCGTCAAGATATTCCGCCATTAAGTTTTATATATATTTATTATTAAACGTCAAAAAATTTCCGACTACTTATGCCCTGTAAATGTATGTGTACTTCATGGCTTGTAAAGTAGTGTTAGTTTTGATTGAGATGATAGTTTTTTATATTTAACAAATATAATTTCATTCATTGATAATTTAAGTACTCGTATGTATGAGTGTTTAAATATATAATTTAAGGATTGTGTTGGGATCATAATTTTTTGTTTTTGTATATTGAAGAAGCAAATGATTGAATTTGTTATTTGGGTTACGAATTGTTTGTTTTGTTGTCAAGATTTTTTATTTATTTTTTCATCTTTTTTTAAATGGATTTGAACTATATTAAGTTTTTATTGTCCTAGGTCGATGACTAGATTTTAGAATATATCAATTTAGTTTGGTCAGAGTTTGATTTAAATTGATTCATTTGGTCGTGTTTGATATAATTACTTCGGTCTGAAAGACCTGAGATTACATTCATGAGCTCAAAGTGAAATTCTTACCCATGCTTTTTTGGCATTTCTCGACGTTTTAGGACCTACTGATTCTAAAAAAGCAACAAACAAAAATGTATGTCTGTCTGTCGGCCGGCCGTCCGCCGTCCGTCCGTCACAACCTACGAAATCTAGAAAACCGCTGAACGGATTTGAAAATTTTTTTTTCTAAAAATAGGATTACTCAATAGAAAGAGCCGAAAGGACGATGTGTTCGATAGCTGTACCGGAAGCGTGTCAAAAAAATCGTCAAGTGTGTCAAAACAAGGAAATTTGCATATTTTTTGCTTAAAAAACGTTCATTTTAAGTGATTACGAGTAGGAACATTGAATTTGGAGAAATCTTGATGGTCGGGATTGGTATGGGAGACCAAAATCTAGATTTTTGCATTATAAGTTTGTCAAAAAAATGTTGTCAAGTGTGTCAAAAGAAAGATTTTTATTTATTTTTTTACTCAATTTTTTGGAAAAAAATAAAATTAATAATATGTATGCATGAAAATATATTATTATTATAGAGAATTATGGCATTATAAGATTGTCAAAAAAATAATGTCAAGCGTGTCAAAAATGATTTCATTGATTTTTTTAGCCAGTTTTTTGGAAAAAAAAATTTATGTTTTTATGAATTGGTTTTATTGAACTGGTTATAGTTTTTGAAATAGTTTTGGAATTTTGATAAAAGTTTGTATTTTTGATTTTGTAATAATTTTTGCTATATTTTTAGAATTTTGGAAAAACTTTGAATTCTTAAGAATTTTTGGAATTTTATTAGAATTTAGAAAAACTTTAAATATGTGATTTTATTCTAATTTTTGGAATGTTTTTGGTATTTTTCAATTTTTGATTTTGTTATAATTTTTATAATATTTTTAGAATTTTGGAAAAAGTTTGGATTTTTAAGAATTTTTGGAATATTAATGGAATTTCAAAAAGTTTAAGTATTTGATTTTATTCTAATTTTTGGAATATTTTTGGAATTTTGAAAAGTTTGATTTTATTTAAGTTTTACAATATTTTTGGAATTTGAAAGAAATATGAATTTGTGATTTTGTAATATTTTCTCGAAACGCTAAATGGAGATGATTTTGAGTAGTTTGCTGAGTGTATCATCTTTTCACTAAATTATGTTAATTTTTGATCTGTTATAATTTTCCGGCAACGTATTGACGTTTCGTGTTAGTTTTGAAATAAATTTCTAAACAGAGATAAAAAGTACTTATACTTTAACAAATCAAAATAAAAAAAGAGAAACATTTATATGCATTTGAAATTTCTTTTGCTTTATATTCTATTTTACTAATGAGACAACAAAAAATACGATGATAAAATACAATTAATAATTAAAAAAAAAAACTCGCATGGATTAGTGTTTCCTTTGACATGTTTATATAAAGGTTTTTAGAATTCATTGATAATTTTGGTTTGTTTTTGTAAGTTAAAAATGGTCAAAATAATTTTTCAGTTTTTGAAGAATTTGGGTTACGCGTTGTTGTTGTTGGCTACATAGATTGATATTTGATTTATTTTTCATCTTTCAAATGCACTTTAACCATATGTTTAGGTTGTTGACTTTAGCCAATTTTTTTGGTCAGAAATTGATTTAATTTGATTTGGTTGTGTAGGATAAAAATATTTTTAAATTTCAAAATCTATGTATTAAAATTTGTATCAATTTAATGTTTTAAATTTGAATACATGAGTTCTAAAAGAATAGATTATGAAATTTAAAAATATTATTTTCCAATAATTTGTCTTATGATAACTTTAAACAAATTGGGTTTAAAGTAGTTATGCGGTTATGTGTTCTAAAAACTTTTTTACTTTATATGGCTCAAAAATACATTTACCTTAAAATTAATGTTTAATCATATCAAAGCGATACAGTAGATCGTTGTTTGTGATATAATTATAACACCTGCAGCCAAATTCTGTGACTGTGAAGTGGTGAAGTGTTAAAAATTTCTTTATTTCGATTTTATCACCAAATTTTTATCATTTTAACATTTTTTGCGATTCTATATGCAATTTATGTGCGATGTAAGTGTTGATTTGTTCAATGAATTCATGCCGTCAGTTATGCAAAGACATATTTATGAGAAATGCTGAAATAAACGAGATGTCAAGTATATTGCTATTTTTTGCAGATAAGACTTATTTTGACTCTAGTGGGGTCATAATTAAAGTTCTAATCTAACAACAGGAATTTGTTCCTCTATTGCTCAAGAAATATAGATTTTGAAAGAATTCTATAATATCTCATTAGAAGTATGTAATATTACCGTTCTGGATAAAAAGCAATATTTGGCAAATTTTCATCACGACTACGATAGCAGACGTCGATCTTTTTAACAATATTCTGAACACACTTCTGCATAAGTGTTCAGATAGAGACTGATGACGTCTTCAATGGTATTGTGCTCTTGCATTATTTGTAATTGCCAGTTTCATTTTCAAAAAACATTAAGTTCAAGAAAACAATACATAAACCTAACACAAACATGAGCGTTTTGATACATGAAATGTAAATCTAGTTGACTGTATATACGTATATACATAAAGATATATTAATTCCGAACTACGGTCTAAAACACATAAATACCAATCATTTTGAATAACACAATTTAAACATCAATTTAACTATATTTAAATATTTTCGAAGTTAAATTTGAACAAAAATTTTTGATGTTATTTTGAAATCTTAAATAAACAAATCACATTGGTGTAATTGTGTTTTTTGACATAATGGCGTTAGCAACAAAAGAATTCATTTTATTTTATCACTAACCAAAAGTCAGTGTTAACTTTTCAGTTTTAACATTTCACTAATTTAGATTTTTTTACGGTGAAGTGATAAAAAATTTATCACTACACCGCTTCACAGTTACAGAATTTGGCTGCTGATGTTCTAAATAATATGATATAAGTTTATCCTTTGAGCTGCTTGTTTTAGGTAGATTTCATATAAAATCTACCTATTGCAATGGGAATTCTTGGAGATCCGGATAAAATTTTAACAAAATGAATTTATTAGGCGTCGAGAAGAAACATATTTTTAATGCCGGGTGAAAAACACGTGAAATCAGCAAGGTCTGGAAATGAGGTTTTAATTTTGTATAATTAGAATTCGTTGACATCAATCAAAAGTTTTCTGCGTTTTTAGTTTTTTTTTTAACCCTGTCTAAGATACAGGGTGTTGAAAAATCAAGAAATTGTTCGACCCTGGTGTATTGAAATGGCTCTACAGTCAAAACTACTGGACTGATTTTAATGTTATATAACTCAAAATGTATGTATTAAACAGAGCAAAATAATAATTCACATTATATGACCTTGAACACTTTCTTTTAGAAACATAACGGTAAAAAATTCCAATTCGATTTGTTTTTTTTTATTAATTTTATTGCAACACGCCTTAAAATGTTTCATCATAAAAAAAGTGGAGTTAAAAAATGAACAGTGTTTTTTGGATTTACATATATGTTTTTATAATAAATTTTTAATTTTAACTCAAAATAAATATTTTACACATTTTTTATCATTTATTTAATTTTACATTACTAAATTCCGTAGAGTTAGAATAACGTCTAGCTAAGATTGATCCATCATTTGTAGGAATGTATGAGTGATATCCTCGTGTTCCAGGAATTGTTTTTAAATTTTCGTATCTATCAGCTAGTCGATTTCATTTCGCAAACAAAGGAATCCCTCTGCATTATGTCACTATATGACAGTTGTGAATGAGGGATCTCAACAGTTTGACTGTTTGCAGGCATAATGGATTTGATTTCATCCGAACTCTACTGATGAAGATATTTATAAAAAACAACGAGATCAGACCAATCAGTTCATAACCAAACTTCTCTTCTATTCGTCTGTAATGGAAGACGATAAAAATGATCAATAATTTATTATCTATATTATCTATATCTCTATATTATGTTTTTATTATAAAATATATTATGAACGTATTATATTATATTATATTATTTAATATAATCAAGCAACCATTGACTTCGGATGCAAAACATTTTTGATAAAAATAATATTTTCATAAAATTGTTATTTTAAATTTAAATAATGTTGTAAGGATAGACTGCCTAAAAGGTACACAATCAAAAATAGTCATAATCATATCGGAAGCCAAACTATCACTACAGAGGGAAAAACAAGTTTGAAATGATACACAAAAATCAAAATCAAATTTCAAACCAAAATACAAGAAAAATCGGACCGATAACAAGAATCTATCAATTGAATATAGTTGAACATAGTGGCAATACTTGATCTGTGCAATTGCGTCTACGTTTGGTAATATTGCAGTTTCCATTATGTAAAAGCGAGCAAGCCATTTTCTGATATTTTCTCCGCAATTTTTAAGGAATTCTGGATAGACATTATCGAAGCCAGCTGCTTTGCCCGATTTCATGTCCGATTATGAAGCTGCAATCTCTTTGATGGTGAAAGGGCGACAATATTCGGAAGATCTTGGTGTGTTTCGTTTCAAGTTTTTAAGATTTAAGAGAACGGTTTTTGAAAGTTCTTTATGTGGTTCAACTCTTGACATGTTTACTATCCTATTCGCTATTAAAATTGGATTTATGTTTGTTTTATCAGCAAATTTCTTTTTCCCAGCACCCAATTTTTGTATTTGACTCCATGCTTTTCTACTAGAATGTGTAAAATCCATATTTTCCATAGCAGACTTTCTTGTCGATTAGCATCTAAGGATCTTAATAGATCATCAGCTATTTCTGGGTCTCCACTTTCTTCGAATTCATTGAAAAGTCTTTCACTTTCCTCTTTCTATCTTGGAATATATTCCATACGATAGCCTCGCGGTATGAATTTTTTTGCAGCTGTTAGAGTAGCGCCAAGGAAACGTTCGTAGTTCTTTACAACTTGTGGAATAAATCGTACAGAAGCATCTAAGTCTTTTGAAAAATGCCATGAAGCCTTTAAAAAATTCCATCTAGGTTTCGGTATTGAATGTATCATCGGGATTTGTATTCCAGCCTCTACTATTACTGGTCGATGCTGAGAATGTGGGAAACCCAATAATATTTGTCTTAAAGCATGTATTGGTTGACCTTTAGAATTAGATGAAACAAAGCATAGGTCTGGGTTGTAATCTCGGCGCCATCGGCCGGATTGAAAAATACCAAGGTCTTTCGCGTCGAATATGAGATGCAAGTTTTGCTGTTCAGACCAATTTACAAGTGTTATACCGTTGATGTCATCATTCTGATATTTCCATAGTGTGTGATGGCTGTTAAAGTCACCAATATAGATGCTCGGTTTATCATATGAAGGGAGAACATTAGTCGGCCAGGCTGTGTTTGGCATATGTATATATTCATAATAATTGTTCCGCCAACCTCAATTGTTATGATAGAAACATCGTCTGTTGAAGAGGTTTCCACTAGTTTCACATTTTCAGACCACATTTTACATACGTGGCAGTTCCATACGATTTATGAAATGTTGCTCCGATAATTTCATATCCAGGAATTTCACCTCTGGTAACTAAAATTTCGTCTGGTGACATGTGTGTTTCTTGAATGACTGCAATATCTATTTTGTAATCTTTTAGTTGATTCGATAAATGTTCGCATTTCGATTTGCTAGATCCTTCAATATTCAATTGATAGATTCTTGTTATCGGTCCGATTTTTCTTGTATTTTGGTTTGAAATTTGATTTTGATTTTTGTGTATCATTTCAAACTTGTTTTTCCCTCTGTAGTGATAGTTTGGCTTCCGATATGATTATGACTATTTTTGATTGTGTACCTTTTAGGCAGTCTATCCTTACAACATTATTTAAATTTAAAATAACAATTTTATGAAAATATTATTTTTATCAAAAATGTTTTGCATCCGAAGTCAATGGTTGCTTGATTATATTAAATAATATAATATAATATAATACGTTCATAATATATTTTATAATAAAAACATAATATAGAGATATAGATAATATAGATAATAAATTATTGATCATTTTTATCGTCTTCCATTACAGACGAATAGAAGAGAAGTTTGGTTATGAACTGATTGGTCTGATCTCGTTGTTTTTTATAAATATCTTCATCAGTAGAGTTCGGATGAAATCAAATCCATTATGCCTGCAAACAGTCAAACTGTTGAGATCCCTCATTCACAACTGTCATATAGTGACATAATGCAGAGGGATTCCTTTGTTTGCGAAATGAAATCGACTAGCTGATAGATACGAAAATTTAGAAACAATTCCTGGAACACGAGGATATCACTCATACATTCCTACAAATGATGGATCAATCTTAGCTAGACGTTATTCTAACTCTACGGAATTTAGTAATGTAAAATTAAATAAATGATAAAAAATGTGTAAAATATTTATTTTGAGTTAAAATTAAAAATTTATTATAAAAACATATATGTAAATCCAAAAAACACTGTTCATTTTTTAACTCCACTTTTTTTATGATGAAACATTTTAAGGCGTGTTGCAATAAAATTAATAAAAAAAAACAAATCGAATTGGAATTTTTTACCGTTATGTTTCTAAAAGAAAGTGTTCAAGGTCATATAATGTGAATTATTATTTTGCTCTGTTTAATACATACATTTTGAGTTATATAACATTAAAATCAGTCCAGTAGTTTTGACTGTAGAGCCATTTCAATACACCAGGGTCGAACAATTTCTTGATTTTTCAACACCCTGTATCTTAGACAGGGTTAAAAAAAAAACTAAAAACGCAGAAAACTTTTGATTGATGTCAACGAATTCTAATTATACAAAATTAAAACCTCATTTCCAGACCTTGCTGATTTCACGTGTTTTTCACCCGGCATTAAAAATATGTTTCTTCTCGACGCCTAATAAATTCATTTTGTTAAAATTTTATCCGGATCTCCAAGAATTCCCATTGCAATAGGTAGATTTTATATGAAATCTACCTAAAACAAGCAGCTCAAAGGATAAACTTATATCATATTATTTAGAACATCAGCAGCCAAATTCTGTAACTGTGAAGCGGTGTAGTGATAAATTTTTTATCACTTCACCGTAAAAAAATCTAAATTAGTGAAATGTTAAAACTGAAAAGTTAACACTGACTTTTGGTTAGTGATAAAATAAAATGAATTCTTTTGTTGCTAACGCCATTATGTCAAAAAACACAATTACACCAATGTGATTTGTTTATTTAAGATTTCAAAATAACATCAAAAATTTTTGTTCAAATTTAACTTCGAAAATATTTAAATATAGTTAAATTGATGTTTAAATTGTGTTATTCAAAATGATTGGTATTTATGTGTTTTAGACCGTAGTTCGGAATTAATATATCTTTATGTATATACGTATATACAGTCAACTAGATTTACATTTCATGTATCAAAACGCTCATGTTTGTGTTAGGTTTATGTATTGTTTTCTTGAACTTAATGTTTTTTGAAAATGAAACTGGCAATTACAAATAATGCAAGAGCACAATACCATTGAAGACGTCATCAGTCTCTATCTGAACACTTATGCAGAAGTGTGTTCAGAATATTGTTAAAAAGATCGACGTCTGCTATCGTAGTCGTGATGAAAATTTGCCAAATATTACTTTTTATCCAGAACGGTAATATAACATACTTCTAATGAGATATTATAGAATTCTTTCAAAATCTATATTTCTTGAGCAATAGAGGAACAAATTCCTGTTGTTAGATTAGAACTTTAATTATGACCCCACTAGAGTCAAAATAAGTCTTATCTGCAAAAAATAGCAATATACTTGACATCTCGTTTATTTCAGCATTTCTCATAAATATGTCTTTGCATAACTGACGGCATGAATTCATTGAACAAATCAACACTTACATCGCACATAAATTGCATATAGAATCGCAAAAAATGTTAAAATGATAAAAATTTGGTGATAAAATCGAAATAAAGAAATTTTTAACACTTCACCACTTCACAGTCACAGAATTTGGCTGCAGGTGTTATAATTATATCACAAACAACGATCTACTGTATCGCTTTGATATGATTAAACATTAATTTTAAGGTAAATGTATTTTTGAGCCATATAAAGTAAAAAAGTTTTTAGAACACATAACCGCATAACTACTTTAAACCCAATTTGTTTAAAGTTATCATAAGACAAATTATTGGAAAATAATATTTTTAAATTTCATAATCTATTCTTTTAGAACTCATGTATTCAAATTTAAAACATTAAATTGATACAAATTTTAATACATAGATTTTGAAATTTAAAAATATTTTTATCCTACACAACCAAATCAAATTAAATCAATTTCTGACCAAAAAAATTGGCTAAAGTCAACAACCTAAACATATGGTTAAAGTGCATTTGAAAGATGAAAAATAAATCAAATATCAATCTATGTAGCCAACAACAACAACGCGTAACCCAAATTCTTCAAAAACTGAAAAATTATTTTGACCATTTTTAACTTACAAAAACAAACCAAAATTATCAATGAATTCTAAAAACCTTTATATAAACATGTCAAAGGAAACACTAATCCATGCGAGTTTTATTTTTAATTATTAATTGTATTTTATCATCGTATTTTTTGTTGTCTCATTAGTAAAATAGAATATAAAGCAAAAGAAATTTCAAATGCATATAAATGTTTCTCTTTTTTTATTTTGATTTGTTAAAGTATAAGTACTTTTTATCTCTGTTTAGAAATTTATTTCAAAACTAACACGAAACATCAATACGTTGCCGGAAAATTATAACAGATCAAAAATTAACATAATTTAGTGAAAAGATGATACACTCAGCAAACTACTCAAAATCATCTCCATTTAGCGTTTCGAGAAAATATTACAAAATCACAAATTCATATTTCTTTCAAATTCCAAAAATATTGTAAAACTTAAATAAAATCAAACTTTTTCAAAATTCCAAAAATATTCCAAAAATTAGAATAAAATCAAATACTTAAACTTTTTTAAATTCCATTAATATTCCAAAAATTCTTAAAAATCCAAACTTTTTCCAAAATTCTAAAAGTATTATAAAAATTATAACAAAATCAAAAATTGAAAAATACCAAAAACATTCCAAAAATTAGAATAAAATCACATATTTAAAGTTTTTCTAAATTCTAATAAAATTCCAAAAATTCTTAAGAATTCAAAGTTTTTCCAAAATTCTAAAAATATAGCAAAAATTATTACAAAATCAAAAATACAAACTTTTATCAAAATTCCAAAACTATTTCAAAAACTATAACCAGTTCAATAAAACCAATTCATAAAAACATAAATTTTTTTTTCCAAAAAATTGGCTAAAAAAATCAATGAAATCATTTTTGACACGCTTGACATTATGTTTTTGACAATCTTATAATGCCATAATTCTCTATAATAATAATATATTTTCATGCATACATATTATTAATTTTATTTTTTTCCAAAAAATTGAGTAAAAAAATAAATAAAAATCTTTCTTTTGACACACTTGACAACATTTTTTTGACAAACTTATAATGCAAAAATCTAGATTTTGGTCTCCCATACCAATCCCGACCATCAAGATTTCTCCAAATTCAATGTTCCTACTCGTAATCACTTAAAATGAACGTTTTTTAAGCAAAAAATATGCAAATTTCCTTGTTTTGACACACTTGACGATTTTTTTGACACGCTTCCGGTACAGCTATCGAACACATCGTCCTTTCGGCTCTTTCTATTGAGTATTCCTATTTTTAGAAAAAAAAATTTTCAAATCCGTTCAGCGGTTTTCTAGATTTCGTAGGTTGTGACGGACGGACGGCGGACGGCCGGCCGACAGACAGACATACATTTTTGTTTGTTGCTTTTTTAGAATCAGTAGGTCCTAAAACGTCGAGAAATGCCAAAAAAGCATGGGTAAGAATTTCACTTTGAGCTCATGAATGTAATCTCAGGTCTTTCAGACCGAAGTAATTATATCAAACACGACCAAATGAATCAATTTAAATCAAACTCTGACCAAACTAAATTGATATATTCTAAAATCTAGTCATCGACCTAGGACAATAAAAACTTAATATAGTTCAAATCCATTTAAAAAAAGATGAAAAAATAAATAAAAAATCTTGACAACAAAACAAACAATTCGTAACCCAAATAACAAATTCAATCATTTGCTTCTTCAATATACAAAAACAAAAAATTATGATCCCAACACAATCCTTAAATTATATGTTTAAACACTCATACATACGAGTACTTAAATTATCAATGAATGAAATTATATTTGTTAAATATAAAAAACTACCATCTCAATACAATTCTTAAATTATATATTTAAACACTCATACATACGAGTACTTTTTTTTATTTTCTATTTTATAATTATCGTATTTTTTCGTATTTAAGTAAAAGTAAAATAGAAAATAAAGTAAAATAGAAAATAAAGCAAAAGAAATATTTCTCTTTCAAATATAAATTCTCATTTTTTTATTTTGATTTGCTTTGTTTATTGTTTCATATAAGACAGAAGAATGCAATGTATAATTTGTAAAATTTGTATATTGCTTAACCCTTCATCTCTGGTTGTACTTTTATTTGTATTATCAGCATTCCATATACAATTTGTGTGAATAGAGGTTATTTCTCTCTATATATGTTTCTCTATGATTATACTTTACATAAGAGAAGAATAACAAGGCAGAATTTATGATTTTATATAATCTTGACTGAAAAATTATACACAATAATTCAAGAATCATGCATATTGACTCTATCCTATATTTGAGAGTGTGACGCACTTGAGAATGTGACGAACTTAACGATTAAAGTCCAGATCTAGATTTATATAAAGGTTCGCTTCTGCAACACAGCAATAACATGCTATCATCAACAGTAGCCTCAATATATACTAAGGAGTATTAAATAACTAAGACTTATATAGTGATGCTATCGTTGACTGAATATATAGTTCAATAGCCAGCACCCTTACGTTATCACCTTGGCTAATGATATAGTACTGGTATTGTCAAGGACTGGAGACTGAAGTACGCAGGGTTGTCACACTTACAGATCAAAATTAAAACCACATATTCAAATCAACAAAAATTGATCCCTTCATGCGTAAAATTAGTAATATATTGCTTAAATATATAATATTGCTTATAATTTAAATCATTTATAAAACGACAATTTCGTCAATAATTATTGACATTTTTAACCAAGTCCTAAGTTGACTGGAAAATTATGCTTTAAGTTATTTTAAAATTAAATTCACTTCAAAACTATTTTATAATCTATTTGCATGTTAAAAATATTCGATACAATATAATTGTCAGATTGAGTTAAATCACTTATAAGTTGTAGAAATTAAGCTTAAAAAAATTGATTGTAATTTTCTCAAATTAAAACTTTATTATAAATAATTTTTCAAGAAATTGTTTTTCTAGAAATGATTGTAAATATTTTACTAGAAATGAGAATAAACGTTGAACAATATCATCGATTTATTGAAATTCTATTTTGAATCATATCGTTATTAAATTGATCGTAAAAACTCTCAAAATAAATGTAAATGATTTAAATTGTGTATTTCATAACTAAGTGAAATTGAATAAGTTAATCTTAATTTATAAAATGGTTATATTGATAAAATTAAGGAAACTTATATCAGGTTCAACCAGTTGTTCTATAATCTAGAAGATCAGATTCAAATTTTCATCAACTAAGAGGTTCTGTATTTGAGAATAGCTTTTATTTAATATTAGAATACGATTTCTCTCAGTGTAAAAGTGAAAAATCAGAAAATTTTGTTTTTCGGCAAACGGCTGTAAAGTATAACTTTACTGCCGCTAGGGAGTTAGCTAAAGTCTTACTTTTTAGCCTGACAGCAAAAGTAACGTCTAGAGACAGCAAAAGTAACGCCATTTTTATTTTATATTACGGAGGCTGTAAAGTAGCATTTGTTATTTGTTAGTTTGGTATTTTTTCAAACATATTGTATAACCATGATAGTAAAAAATAAGTTGATTCTCATATTATGAAATTTTGAAAAGGCTGCTTTGATAAAAAAATTTTATTCATACAAATTTAAATGTTTTTTTCTCTTTTTTGGAAGTAATTATGACGATACAAATTCATATTTATAAAAAGTTTGATGTATTAATTTCATATTTATAAACAATTTAAACGTTTGCCGAAAAAATAATGTATTTAATTCGGAGCTAAAGTGACTTTTTGTGTTTCGTCTATAATTGTCAAACTATAGACTCAACACAAAAAGTATCACTTTAGCTCCTAATTAAATAATGTACTATTATTTACATATTTATTTTATTTTTTTGTCTTTACTGATAATAACGTGCTCCAAATTGCCATCCAGTGTCACGTACAAGTTAAACGAAAAGAATTTATGAAAAAAGGCAGAAAAATGTGGAAAATCTAGTATGAAAAACTTTTTAAGTAGAAAATATAAAAAAATATAACAATATTATTTTAATAGTATTCATCATCTGAATCATATGCATTTTCGAGTACAAACTTGCCGGGTTGAGTGATCGGTGCATTCTCGTCATCATTTTCTTTTTCGATTTGAGTATTCTCTAACTCGAATATTGGTTCTGTATCATATTATCATCCAGTATGTCGCTTTGTTCGATGTTAGTACAATTAACACCCTTACAAAATGAACAACTGGATGTGCAGAACATGATATTTTTGCGACATCCACAAGCTTTTCCACATCCACTCTAACATGAACAAACCATAACGTTCAACTCTTTTTCTGGAGCAGGTAAGTTGGTCATTCTCACAGGACTCAGTTCGCCAGTAACATTCTTTCAACCCCATTTCGTGGGATCGAGGGTCGGTTGTGTTAGAGCAAAAAATCCGATCCACGATTGGACTTGAAAATAGACGCGTTTCAAATGATCTTTGAGTGCGTCCACAGTTGGTGGTAACGTTGCAAGATTAACGGTTGCTTTTTTTTGGATTTAACTTGACTTGATGTTTTCTGGTTGAAGAAGTCATATCTATATTTGTTGAGTTGTTGATTCGGACTCAATTCTGCATCAGCTCTTGTTGGTTTGCTTTTATACAAAGCCAACTAGCAATTTATTCCTGCATCCAAAGTTTCATCTATATTTGAACAGAGAGGCAAATTCGCACAATTGCTCACCAGCTAAGTTGTTTTCGTTGAGTAAACCGAAAAATAACTTTTTTCCTTTTTTGAAAAAGGCTGAAGTTGTATCGCAACCTGTGAAGGCATGTGCAAATATAAAAGCGATTTCAGATTTGCAAACTTGCCGTCCAAACTTCGAGTCGAAAAATTTGTTGCGGCTCTGTTCCACTGCTGCTTTGCGGCTTCAGAAAATAAATTTCTCGACTATGCAAGAAATCATTTTGGTCGTCATTGACAGCTCCAGCTAAAGCAGTCAAAATTACCAATACGTCAATATCTTCGAACACCAGAACCACTGATTTATCGCCGTCATAATTGCTGCGTATAGCTTCTGCAGCGATCGTTCGATCTGCATCGCCAGAACATTTTACTGATGTGAAACTATTGCTTAATAGCGTATTATGCAACAAATTGATTAATTTTTTCTTGTTGTTGGTATTTGACAAAAATTTAGTTTTTTTGACTGTGATAGGTGTGGTCTCGTTGAAATTATATTCTGCAGACATAAATTTTCTTGATCTCCGCTTTCTTTCAGATGATTTGGTTGTGATGTCATCGTAACCATCAAAAACCACCGTTACATCTTTTCCAAAATGACTAGTTAGGTACTTTATGTAAGAATCTGTTATTGACGAAAATTTGTCACCAGTTTTCCATGGATTTTTTGCAATAGCATTCCTCCATCTACTATAAAGTACGAATTTTCTCGCCTCAGATCAGCATCCACTTGCACGAAGAAACTGTACAGATAGATTTAACATTTTTTCGCATGCCAGGTACATTGCGCATGCTCGTTGAAAAATCAAATCAGTACTTACATGTACTGTATCGTTGTCAAAGGTGACAGTTTTGTTTGTCTGATCCAGTGTGACAACTATGTCATTTCTTTTTAAAGTTATCTCCTTGAAATTCTGACTTTCGATTCGAAGTAAAGTTGCTAATCCCTTTTCAAAAGCATTAAAACAATTGATTTTCTCATCGGCCATTAAACCAGTCGATAAGGAGACAAGTGACAATGACCAATTGACAATGACCAATTACAAAATGACCAATTGATACCAATTTTATCTTTTTGCTCTTTGATACATATCCGTGATCCAATTTTATCAAAAATTTCAAAAAATGTATCACTAAAGCTGGTATCAACTTTTCATTTTCCACATCGTCCATAAATTTGTCACTTGGCGGATAGTTCGCTTTCTCGATAACAACTGATTTTATATCACGTTTCAAAATTGTCGTCGCACGCTGAACTATCAGTTTTTCGTCATCTGCAGTACCTTTTAATTTATCTTGAAAACTTTTATCCAGGACATCGTGTAAGGATTCTGTACGCAAAACGTACGTAGTGCCATTTTTTGTCATTTTTTTCCTACGCGAGATAAAAACGATTTTCGATCGTAAACATGTCTCATTCGACGCTAGCGCGTCTCGTGAACAAATGTTTACTCACGAAAAAAACAATGTTTTCATCTTTTGTAGGAAAATATACTATTTTTATATACTATGGTCATATCAAAAAATTTCCCGTTCCCCATGTGAATTTATCGGAAAACTAAAGGCAGATTCGTGATCAGCGACCCCTAAAACTACTAGGGGGCATTTTCAGTCCTCAATGCCCAATGTGCTCTATTACAGTTCTTTAAGTTAAAATAATTAGCCTAATAGCTCTTAAACGTAATTAATAGTGATTCTCAGCTTTAAGCAAAATTTACACTGCTCTAATTCATTGTTGCCTAACAATTCTAGCTCTCTTTCCTTTGCCAAACGTTACATTATAAAATACTATTTTTACACAAAGCTTTGAAGTATTTTATGCAGTATATGTGACATATTGTTCAATGGCTGTGCGTCTGACTGAACTCAAAACTGTAGTTATTTTCTCAATATGTGGTAAATATGGGTGATCACAGATCAAATTCCTTGAGCCCTAAGACTACAAGACTACGTGACTGAGACTACGAGACAATAGTAAGTGCCATCAGTAATCTACTCAACGGAGCTTAACCAAAATTAAAGACATATTATATCTTAGGAAACTGATAAACCTAGCAATGCTCAAAATAAAAACGTGTGCTACAATTTGCAGAGCTTGATGTGATGTTGGCTTGATATGATGTGATGTTGGAATTTGATAGTCAAATATAAAATATTAGAAGAAATTAAAATTAAATTGCCGATTTACTTCATCCAGTATTATACGGAAAATATGATTTTATAAATCAGGTTTTTCTTTTTTTACAGTGTTAACATATTACAAAATGCCTCAACTAAATCATCTCGATGATTATGAAAAGTGTTTTGAAACAAAACCAGATCAGCTATCGCTTTATTGTTATATAGATACAACCATTGTACCAAATAAATCTAATGAGGTTTGGAATATAATCGAGGTACTTACGAAATCAACCGGCGTTACACGTTTTTATCAAACTAATAATTATTTTATCCTAAACCTTTATAGGATTACAGCCTGGATTACAAACATTATTTTCGACATGATCGGTTACGATACGGTTTATGTTTGAATTATTGTTTCGATATTTTTAAAAATAGTACAAAAACAGAAATGGAATATCTTTTTCAACCATTAAATTTCGATCGCAAAATCGATTACATAAAAAAAACTCCGTCGATGTATCAAGATGAAAAAAACTATCGCCAACAATATAACAAATTAATCAATCAATGTATCAATTATGAATTAAAAACGGATTATGATTTAATGGCGTTTTCAGAAATTTTTTACTGTGATACAACATTTGAAAAAGGTGGAGACATTTTTCAATTTGGTAAGTTTCATGAGTCTTAAATATTTAATTTTCTTCTGAAATTCCACAGTAAATCAAAATTTGTTATAGCTTTTAATTTTTTTCCTATTAAATAATTACTTCGGTCTGAAAGACCTAAGTATTACATGCATGAGCCAAAAGTGAAATTCTTACCCCCACTTTTTTGGCATTTCTCGACGTTTTAAGACCTGCTGATTCTAAAAAAGCAAAAGAAAAATGTATGTCTGTCTGTCGGACGGCTGTCATTACCTACGAAATCTAGAAAACCGCTGGAGGGATTTTAAAATTTTTTTTTCTAAAAAAAGAGACAGGTCCGAAAGGACGCTGTGTTCGATAACTGTACTGTAAAAATCATTAAGTCTGTAAAAATTAGCAAACTTTCATATTTTTGGCTTAAAAAACGATCATTTTAAGTGATTACGAGTAGGAACATCGAATTTTGAGAAATCTTGATGGCAGGGATTGGTATGTGAGATCAAAAACTAGATTTTTTGTATTAGAAGTTTGTCAAAAAAATGTTATCAAGTGTGTCAAAAGAAAGATTTTTATTTATTTTTTTACCATTTTTTGGAACTGTTAATAATAATTATAGAGAATTATGGATTATAAGTTTGTCAAAAAAATATTGTCAAGTGTGTCAAAAAATGATTTCATTTATTTTTTTAGCCAGTTTCTTGGAAAAAAAAATTTAGTTGTTTTTATGACATAAATGTAATTGAACATCGAAAATTTTGAATTTGTTAATGTTTTTAAAATATTTTTGGAATTTTGAAAAAAGTTTGTGTGTTTGATTTTGGAATAATTCTTGCAATATTTTTAAAAGTTTTAATTTTTGATTTTGTTATAATTTTTGCACTATTCTCAGAATTTTGAGAAAAATAGAATTTCTGAATTTTATATATTTTTTAGAATTTTGAAAAAAGTTTCAATTTTTGATTTTGTAAGCATTTTTGGAATATTTTTAGAATCTTGAAAAATTTAAAATTTTTGATTTTATTATAATTTTTGGAATTTTGAAAAAAGTTTGAATTTGTATTAATATTTGCAATATTTTTAGAATTTTGGAAAAAGTTTGAATTTTTAAAAATTTTTGGAATATTATTGGAATTTAGATAAAGTTTATATACTTGATTTATTCTAATTTTTGGAATATTTTTGGAATTATGAAAAAGGTTTTAGTTTTTGAGTTTGTTGTAATTTTTGCATTATTTTTAGAATTTTGAAATATATTAATAATATATATATTTTATAATATATATTTTTAGAATTTTGAAAAAATTCTTCATTTTTTGATTTTGTAATATTTTTTGCAATATTTTTAGACTTCTGGAAAAGGTTTGAATGTTGAAGAATTTTTTGGAATATTGGAATTTAGGAAAAGTTTAAATATTTGATTTTACTCTAATTTTTGGAATTTTGGAAAAGTTTCAATATTTGATTTTGTTATAATTTTTACAATATTTTTAGAATTTTTGAAAAAAATTTTAATCTTTGATTTTGTAATAATTTTGGGAATATTTTTAGAATTTTGAAAAAAGTTTTATTTTATTTAACTTTTACAATATTTTTGGAATTTTGAAAGAAATATTAATTTGTAATAATTTGCACCATAATTTTTTAGATTCAGTTCTTATATTAATTTGTGATTTTGTAATATTTTCTCGAAACGCTAAATGGAAAGGTTTTTGGGTAGTTTGCTGAGTGTATCATC
The DNA here is from genome assembly GCA_963693315.1 of Diogma glabrata. NCBI lineage: Eukaryota > Metazoa > Arthropoda > Insecta > Diptera > Cylindrotomidae > Diogma > Diogma glabrata. Next base: position 420,608,521 of record OY856186.1, read on the forward strand.
TTTTCACTAAATTATGTTAATTTATGATCTGTTATGATTTTGTGTTAGTTTTGTAATAAATTTCCTCATAAAAGTTTTATGCCGAAAACTATATCAAAATCCTTATATATAGATTTCAGCCCCTTCATATTTTTGAGTTATATTTGTGTTAAAAAAGCATTTTAGTGCAGCGTCTCTACGACATACAATTTCGGATAATTAGATTTAGGGTGATGTTAATAGTCAATCTAAAGAATGCATGATAGTATAGCTTTTTTGTTATACATGCTTAGAGGTTGCCATGGCTCCTGACTGAAGCGATTTTCTCAACTATCTCATTTAGAAAGAAAAAAAATTCAACATTGGCACTTGTTAGCCGCGAAGAGATGTATTTTTGTTGTTTTTGTTTAGGTAGGCAAACAATATTTTTAATTGTTGGAGACCTTGAAGATTTTCTTAAAATAGGCATTTGGTTTTTGTTCTCTCAAATGCTTAACACCCCCTGCTTCACAGAAAGGTTCACTAGACATAAGTAAAATAATTTGATCTACACGCTGGCAACCTGATTTCCTGAAATATTTTCCTGCATTTTTTTATGTTTATTTCTCCAGCTTATTGCTGCATGTTCCTGCAATTGAATCAACACCACTTAAATAAAACAAAATGCTTCAAAGTTGCTTAATCTATACCAATTCAAGACTTTTTATGTAATTGGGTTAACTTTTTCTATTCTTTTCAGATTTCCTCAGCTATTTGATGATATGTATTGTGATTTTGTTGATAAGCATAACAATAACTTCTACGTTGTATGACTATCGTTTGAGAAAACTGTCAAATTTGAAATCAACAAAGATTCTTCTTCATTACAAAACATCGCCACAAAGTTTCAAAAATAAAATATTTGTTTGTTTCTCCATTTACCGTAATGTTCTTAGATTATTTTACAGTCCAACAAAAAAGGAGCTCAAGGAAACAGGAAAGAGTCAAGAGATCATTGCTATAAATACGTTTCGATTTTCGTTTATGTTTGGCATAATTTATACACACTGTTTGGCAATGTACAGTGCAACATCTTTTGAAAATGGAATTTTTTTTGAAAAACATCAACAAAGCATTTTTTCAACGTTGATGATAAATGGACAAATTGCTCTACAAACTTATTTCACAATAACTGGGTTTTTGGTAGCATTTAAGTTTTTGCAGTTAATTGAAAAATCTAATCAACAAAAGCAGAAAATAAAACTAGCACACTATTTTATGGTTTTACTGTTTCGATATTTAAGGTAAGAAGAAAACTGGTATTTTTATATTTATATAGCTAAATGAAATTATTTGCTAATATGACTAAGAAAGAACTGGCTGCTGCAACTGACTTACTGAAAAAAAAACAGAGAGTGTGCTTAAGACCGCAAGGCAGAAGTGAAAACTTCATTGGCAATCGCAATCAATTGATATCGTATTAGTAGTATTTGGATCGTATTAGTAGAATAATTGAGAAACAAGTCAGAACGATAAACCGCTAACTACTTACACTAACCTCACAATGTAAACCAAATAATTGTCAAAATAGCATTCATATGCCAATAGCAGGGACTAAAGTACGCGTGGTTGTCACACCCATAGATCAACAAGTTTAAATTTTACAAATCTTCCTGCGGAAAGCTAAGCAAATTCATTGGTATTAATTCGCATTGTTGCCCTTTGCAAATCACTATCGGCTAAGTGCCACCATTTTTAATTATTTTATTTATCATGATTGCCATCCATGTTTAATCATACATAAGCTATGCTTCTTTGTATAGAATTTATGCGATTTCCGTCTCGTAATTGTGAGCTTTAAATCGATATAATCGATTTTATCAAGTATCAAGTTACTAGTATTAAGTCTTCACTTAATTTTAGAAACATGTATTACATACAATTCCAAGCCGACAACATATTTAGTGAAGATAATAAAATTCCAATACATATAATTTTGATATACAAATTTGATATACAACCTGAAACTGTTACAGTTATACTATCTTTCTAACGTAATTTTAATTTCATAAAAATTATGTTCAATAAAAAAAAAATTGATCAAAGCAAACGAGCGTTTAAAACGATAGTTAAATAAAAAGCAAATTAAGTGTACACAACAACCTTCCAAATTTTCATGATGATTAATGTATTACTGCATAAAGGACAAACAACTTTCAATTTTATATATATGCAATATTTATTTAGCATGATGACTCGAATGCAAATTGCAAAAGACAGTAGCAGTATAACTTTAAAAAACTGCGTTATAGATCAATTTTTTAAATTCGTATAAAGAAACTTTTATTATTTTTATGAATTCATAAATAAAAAAAAATAGTTTTAATGGTATTTAATAAAAATTAAAAAAAAAAACAATACAAAAAACCAACACCAGGGATTGAACTCACTACCTACAGCACACATCAGTCGAGCACGATATCCACAACGCAATTTGAAACGTTAAGAAATGATAGATAGATTATTATTTACTATTATTTTTAGTCTTTCACCTCAGATTGTCACGGATCAGCCTAACTTACTACCTACGGAAAAATCTGTGTGTGCCTAAAGAAGTTTTCACTTCAAAAATTCGACTTGCTCATTAAAACTGCTCGACTGACTTAATAGAACTTTTCCGACTCTTAAAAACAAAAAATCTAACAAATAAATTTTTAATGAAATTAACTCAAGCAGGGCTCAAGCTTACAGTAAATAGCCGTTAGATAGCTTTCATCAATTGGCCAATGTCTGGCAAAGGAATGGCTATGAGTAATTTTTTTCTGTATTTTGTATTTTTTCTGTAGTTGTCATCGAGAGTTAATATTTTAATGGTCCAGTTATGACTCACATTATTCACCCATTGCTGCAAAAAGGGCACACAATAATACTCTGTTGCTGGGTCGTTTGTTTACAATCCTGTCCGGGTTAAATCTAAACATTTATTTTACAATTAAAAGCATTTTTTAGCAAAGTACATATATCTTCTTAACCATCATGAACTACCTAGTTATTGAGGAAAGACAATCGAAATTATTTCCAAAACAAATTGACTTATATTAAGTTATTTTGATTTTGTTAGCAAGGTTAAATTTATTTAATAAAGTTATCATGAGGTTAGGTTAGTTTTTATAACTTACAGTTGAAAATGAGCTGAATACATAATGCAATTTGCTACACATATAGGTCCTACGGAAGTCACCATTATAAAACAATGCAAAGCTTGGTTTAAAGATAAATGTAATTCTCTTTGCATTAGCAAGTTGTTTTCAAACTTCTAGCGTAGCAGGTTGTTTTAAAACTCCTACAATTTCTATAAAAAATAAATTATGTTGCTAGAGTTGTACAAAAATTTGTAGTTTTGCGTTAGAATAAGATTTAATGCAAAATTTGCTTTGCACTTTAATAATAACTTGCTTTACATAACCCATATAGCAAAGCTTGTATTAAAAATTGGAGTAACTTTTTCGACTGTGCATAACACATTAATTTAACTTAATTTTTAGACAAAAATAGGTTTAAGGCTGATAATTACAAACACTGTGACACAAAAGTTTGTTTCTTTCTTAGCTTTATTATGGAGCTAAATCTATCAAACGAGTCTGTATTTTCTTGAAAGTGTGTCAAAATAAGATCTCAGGTGATTCTTCTAATATTTTTAAAGTGATAAGGGCTTTCTAGTTGGTATCTTATCTTGAAACGAATATATACGCTTGTTTTGGTATAGAAGTCGCCATTAAAAATACCTAAGCAGAATACTTAAAACAAATTACAAAATAAAAGGTGATATGAAAAAAATTAGAAAATAAAACAAGACAGCCTTGAGGACTGCCGTCAGAAGTGAAAACTTAAAACTTTAAAGTAACTGTGTTTTTATCGTCTAAATACAACAAAATCTTTACTTACTTTACCACACTTCCACACTGTTATTAACTGAGAAAAACATCAAATTCAATAAAAAAGAAAAAAACAAAATATGATTTATGAATCAAGAGAACGAGAGTAAAATTATATATATATATATAATATTATCATTAATCTCAAAAATACTTAGGTTATTCGTACTATCAATTGCGGTTTCTTTATTAAAAAGTATAAGGAAAAACCCATAGATCAAATACGACAAAACAATTTTTTGTATTTTACTTAAAAATACAACAAAATCTTTACTTACTATACCACACTTCAACCGAAAAAAAATCAAATTCAATAAAAAAGAAAAAAAAAACAAATTATAAATCAAGAAAATGATAATAAGAAAATTACAATGATTACAATTTATCTCACTCTCTTTTAATATACAAAATAATTAATTTTCTTGTTAATATCGAAATAATAATAATTTGAACGAAACGGAAAAAGACAGTAGCAATAACTTTAAAAACTGCATTATCGATTAAATTAAAATTCGTAAAAAGAAGTTATTATAATATTTATGAATTCATGAATAAAAAAACAATAATTTTAATGGTATTTAATTAAAATTAAATAAAACAATACAAAATGTACCACTCCAGGAATTGAACTCTCAACCTATAGAACCTCAGTCAACCGTGATATTCATATTTCAATTTGAAACGTTACGACCGAATACAGGTATTTTCATACAAAATAGCACGTGCTTTAAGAAGTTTTCACTTAAAAAATTACATTGAATGGATTTAATTCCATTTTGTACTCGTTGTCCAAATAATTCATATTTAATACTTTAGCTCAATTGAAGTTTGAATATTATTGGCTCAACTCAATGATGTGATCGAGCCATAATTAATATATTATGTTTTTTTGTGATAAGCTTTGTTCTACGTTTATATCGGATTGGCTAAAGTTAGCTATTTTTGATTTGGGTTAAACGTTAAAAAATGTGTTAGAATAAACAGCTATAATCATTATCTTTATTTCAGATTGTTCCCTGTTTACGCTTTCATGGTTCTTTTGAATACATCATGGGTGATTTATGCCCAAAATGGACCCCTCTGGCGTTATATAGTAGAAATGGAACGTGCAAATTGCCGTAATAGCTGGTGGACAAATTTACTATTTATCAACAACTATTTTGGAACAACAAATCCATGTATGCAGCACACTTGGTATCTTGCTACTGATATCCAATTATCAGCTTTAGCACTGATTTGCTTTTGGTTGATCTCGAACTATCCAGGGACAAAAAAAACTATTTTTGTGCTTTCTGTATCGGTGTCTTATATAATCCCAGGTGCAATAACATATTTTAATGCCTATGAAGGTGTCATATTAAATATTCCACAAACTTATCAATATTTATTAATATACAGTCCAATGTATAAAACTGTTCACATTCCAACACATATAAATACAGGACCGTTTGTAAACGGAGTACTCGGTGGATGGCTTTGGTATTATTTGAAGAGGGAGTCGTTTGATTTCAGTCGATTTAAGGTAAAACAAACTTGTCGATAATTTTTGAAATTACAAACAGTTCTTTTAAATTTCAGTGTTTCAATGTAGCATGGCCATTATTTATATCATTAGGACCACTTTATATAATCTCCGGCTTTATATTTTATGAATATGACTTTGAAAAACCATCACTGTGGATTGCAGTATACGCAGCAATATCGAAAAATTTTTGGGGATACTTCATGTCTTTGTTTATAATTTGTTTCACATCTGGAGTTGGAGGTGTACTTCGAGATATTGCAGTGCAAAAACTTTACAATGTTTTAGGCCGTATAACTTTTTGTGCTTATCTTGTTCATCTTATGATTCTACAAACAACAATGGCAAATTTAAGACGACCATATTATTTAACCAAACTCACAATTACTTTGGATGTAATATCAAATTATGTTTTGACTTACCTAGCGGGTGGATTGCTTTGTCTCTTTATAGAAATGCCTTGTGCAAATCTTTTAAGGTTGCTTGTTGATAAAATTACTCCCAAGCCAGACAGTTTAATAACAAAGACAACCAAAGATGGGGTTGGTAGTGAGCAAAATGTAATATAATTCCTTTTGTTTCGGACAAAAAGGTTTTAATCTTTTCATATTATTTTTTTATAAGACAAAATAAATAAAACTAGACAATAGAAGGATAAAATTAATTAACAATAAAAATTTTAAGATTCAAACAAATATATGGAAAATAAACAATGTTGAAGTGCGAATATAACTATATAGTTATATTCCGATTTATTCTCTCATCAGTTACAAGTATGAATACACTTCAAATTCAAATTCAAAAAGAGAATGAGCTGAATTTTATTTTGTAAATTTTATTGAGAAAAAACTGGACCTTTTGTTGTTCGGGTATTCGACCAAAATATCCGGATATTAAATACTCGAAAAATCGTTCTAAATACCCGGGTATCTGGGTACCAAGATTGCAAACACTAATCAAGTTACAAGTATTAAGTCGTCACTTAATTTTAGGAACATGCATTACATACAATTCCAAACCGACAACATATTTAGTTCCAATGATTTGTTCCAAAATTCCAATACATATAATTTTGATATACAAATGTAATTGTTTCAGGTCATACTATCTTTCTTACGTTATTTTTAATTTCATAAAAATTATGTTCAACAAAAAACATTGATCGAAGCAAACTACCGTTTAAAACGATAGTTAAATAAAAAGCAAATTAAGTGTACACAACAACTTCCCAAATTTTCATGATAATTAATGTATAAATGCATAAAGGACAAACAGACATACTATCAATTTTATATACACTGAAAAAAAAATTGAAGTTCATGACAACCTCATTTTGAAGTTGGCAGTTTATTATTCATGCAAAGAAAAATTATTTGCAAACAATTTCACTGTGATTAAGACAACTACACGATAACGATTATATCCAATATAACAGTAGTTGAATAATGATAATAACTATTTCCCTGAAAAAATTTTTCTTTAGCCTTATATCATGAATTTTTTATTTTAAAGTTTAAGTATTTCAGATTAATTGAACTATATTTTATTTTCACATAAATATTTCATGTAGAGTTTCTGCTCGAGAAATCCGGTCTCGAGGTTCTCGAGAAAGAATTGTAATTTTGAACTCTCGAATTCTCGAGAAAAGATATTTCCACATTTTCGAGATTCCCATTTCTCGAGAAAAATTGTCGAGAATCTCGAGATTTAACAAACCACCGTAAATCATTCAATATTATTATTTTGAGTATTTTTTTACTAAACAAAAATTGTTAATGTCAACCTGCATTACTTTCTGATTGTTAAATCTAGATGTCGATGCAAACAGTAATACCCAATCCGAATTTAGGATAATATTATTATTTGTTATAAATGTATTGGGAAAAACCTATTTTTATTTCTATGCAATATAACCTAAGATCACCAAAATGAAGGCTTTTAATCTAAAGTTTATCATAGCAATTGATGAATAGACAAGCTTCCGCAAGCGTGGATATTTGAACGTACATTTGTATTATATTAAAGGGAAATCTAAACCTAGGATTGATGCGAATTGAAGGTTCATATCCAGCTGAAAAAGCCTACAAAAATTATGTGATAGATATTGTTTTCATTACAAGCGATGAGCCAGTGTAATGATGAAATATGGCAAAATATCTCCAGATTACCAACAGCTATGTTACAGTCATGGGAAACACCTAGCGATAATGTCAATATTTTATAAAGAAAATGAAGTTAAGAAATCAGTGAATGTGAAGCTTCCAATAGTGATTCCGATTCAGTTCTACAACAAAATAAATTTTTAGCTGACTATTTAGTATTGAATCAAAATATGAAAATACGAGAAACGATTTCAAAAATTTGGGTAATTGTAAAATTATTTAAAAACTCGCCAGTGCGCAATTCTATTTTGCAAAATTATATAGAACTTTTCAAATCAAGAAACGGCACCATCTATTGGCTAACCCAACATAGATAAAGCATCGTATACTACAATCTCAAATATATTGGTTCAATTAAAACTTTGACATGAAAATGGACAATGTATTATCTATGAAATAAACTCCCCCATTTTCGTGGTCAATAATAGTCTTTTCATTCACTTTTGATGACAATTTTTTTACAAGAAATGATATATTTTAATGATCGGTATAAATAAGAGGTTTTTAAATTTCATATTGATTTTTGTTAATTAATATTGAAGATCAAAATTTAAATTAAAAAAAAAAATAAACAAACAAATTTAAAATAATGTTTACTCTTTCGTTTTCATTCAAACTTTATAAAAAGCAAATATATTTATATTTTTACAGGTTTTCTATGCTATTTAAACTTTGAAGTTCTAATTAATATTGCCTCCACTAAATTATCACAAATATTTGCTAACATTTTTGACTTGTGGAATATAGTTTTCCGCAGTCTTCAAATAAAAAAATCAAATTTATTGACTAAAACTTGGATACAAAATATTTGTTCAACATATTTGATAGTCTAAAATGGGCGTTAGGTGGATGAAAAATAATCGATGTTGAATTTTTGTCAATAAACTGATTTACGCCGCCATCTGTTAGATATTTATGAAGCTACCCATTTAAACATTTAAATCACAAATATAAAATATTGAGGTCATTAATAGAGAGAAAACTATCCTATCTCTGAAGTTAGACAAAATTACACATAGTGTACAAAATTTCATCAAGATTGGTTACGTGGTTTTGGATAGGGCTGGGCGATATTTGAAAAATTATCGATAATATCGATATCCAAAAAATATCGATAATATCGATATATCGATAATATCGATTTATCGATATGTCGATATTATCGATATTAATCGATTTTTATCGATAATATCGGAATATCGATAAATACCGATAGTAGCGATATAATCCATATATCGATGCATCCATATTTCGATATTGCGTACACGCGCTTTCCAAATTTTGAACTGCACGGTGACGGCTTCAATACAATGGTTTTAAAGATTTGTCTTCCAGAAATGACTTTTTTTACAATAGCTTTATACCGGTCCCCCAACAAACGTAACCCAAACTTTTTTAATATACGGACAAAAATTATGGACGAGATTAGAGCAAAGTCCCCTAATTGTGAAGTTATCGTTACCGGTGACTTCAACGTCCACAACAAATCATGGTTGGAATTCTCCAAATCGACCGACGATGTTGACAATAGTGGAAAACTGGCAGAAATTTTTGCCGCGTCTCAGGGCCTATTCCAAATTGTAAAAAGCCCGACTTTCACTCCCCGTAATGGCGGTGATAATAGTTTTCTACTAGATCTCTATCTTACCACAATGCCAGATATTACGAGTGTCGATGTTGCGAAAGGTAGTATTGGAAATTCTGATCATTATTTAATCTCATCAGTTATCAAAACTGATTTACTTAAAACTACAGCTCCCAAACCCCGTAAAATATTTCACTACTCAAGAATGGATAAGAGTGGTCTTCAAAATTTTTTCCATGGTTTCCCTTTCGACCGTCATTGTTTTTACACTGACAATGTAAATGTTTCTGCTCAAAACTTTACAGAAACCATCCAATTTGCTATAAATAAATTTGTCCCTTTCTCCATAGTAAAACCCAAACAAAAATACTTGTATTCGAAAGCTGCCAAAACGGCACTTAGAAACAAACGTAGATCATTTAATATTTGGATTCATAACAAAACTCCCACTAATCGATCCCAATATCTAAAGGCCAACAAAATATCTAATCAGATTATCTCAAACGAAAAGTCCGAAATTGACAGAGCGAAAGCCTCAAAACTTACGTCTATGTCTGTTTCTGACAAGAGTTTCTACAGTGCCATTAATTCTTTAAATTCTGGTACAAAATTTTCTATTCCCCCTATTATTGATGGTGATTTAATCGTCAATGATCCCGCAAGAAAAGCTAACTTGTTCGCTGAACGCTTTGCTCTGAACTCCACTGTTTTGGAAACTCCTAAAGAAATACCCCAAATCCAGTCTTCAGGAGTTAATATGAATGAACTTCACTTCAAACCCAAAATAGTCGCTAAACTTTTAAAGGGGTTAAACATCAACAAAGCATCAGGAATGGACAATATTCCACCCATTATTTTAAAAACCTTTTCCAAAGAACTTGCACCAACTTTAACTAAAATATTCTACCAATCCTACAAATCTGGTATATTTCCCTCGTGCTGGAAGTTGGCAAATGTCCAGCCCGTCCCCAAAAAGGGACCAAAATCCGATATCTCAAATTATAGGCCAATAGCTTTACTATCGGTCCTATCCAAAGTCTATGAGCATTATATTAATACACATATTTCAAAATTTCTGGAAGAAAATCATTTAATATCCGACAGCCAATACGGTTTTCGAAACAAAAGATCAACTACCGATCTATTAAACTATGTAGCGCATTGTTGGAACAGCATACTTGATAAAGGTGGTGAAACATACGTTATCGCTTTAGACATCTCCAAGGCATTCGATCGAGTCTGGCATGCCAACTTAATCAACAAGCTCGTTGCGTACGGTTTTCATCCCAATGTTGTGAAGCTGATTCAAAATTTTCTATCCGGCCGATACATTTCGGTAACCTTAGACGGATATTCTTCTGAGTCTAAACTAATTAACGCTGGTGTACCCCAAGGCTCAGTATTGTCCCCAACCCTATTTTTGATTTATATCAACGAATTGTTGAAAATCACCAGCAACCCAATAAATAGTTTTGCAGATGATAGTACTCTGCACAAGTCGTTCGAGCCCCTTCCTTCAAAAGGTAAAATGCACGAACGAATTAATCCTGCCCGGAGAGACGCTGCCATAAACGTGAACAAAGACCTGAATAAAGTCGCCGACTGGGGTGACCAAAACCTTGTCAATTTCAACTCCACCAAAACACAGCTGTTGATTGTTTCCAGATTAAAGACCGAGTTCCCCAAAGATATTTTATTTAGTATGTGTGATGAACCAATAGGTGAATGTAAAAACATTCGTTTATTGGGTGTCACAGTTTCAAATGACCTACTCTGGAACGATCATGTAATGGCGATGGCAAAAAGCGCGTCTAAAAAACTCGGCCTCCTAAATAGATGCAAAAAATTTTTCACTCCATACCAATTGCTCCATGTTTATAAGTCCTATATTCGTCCCTGTATGGAGTACTGCTGTCAAGTTTGGGGTGCTGCCTCTGTTTCCATCTTGGCCCTCTTGGACTCTGTTCAAAAGCGAGCTATACGTATTGTAGGTGATCGAACTTTGACATCAAAACTTGATTCCCTACAACATCGTCGCACTGTTGCTGACCTCGTTGTTTTTTACAAATATCGTCATCAGCAGTGCTCAGATGAAATCAGCGGCATCATGCCTCAAACTTATTCTTACCCCCGTTCCACTCGGCAATCGGCTGCCGCAACCAGTGAAACGGTAAAGATCCCGCGCTGTCATACTGGCAGATCGCAGAGAGACTTCTTTGTCCGAACTGCGTACAAATGGAATAGTTTGCCGGAACACTTAGTCTCAGGTGGCTTCAACCCACAGATGTTTAAAAAAAGCGTTAATCTACACCTCAGAACGCCAGTTGTTGTGGG